>OX246737.1:50505559-50743059 GCA_945910005.1 Isoperla grammatica | reverse complement strand
GCGCGGGCCGATGTTAGTCCCCCCTTGTCTCGCGTTGAACTGTGTAATATGCTACATGCAAAGCAGGCGGGGGTAGCGATAACACGCCATAAGAGCGGAAACGAACTCTGTTAAAATATGAGAAAACGACGGAACTCTGGCATAGCACAGCGCATATCAAACTTGTCTATTCATCTGTTTTTTTAAAGACATAAACAGGAAATGTCGTAGGGCAGCCACCATCTTTCCCATGGTGCACCGCGCTACAACAAATAACCGAGAGAGCGTGAAATGATCAGGAAGACAAGTCTTAAGAATTTTTTTTCAAGCTTCTCATCTGAAACTGTACTTTCTCGTGTCTTAGCAGGGAGAGGATTTTGTACGAAAGCTTTTTCCCGATGCGAGTTCTGAGGCCTGGCGTCCTGGAAACTTGGAAATATTTTTATTAAAACAATATTAAAACATACATTTCAATTTCATACATGGTTGTTATAAGCAAAATGTTGCATTCTTTCTTTAATTGCAATGGTTGTATACAAATAATGCACGTAGTGACCATAGTAGGTGCCAAAATTGCATGGGTGGTTACTTTCAATGTGCGGTTCATGGTTAAAATGAATAAAAATATAAACACATTTGTATTTATTGTCTACCCAAGTCCAGAAGTAACCGTTTAAATATACACCAGTACCACACAGATTAATATAAAACACGAAAGGTTAAAACCATAACCGAATAGGGAATCGAACCTTGGATCTTCTATATTAGAAGCAGAAATAAACTCACTTGACCAACGAGACACATAATGTTTCAAGTAGCGTTTGTTCCATTATTGATTTGCTATTACTACTTGAAAACAACGTAAATATACCCTCTTATCTCGTCCACTATTCTTGTGGTAAAGAATATAATGCAGATAATTCCTTTCGTAAGCTTTATTGGGCGATATACATATATACATCAATTTAATATTTGTTAAACACATATTACTCTTCTATTAACAGCCTAAATGATATAAACATACGTATTTTTCCTTCAGTGTGACCGAATTGTGTAATCACGTAAATACTTCCGGTACTAGTTCATTGAATGTAGGAAAAACGGACATATCACTTCATAAACTTTTACTTCCTAAAATTACCTTCACATAATATATTTTTGAGTATTTTAAATTTGGTACGTAACTTAAATTATTAAGCGAGCGAAGCGAGCGTTTCCACTTGACTCTTATGGCACTTCGTTCTGTTTTTTTGTTTTTTTTTTTTTTTTTTTTTTTTTTTTTTTTTATGTCTGTCGATAGCGGTCGAACGGAAAGTCCGATCAACTTGAAATTTGGACCATCCACAAGCCTCGATGTGGATTGAAGGTGTATAGTTTTGAGGCAAAATCGTTCTAAAAGTTACAAAGTTACACCATAGTTACTGCAAAATATTTTTCTGAAACAAAATGGCGGCAAAATGTGAGATAGCCAAATTTTTTTACAGTTTTTTCCGGTCACGAATATGTTAATGTAATGGCGATCTGATAGATATTGGCAAAGTTACACGAAAGTTACTCGAAAATATATTTCTGAAACACAGTAACAGCAAAATGTGAGGTGGCTATCTTATAGTAAATTATTGTCCGGTCACGAATATACTAATGTAAACGCGATTTGATACATATTAGAGGCAGAAATTACATTTCTATTGCTGTCAATAACTGTTAGTAACGGTGGCGGACCGCGGCGAAAACATGACAGCGAAAATTCTTAGCAACGCACATTGCACTGCATACAACAATGTCGGGAAGTATAATAGCTATGGAAATTAGAAAAAATTTTGCAATGCGCATCCTTGAATTGTTGTTAATTGTTGTTTTTATTATCTTTGAGATCTTTTCGCCAGAACGTTCGTAGATATGGACGCGCTCGCTTATCAACGCGTCAAACAGAGCGTTTTCCTAGTATTACCAAATGTATGAAAATTTGTATAAGCATCGTATTGTCTATTGCTAATCCTACTTTCATAATTTATTGCTTTATTCACTGTTTAATTTACCTTGTGCATTCTTCTTTCCCCCTACTTTATTTAAAATCAAAAACATTCCCTCCCCTTGTCTCTCTCCGGACGCAACTCACGGGGTTCACAACTGAAGTCTTACGGGAAACTAATGCACCCCCACTGTGGGGGTGGGGGTGCAAAGACCCTTTTGACTTCAAATATAAGTAAGCTAATAAGTGAACGAGAAATTGAAGAACAGTTCACAAAAGAAAGAAATTATAGCTATGAGAAGAAAAGAAATAAATGCAATGTTAGAATATACCAATACAGTTATTTTCTTCTTTTTTAATGATTATAGCCTAGATATGTATTATTAAGCGAGCGAAGCGAGCGTCTCCACGAGACTCTTATGGCACTTCGTTCTGTTTTTTTTTTTTTTTTTTTTTTTTATGTCCGTCGATAGCGGTCGAATAGAAAATCCGATCAACTTGAAATTTGGACCATCCACAAGCCTCGATGTGGATTGAAGGTGTATAGTTTTGAGGCAAAATCGTTCGAAAAGTTAGAAAGTTACACCATAGTTACTGCAAAATATTTTTCTGAAACAAAATGGCGGCAAAATGTTAGATAGCCATATTTTTTTAAAGCTTTTTCCGATCACGAATATGATCATGTTAAGGCGATCTGATAAATATTGGCAAAGTTACACAAAAGTTACTCGAAAATATATTTCTGAAACACAGTAACAGCAAAATGTGAGGTGGCTATTTTATAGTAAATTTTTGTCCGGTCACGAATATACTAATGTAAACGCGATTTGATACATATTAGAGGCAGAAATTACATTTATGGTGCTGTCAATAACTGTTAGTAATGGTGGCGGACCGTGGCGAAAACATGACAGCGAAAATTCTTAGCAACGCACATTGCACTGCATCCAACAATGTCGGGAAGTATAAAAGCTATGAAAATTAGAAAAAATTTTGCAATGCGCATTCTTGAATTGTTGTTTATTGATGTTTGTATTAGCATTGAAATCTTTTCGCCAGAAAGTTCGTAGATATTGACGCGCTCGCTTATCAACGCGTCAAACAGAGCGTTTTCCTAGTTATATAATAATGGCACACCAAGTTTTAATCTGACATACTGGCTTTGCTTTCGTGATGTGAATGTAAATGTTCGTTACAAGTAATATAAATTACCAGGAACGTTTTATAAAGATTATAACCTAGTACTGGATCTACGTATACCATGATCAGGGCCTCGAATCTGTAAAAATGTGAAAAGTGACGAAACAGTGGAAAGTGGTGGGAGCCGAAGATTGGGTGAAATAGATCAGTTAATAAATTCACATTTAGAGTCTACCCACTCAGTAACTTAACTTTTTTGCAGTGGGGGACTTTAATTTAAAGTGACTAAACTAACCATGTAGGCTTCGAACACCATCGACGTGGACAAGATGTGGACGTTGATAGCAAATAACTTCAATTGAGGTGGTTATTACATCACAGGGTAGGTAAACAATCTGTTGCCATGGGAATCCATTGTTGTATCTTTCTTTGATTGGTGCATATTCAATTTTTTGCCCGAAACAAAACGCGACCACATGACTATTTTTGGAATCGAGGCTTGGGTCAATTCAATTCAATTCAATTCAATTCAATTCAATTCAATTCAATTCAATTCAATTCAATTCAATTCAATTCAATTCAATTCAATTCAATTCAATTCAATTCAATTCAATTCAATTCAATTCAAATCAATTCAATTTAAATCAAATTAATTCAATTTAAATCAAATCAATTCAATTTAAATCAATTCAATTAAATTAAATTATATTAAATTAAATTCAATTCAATTCAATTCAATTCAATTCAATTTAAATCAAATCAATTCAATTTAAATCAATTAAATTAAATTAAATTATATTAAATTCAATTCAATTCAATTCAATTCAATTCAATTCAATTCAATTCAATTCAATTCAATTCAATTCAATGTATATTAAGTTTCAATCAATTGGTCAGATGTACCACATCCCATCGTTGGATCATGACCACGTCTAGCTTCTAACGTTTTGACAGAAAGAAAAATGATTGATATATGGGCTAAACGTTTCATATTTTTGCAACTTGGCTAATCGAGACGATGCGTGGGTGAAATTGGAGAAAAGGGGAAAATAGATGGGCGGGAAGGAAAAGGGAGTGAGGACGAGGTGGACTTAATTTCGGAGGGGAATATTCTTTACTGACTCTGATAAAACACGTTCATTAACATAAAATACAAGATAGATTTCCGCTATTCCAAGTTTAATAAGAAAATATACATATAACGTGTATTATCAATTTGTAAACCATGAAGATCAGCGAGTAAAATAAATAAGAATTTACTAGACTTGAAGTCGGGAGCGACTGCATGTTGGCCTTAGTGGCTGAGTGAACAAATAAAAAATATAATCTCAAAAACCGTTTTCAATCATTTTTCGATTTTTACTGTGTTTACTATTTTAGGCACTTTCCACATCCAACATAATACTAAGTTTACACTTTTTATTAATGATTAATAATCACGGATAAAGCCATATTATTTACGAAAAATATAAGATAGGTTTCGCAAATGTGTTTTGAGCGCCATATTCGTTTCACGGCATTGTGGACGGTGAATAATCCTGAAATCTTCCTAAATTTTCAAATGCGCTTCAACGGCTTTACCAAGAAAGATTGTCAATACCCATTTTTTTTTGCTTTTATACCAATATGTTTAAGATTTATAACATATTCGTTATGTATTTTTCATATGTTTTATCATTTCTACTATCCTTAATAGAACACAGAAATGAAATTCTGTAGAAACGAAAACAACTATAAAAGAGAAGAGTTACATACAACATACAACATACAACATACACCATAAAATACAACATGTAACAACATAGTTTGGACATATAATTTTGAGAAACGAAAAACGGAAAATAGAAATTGAATATTCGTGAAACATCATTATAATTTAAATTTACTATAATAATAATAAAAATGTCTGTAAATAGTGTATAGTATGTGTACTATGAGTGTATATGAAAAAATATTCCCTTGAAGTTTCCAGTTTTTTTTTATTATCGGAGTCGATAAACGTCTCCCACCAAATAGAAACCTCTTTATCGACTATTCGTAGTGGCTCCACTAGCGGCGGGCTCGTCAAACTTGTGCTATTAACTATGGCGGTGAACCAAAAACAATAAATACATTGTAATAAAATTGTTGTGGGAACATAGGAGAGTTGTGTACAGTGGTTTTGTTTGTTTACTTTCAAATTGATATTTAAATCAAAACCTCGAGGGCTGTTTTCACGTTAGCCTCATTAAAAAAGAGACACGAATTGGTTTTATAGTAGAAACCTAGCAGTAGTCAAGTAAGTCACATATTTTGTCTCCCTACATACATTTATTGTCAACATTGGAATAGAAATAGAAATCGGGAAAAGTTGATATGTCGTGTGCTGTACACAACGAAGAGATATCGTAAAAAGTGTTCATATTTTTTACGTCTGCAAAGCATTAAATGCAACATGCAGGCCACAAAACGTGACCCAGCACGTGGTTGTGATCCAAACTGTGACTTGACAAAGTTTTCTGACGAGATTCGATTTGTATATTTTGCATAGCTGATTTGAGTATAACACTAATGTTTTTAGTTGGGCCTAGGCGTACGAGTGTCGAACAGCCTTGGTTAGCTTGTGATGGGGATCACTGTAGTTAACCCAAATCCATAGCATATTTTATTATAGGTAAATATTTGGTAAACATCGGCCACTACGATCCTCGCTCGAAAACGCAATTTTTGTTGGGAATAACACTGAAAACACTCTATATAAACATGCACTTTGTAAAAAAAAAACACTTTTTACTAACAAATATTTCATAGTTTTCGAGGGATTGCTTCTGAAAAGTTGTTTTATTCCAAGATCGACATCATTACCGTCGCTCTGACATATTCTAGAGCTACGTTTTTGATAGACAACCAACTCAAAAGATCAATCAGACCCAATAACCTTATGAACTTGCGTGGGATGTCAGGCAGCTTGACAAATAACTTTCCTGACATTCGTGGGATGTCAGGCAGCTTGACAAATAACTTTCCTGATATTCGTGGGATGTCAGGCAGCTGAGAAAAGAGCAAACATACCCAATAACCTTCCTGACTTGCGTGGAATGTCAGGCAGCTGAGCAAAGATCAAAAAGACCCAATAACCTTCCTGACTTGCGTGGAATGTCAGGCAGCTGAGCAAAGATCAAAAAGACCCAATAACCTTCCTGACTTGCGTGGAATGTCAGGCAGCTGAGCAAAGATCAAAAAGACCCAATAACCTTCCTGACTTGCGTGGAATATCAGGCAGCTGAGCAAAGATTAAAAAGACCCAATAACCTTCCTGACTTGCGTGGAATGTCAGGCAGCTGAGCAAAGATCAAAAAGACCCAATAACCTTCCTGACTTGCGTGAAATGTCAGGCAGCTGAGCAAAGATCAAAAAGACCCAATAACCTTACGAACTTGCGTGGGATGTCAGGCAGCTGGGCTATGATCAACCAGACCAAATAACCTTCCTGACTTGAATGGAATGTCAGGGAGCTAAGCAAAGATCAACCAGACCCAATAACCTTCCGAACTTTCGTGGGATGTCTAGCAAAGTCACTTTCGGGTGCGAATCAAACCTCTCCGATAACCTTTTACGTTGGTAGGTCTTCGGAACGTTGACAAAGTCACGTCCGCCATGTTCTCAACGAGATTAATATGTCAAGAAATTGAATTTTAGAGTTTAAATATTTCACGGTTAGTTCTCATATTAAAACCAAATTTTCAAATTTGGTGACAAATAATACATGGATACATTACTAATGCCTAAATAACATCTAAAGCTTTGAGATTTGTTACATAACGTGAGTAAATGGCGCGGATCGTAGTGGCCGATAATTACCATAGTATTATATTATAGCCTACCCATCTTATTTGTAGGCCGCATAATTCTAATCGCACAAGTAAACACTAAATGTGGTAAATGTGGGGTGTTTTAAATTGATTTTTGTGTCATTACTTGTTTGTAAGGTCTATATAAAATCATAGAACACCAAAAATGAATTACACCTTTTTCAAATTCATACCTCATTTCCAGTGATTCTGTTGGAAAAAACGTGAGTACAAAATGTGTACATTCCATAGGCCTAAATCCTAATAACCAATAATATGTACAGTACAGGCCTTTGTGTGGCTACGACTTTTGAATCTGATACTACTACCGTTTGTGCATAGGGATAACTCATCTATTCATAGGCCTAATGTATGAATATTAAAATAACAATTGCATTACTAACGTATCTTTATTTGCAGAGCAGATTGTTAATTACTACACAAAACACAGTCATATATAAAGCAACGACATGGGACCAATAACCAAACTCGTGAGGCTTCATCAGATGAGGGATGATCGATGGACTTTGCGAGACAAGGTCACGCAATATCGGGGCCTTGTCAATCTTTACAGTGAGTCTTCTTCCTATGTGATCCATGTTCAATCATTACTGTCTTAGATTGTAGCACAACATTCTGCACTAGGCATAGACCTCGCTATTTGCATTCACCATTAGAATATTATTTACGTCTGACTGTGAGTCTTCTTCCTTTGTGATCCATGTTCAATCATTAGGGCCTACTGTCTTAGATTGTAGCACAACATTCTGCACTAGGCATAGACATTCATATTTGCATTCACCATTAGGATATTATTTACGTCTGAGAATGTTGTATGAGTCTTATCATATTGATTTCATAATGCAATTGAAAATAATGTTAGCTATTTCAATGAAAATTCGTAATCTTCTTACTTGGCAGAGAAGCTGGAAAAATAGCTTCATATAGAAAATCCATGTGTGTATCAGGTCTTTTGTTTTAATTGTATTTCTTACAATATTACATTTGAAAGGCGTCTTATTATCTTTTAATTGGCATTTATCTTCCCCGTTTTATTCACATCTTCAAAAATAAATAAAATATTAAAATTCATAAGCATCCATTTTAATTTGACGCTGTGAACCATAGAGCTGAAGTTATTGTAAATTTAACCTACATAAGAAAGAAATGCAAGCACTATTGTGTTCTAATAGATTCTGTAAGTGCATTAACGCCTATTACATTTTTAAGTGTGCACAATTATAAATGACCTAAATTTGTGATTTTTAGAGCTGCACTCAATCAATAAAGTCGCAACACTGCCGCTAAAAATCCTTTTACAACGGAAAGCTAATAGTACGTTAAAAGAAATTAGAATCATAATCGTGTTGCTGGATTTCAGAGTGGCATCTTAATTAATGAACTTTTATGATATTTAATTTGTATTATGTAATTTATGTATTAACGTTTGCACTCGGGCCAAGAGCCAGTAATAATAATGATTAACTATTGGCACATATCCTTACAAGTAAGCATACTTTAATAGCAGTTGATGTAAAACCGACATCTCTAATACGCACATTGCACGGTTCAATACTTTACAAATCGTGTATTCGATCGTTGTCGGAATAACTCATAACAATGCAGCTAACATAGCCAAGGTTTAAATATATATATATTTATGAAATACGGGGTTTTGGGGTATTTGTCCACGTTTTGAAAAGAGGTTGTTCTTTCACATACCTTGCTTCACGACGTTTCGCCGTCCACTGTGACGGCATCCTCAAGTGACATGTCTGGGTATCACGTGCGACTTGCTCTGCGCGGCCGCCCAGGCTCAACTGTTGAGCGGATATATGTGAAGTTTTCGTTCAGTGGGGGTTTTCTACGCGAGTGGTCGACGAAAATGTGTTGTCTAACTTACCCAACACTACCCGACGTTTCGGAGAAGTCCTATTCTCCATCGTCAGAGGTCTTCTCCCTCAAGAGTCTACGATGATACCAGCTCGACGCTATGCCTTCATAGACTCGAGAGGGCAGCAGCGAGAATGCAGCTAAAAATACATATTTTATGTAGACACTGGTCTCGAAATCCTTCAAAAATGTTAGCTGTTTTTCAAGTTCTATCACTAAAATTACTGCATGGCGTCCTACCTTTGAGTATAAATTCACACAGAATAGAAACCCAATGCCAGCGGCTATTTGTCGACCGCGTCGAACAAGCAAAACATACTTGTTGGGCTAGTACCGGTATAACTCTGCACATCACAAGTGCAATATAATAAAAACACAGATTAAACAATTTAAAATAAAACAAATAAAATAAATAAAATATTAAACATCGTGCATGCCAATATGTGTCTAAAATAAAAAAAACACGGCTCTACCCTTGAATCTAAGAGACTGTAAGTTTCTAACATCAAACATCTCACACTTTCAGCACGAGACCGGAAGCAAATTCTTGAGGACACGCAGAAAACTGTAAAGGGCAACTGGAAAATCATTCGTCAGATTACCAGTGATATCGAGTACTACCGTAAACGTTTAGACAACGCACTCTCGGATAAGCAAAGAGTCCGCAATGCACTGGCCAATTACCAGCTGTTCTTGAAGGCGTACGAGCGTCTGCCGCCCAAGGTTAGGAAATTCTACAAGATATTTCTTCACCATGACAACCAAAGGGCAGCATGGTTGCCATACGCGAAAACAATTCAGTTGGTCATAATGAAGGGCATATCGCAAAGTTCTAAGGGCGTATCTCAATTCGAATATTTAACCTGCTTGGCCTGCTTCGCCAACTAACGTAACAATTAGTGACAATTGATTACAACAATTGTTAATTGTTGCTGTTAGTCGATGAAGTAGGCTAAACATTAGCAACACTGTTCGATATTATCATTGTTGACGAGGCGAACGATTTTAGCACCGAACCTAGCGTCAAGAAGGAACTCCAGCCGAGAGTTTTAAAGTTAGAAGGTTGTGAAAAGGTGAAAGCACAACGATTTTTCAAATAATTTTAGTTAGTTCTGACACTAGGTTCGCTGTTAAAATCATTCGCCCTCCAAAAATGCGAGTTTCACAGCATGGCAAGTATTTGGATGACTACGAAAAATTGAGACACTGCATCAGTTAGGCTCCGGTATTATGAAATATTGTGTTGGCTACTAACACTTTTATACTATGCCCAGGATAATGAAATATTTAAGAGACTACCATATATTTGTAAATTTGGTTAGATATTTGAAAAATGCACCCCCCGCCTTCAGCAACATGTATTATTAACAGAAGAATTCAGATTGTGATTGTACAACCTGTAGGATTTTAAAAGCAAATTTTTGAGTATCGGAGTAACGGAAAATAGGTAAAACCAAATACTGCAATAATAATTACAACCTAACGGTAATTGATCAAACCCAGTTGTGTGAACGACAATTTGTTTGTATTAATGCTACTTCATTATTTGGCAGGAGATCGTCAACAACATTGATCACAAAAATTTCGTCAAGACGAAATTAATAAATAACTTTTCATACAAACTCAGAAATAGGGAGAAACTTCTTCAAAAGCTTCAGGTAATCGTATTACTAATATGTAGTACTAACAATACTTAATACATCTTTCGTAAGCAGAGTAATGGTATGTAAGTTTAAAAGTAGCATATACAAGTAAGTATGTAGGAATAATTATTAATTAGAGTACATAATAATTGTGACTAACCACAGTGTAAAGATAGCTACGCTTACAGTAGTAAAACTCTTATGACAGGCGTATTGAACAGCTTACGCACGCAGGCGGGACACGTGACAACCAATTGTAGGCCTACACGTCGCTGTGGCATGTTTTCATCCCTTTTTTCAGTACATGTTTTGCAATAACATGTTTAGTTGCAAAATAAAAACAGTCCACATGTTGCATCAAATTTGTGTTTAATAACATGTTAAAAATTTTGTTGACATGCATCACGACCCAATCCCCGTTTGTTGTTTTCTGTATAACATCATTCTCACAGAAACATAATCTATTAAGCTCAGCTATCAATAAGATTTCTTCTTTATTCTATGTAATGTTGCATTCTTCTTGTTTCTAATATCTACAATAATTGGAGTAATTTTCATGTCATCATTTGTTTTCTAGATGACTTGCAAACTGAAACTGTAACTTAAAAAAAAAAAAAAAACTGAATGACACACGAGGTTTCAATTTAACCTTCTTCTATTTTTTACAGTTCCTATTTTAAATTTTAATAACAACCATCTATCAGCATGATTTACCGAAATCACAACAACGAACTTCTTTAATACGCCAATATGCCTATTTAATAGGGCAGCAATGAGTAGTGTTTTCCCACGTCATAGAATAATGATAATAATACGAGTTTATGACTGTTTCAGTTGGAATTCGAGACACTAACGTATCGCATTAAACAAGACTTTTCAATCGAAGATCGCCGTAAAGAACAAGTTCTTGTAAACAAGATAAACAATATGAACATCAGGCAAAATACTGCTGGTACAATTCGCTTCAACTACGAAAGAATACTGACGATACTCAAAAAGGTAAGTTTCTGTTTCAGCTATACGCAGCACTTACTTCGCCATTAATCGGGGTTTGGGATGGATGTGAAAACATGCATACACAATAACAAATATCAAAATTATAATGTAATAATATAACCAAGTAAGCTGATTTATTTAAAGATGTATTGATGGGTTTCGTTCGACTTGCCTGAATCGTGTTCAGCAAGTTTTCAATAATCTAACTCCATCAGAGATAAATCCATTTAATGTAATTCATTTAAGAGAGCAATTCAAGATTATGTGTTATGTTTAAAAAAAAAAATTAGTTTAAAGTTTAACGTTGACAGTTTCTCTGTCATCTTTCTTTTTTTTATTATAACTGTAATTTGTAAAAAAAATCCAATGCATTCGTGAGTTTTTAATATTCTTTGTGCATGTACTTTGTTTTCTATTATACGTTACTGGTGGGGCTTTGATATATTTGGCAAATACAAATGCAAATGTATAAATAATAATAAATGTGATGGGCCTTGTGGTTTTTCAGGACGCGTTCTACTACGACACCGTGTTGGGCAACCTGCGCCAGGACCAGCTAGCGCAGTGTAAGTGTATATTCCGCGCCACGGAAATGGGTCAACTGGCCACGGAGGATCTTGACAACCTGCGGCGAGAATATCGCTCCCTCGAGAAGACGGTCAAGGCAGACATGCGCATGCGCGACAAACAAGTGGCAACACTGCGCGACGAGGTGCAACAGATGTCTACCACTTGCAAGCTGCTCACACGCTCAGAGGTAGGTATTGCCCATCATATCCAGTCATGAGTACCACTTGCAAGCTGCTCACACGCTCAGAGGTAGGTATTGCCCATCATATTCAGTCATGAGTACCACTTGCAAGCTGCTCACACGCTCAGAGGTTGGTATTGCCCATCATATTCAGTCATGAGTACCACTTGCAAGCTGCTCACACGCTCAGAGGTTGGTATTGCCCATCATATTCAGTCATAAGTACCATACCACTTGCAAGCTGCTCACACGCTCAGAGGTTGGTATTGCCCATCATATTCAGTCATAAGTACCACTTGCAAGCTGCTCACACGCTCAGAGGTACGTATTGCCCATCATATTCAGTCCTGACATGCACATGCGTGACAAACAAGTGGCAACACTGCGGGACGAGGTGCAACAGATGTCTACCACTTGCAAGCTGCTCACACGCTCAGAGGTAGGTATTGCCCCTCATATTCAGTCATGACATGCGCGACAAACAAGTGGCAACACTGCGGGACGAGGTGCAACAGATGTCTACCACTTGCAAGCTCCTCACACGCTCAGAGGTAGGTATTGCCCATCATATTCAGTCATGACATGCGCGACAAACAAGTGGCAGCACTGCGCGACGAGGTGCAACAGATGTCTACCACTTGCAAGCTGCTCACACGCTCAGAGGTAGGTATTGCCCATCATATTCAGTCATGACATGCGCGACAAACAAGTGGCAACACTGCGCGACGAGGTGCAACAGATGTCTACCACTTGCAAGCTGCTCACACGCTCAGAGGTAGGTATTGCCCATCATATTCAGTCATGACATGCGCGACAAACAAGTGGCAACACTGCGCGACGAGGTGCAACAGATGTCTACCACTTGCAAGCTGCTCACACGCTCAGAGGTAGGTATTGCCCATCATATTCAGTCGTGACATGCGCATGCGCGGCAAACAAGTGGCAACACTGCGTGACGAGGTGCAACAGATGTCTACCACTTGCAAGCTGCTCACACGCTCAGAGGTTGGTATTGCCCATCATATTGAGTCATGACATGCGCATGCGCGGCAAACAAGTGGCAACACTGCGCGACGAGGTGCAACAGATGTCTACCACTTGCAAGCTGCTCACACGCTCAGAGGTAGGTATTGCCCATCATATTGAGTCATGACATGCGCATGCGCGGCAAACAAGTGGCAACACTGCGCGACGAGGTGCAACAGATGTCTACCACTTGCAAGCTGCTCACACGCTCAGAGGTAGGTATTGACCATCATATTCAGTCATGACATGCGCGACAAACAAGTGGCAACACTGCGCGACGAGGTGCAACAGATGTCTACCACTTGCAAGCTGCTCACACGCTCAGAGGTAGGTATTGCCCATCATATTCAGTCATGACATGCGCGACAAACAAGTGGCAACACTGCGGGACGAGGTGCAACAGATGTCTACCACTTGCAAGCTGCTCACACGCTCAGAGGTAGGTATTGCCAATCATATTCAGTCACCGAACTGATCTACAAAGAAGAAGAATAAATGCTACTGTGTTCATATTTTAGTAACGTTGGTTTAGTGGGTTATTCCTGCTTCCAATGAAGAAGGTCCAGGATTCAAATCCCGGTTCCGGCATGGCATTTTTAACATTCGAACTTGACTTCAAAATAGTATCAAGATGGTACTGTCCAACTGTTGTATATTGTAAACGGTGACTTCAGAGCCGTCATAGCTACGAAGCATATAATAAATAGTATAAATTATTGTCCCCCACTGAAAATACACATTTATCTTATTTTATTTATTTTAATCGTGGACCTGAAATCTTTTCAACGCTATCAGTCCTTGAAGTGGTTCAAAACAGCTCTAAATTGTATTTTTTCTTATCTGTTGCCAGTATTTTCGTACCTCTACCTATCTGCACATCCATTTCAAAGCATATACCCTGTATTATATGTAGCAAATATTTTTTTCTATACCTCTTCTGTTTTTCCTTTCCACTTGTCCCTCAATGATATTATTTTCGTGCACCAAATCTTGTCCAACGAAACGATCTAAACTACGGTAACACAAACACGAACTAAACTTAAAATACTCAAGTTTGTAATTGAATAATGGAGTCAGATGAGTATCGAAACTCTCCTTGCTAAAATATATTGAATATTTTGTGTTATACCACTGTGAAACTTTAACCCTACCATTTACTACTCTAAAACACAATATCTTGAAACTAAATGAAAAAAATTGATGCTTGTGGATGACAACGATGTTTAGTGGCTTAATCTGATGAAGCCTAGTTTGTGTTTTAATTATAATGATGTGATTGCATTGTGGATGAAAGATTAGGAGGGTATGTGATTCGACGAACGATTGAATTCATGATTATTGTGATGCATATGATAGTGTTTTGCATTGCAAGTACAGACTACTGAAATACCAACGAGACGCATACAGAGGAGTGCGTATAGGCCTATAGCAATTACGCACATTTACCAGAGATTATAATTACTTTATTGGAACTCGGCTTAAGCTTTAGGTATAACTCTAATTGAAATATAGTAATCACATTAATAATATTAATAGTGTACTAAAATCGGCCCTATTCACTCGCTTTTCAAAGCTCCGTGAAGCCGGTTGGATTGTTGATGAATGCAGAAAGGGACACTGGTTTAGAGAGACTAACAAGTCATGTGGTTGGTTGGCTAAACCTACCCATCAAAAACAGCAAGCCGCCTCAATTCTCTCGTAAAATAATGAAACGTAATCACAATTCTAAATGCACGTTGATGATGCAGGTTGTTCCTAAGCTTGTTCGAGTCTACAACACTTAAAATTGTGTTAGGAAAAGTTTGGAAAGCGATTCGTAGTAGACATAGTCCACAGAATCGAAAATACATTTATTTTTTAAAGTATCTTGTATTTTGTATTGAAAATAATTTCTTTTAAGTATTGTTATTTTACAAAATACAATTACAAACTACTTAGAAGGTGGCTCGTTGGTCCAGTGGTAAGCATCCCTGCTTCCAATGCAGAAAGTCCCGGGTTCAAATCCCGCTTCAGGCAGAAGTTTTTTAACTTCTAATGTGGATTCAATTCTATTACTTCTTGGCTTAGGAATAAGTAAACGGTGACTTTGGAGCCGTCCTAGCAACGAAGCACTCAATAAATTCAAAGTTGTTCTGAATCGGCCTTGTTGATTCTGGCATTTGTCCGCAGGTGTTCGCACTGTCAAATTACTGATTCATATGTTTCGTATTTGAAATATCGATCTTTGATTGGTTATCGCTCACTCGTCGATGGTGTTCGAAGCCTACAGGGTTGGTTCAGTCACTTTCAATTAAAGTCCCCCACTGCAAATCAGTTTAGTTACTGAGTGGGTAGACTCTAAATGTGAATTTATTTATTTATTTATTTAAAACATATTACTGTTAGTTCAAATTGAATAGTACGAAAAAAAATTGTACAATTGTAAAATTGTACACAAAAAAATGACTATACCGATTTGAAAACGCGTGCTTTTTAACAAAACTCAGATGAAAGAATATTATGCCAAATGACATTGAGCAGGTCATAAAAAGAAGCCATTTTATATTGAATAGTTTGAAAAAAGAATGGCTGAAAAAGCCATCTTGGCATAAAAGATACAAACATAAATGAAACAATATCTCTACCTGCCAAGCTCGGCAACTTATCTTCACACTGCTTTTCCCACGACAAATCTCTCGCCACTTTTTACAACGCTTATATTAACTTGCCTTGTTTGTCTGGACGGAATCTTTGAATCGATATTCCACCTACTTCTATATGTCCGATCAAGCTAAAAGTTTTTACACAGACGTATTCTTGATGACAATACATGTCATATGTCATATTTACTAAATTGTCAATTAATTCATCATAATTAATTAATTAATGTTTTACATGGAAATCGATGAATCTTTGAATCAATATTTCACCTACTTTTAAATGTCCGATCAAGCTGAAATTTTGTACACAGACGTATTTTTAATGACAATACATGAATCAATTGTCATATTTACTAAATTGTCAATTAATTCATCATAATTAATTAATTCATGTTTTATATGGAAATCGATGTTTCACCCACTTTCCAACGTCAAATCGAATTGACAGTTGTCACACAGACGTATTTTTAATGACAATACACAAATCAATTGTCATATTTACTAAATCGTCAATAAATTCATCATAATTATTTAATTAATGTTTTATATGGAAATCGATGTACAACCCACTTCCCAACGTCAAATCGAGTTGAAAGTTTTTACACAGACGTATTCTTAATGACTTCACACGAATCATGTGTCATATTAACTAAATAATCAATTAATTCATCATAATTAATTAATTGATGTTTTATATGAGAGTCGAAATTTAACCCACTTCCATACGTCAAATCGAGTTAAAAGTTTTCACACAGACGTATTTTTAATGACAATACACGAATCAATTGTCATATTTACTGAATATTCAATTAATTCATCATAATTAATTAATGTTTTATAATGGAATCGATGTTTAACCCACTTCCGAACGTCGAATTGAGCTGAAAGTTTTCACACAGACGTATTCTTAATGACAATACACGTATCAATTGTCATATTTGCTAAAAAAAAGTCAATTAATTCATCATTATTAATTAATGTTTTATATGGGAATCGATGTTTCACCCACTTCCCAACGTCAAAACGAGTTGAAAGTTTTCACACAGACGTATTCTTAATGACAATACATGAATCAATTGTCATATTTACAAAATAATGAATTAAGCCATCATAATTAATTAATTGATGTTTTATATGGGGATCGATAAAACACTCACTTTCGAACGTCGAATTGAGCTGAAAGTTTGCACACAGACGTATTCTTAATGACAATACATGAATCAATTGTCATATTTACTAAATAATCAATTAGACCATCATAATTAATTAATAGATATTCGATATATATTCGATTGCAAGATTCTTTAAGACTAAAAAGTATAAAATAATATTACATGAAAAAATATATTTTTTTTTAAACAACGCTTATATTTAAATGCACTAAAAAGTAAAAAATAATTTTTCGCCCAACAAATTTTTGCCTCACTCGGAAAATAAAAGCTTTGGGCGCTTTTGGTATTGACATAGATTGCAGTATTCTGCTGTTTATGCAGGGAAAGCGCCCAACGCTTTTATTGTCCGAGTGAGGCAAAAATTTGTTGGGCGAAAATTTATTTTTTACTTTTTAGTGCATTGAAATATAAGCGTTGTTTTTTAAAAAAAATATATTTTTTCATGTAATATTATTTCTATCCTCCCATCACCTCTCCCTCTCCTCAACCACTGCCCACTCCTCACGCTCTCCTCCACGTCTGTTGCACCTGCAGGGCGATTCTGTGTCGGCGACAGTCGTTACTGAAGGCGAATGCAAGGCGATTAGTGGTCATCGCCTTCTTCTAACAACTGAAACCGGTGATAGACATATTTTCACCCATTCAGAATCAGGACGAAGGTCTTGCCATCTGACTCGAGGTTTTCCTACACTTCTTGTTTCATTCTTTAGCTCAAAAGCTTTTCTTGGGTTTATGTTACCTGTCATTCTTCCCATGTGACCATACCATCGCAGATTTTATTATTTCCCGAAAACAAAATTATGTAGCCACACCTGGCAAATATATTTTATTTCTTGTATTTTTCAAAATGCAAGTGTATTATTTTGTATCGAAAATACATGGCTTCATAAGTATATTGTATTTTCTATCCCAAATACATTTATCTGTGTGTTTTGAATTTTTCACTTATCTAAAATAGAAATTTCTTGAGTATTTTTCCCACTTCTGATTCTTCAAGAACATGAAACATAGAATACATAATTATATTGAATTAGTTATAGCGATACGAGTACGAATATCACGAAAGGTGGAGAATTGAATTAGAATCTTGCATAGAAAAAGTCGAAGATTTCGAAAAATTTGAACAAAAAAATTGAATAGAGAAATTGAATCAAAGAATTAAATGTGCGAACCGGCTCTAACATGGATCAATGTTTCCCAGAGCGACACCGTCGTGAGCGTCCTTGACAATCCGGCCGTGGAGACGAGCGAGACGAGATTGCCCAAAGAGCTGGAAGAGCTGGAGACCATCCTGAAACAACTCCAGGAGGTGACCGCGGTGCCCAGCTTCCCGAACATATTCCCGCGCATGGAGAAACAGATGAGCGAGAAGGTCCGCATCACGAAACAACTCCAGGCGGTCACGAGGAGGCGGGACACGTTGCAGAACGCGCAGAAACACGCCGTCGCCATGATTGCCAGTCTCGAGCACACAGATGACGAGTGCAACAAAGAGTGAGTTGGTGTACACCTGGATGTGACCGAGGCACCAATATGTACCAATATGTACCTCTTGTAGAGGCGAATGAGCAGTAAGGGAATCAATTAATTCCCCTTATGCCAACAAATGCAAAGTAAAGGAGTATGCACAATAGCCGGGGAACGTTAAGAGTGTTCGGCAGTAGGAGTTTTACAGATGTATTGGCCGTCAACTAATTACTCTTAACTAACAGTAGGATTATTATAAATATTTACCCACTTATGGAGGGATCTCATATCTATATGCATACGTATTAAGTACATTTGTCACCAACCTATTCAAAAATAATGTACCCATTTTTAAACAGATTCTCCGTATTATTTCGCCCGATGAAAGTAATTTATTTGCATAATTCAAACGTGAGTATATTATTTTTGAGCAGGCTTGTTACAAATGTACTTAATACCATGCGTAGATATGACATCCCTCTGCAAGTAGGTACATATTCATAATAATCCTATTATTTGTTTAAGAGAAATTAGTTGACTAAAAACGTCAAAAATTACTTTCGAACGCTCTTAACGTTAACGGGAACGGGAACGGGAACGGGAAGTTGGATCCTGTGTTATCTTACAACACGATGCACAATTGAGTTTCCCGTTCCCGTATCTGACGAGCTCGCCAAGTTGGCGGTCTTCCCGTATATTACACGGACTAATCAGAATCAAGCATACGGCTTATTAAACTTGTTGATGGAACTTTTTATCAAGAAGGCATTGTCATTTTGTCAGCTGATCGAATAAAGGTTGTGGTTTTTGTTGGATACTGTAAAGTGTAAAACACATTTCATAAATGTTTCATAACACCAAATCGTGAAACATGAGTGAGCATATTATTGTAAGCAGCACAGATTAAATAAATTATGGTAGGGGGATGTCCGCATCTCAACAAGAAAGAGGACAAGAATTACAAGAGCACAACCAAAGATATGACACAACCAAATATATGATACAACTATGAAAGATAATTGTACCACACATGCGGTGTCTAAAAATATAACAATTAATACAATATAACAAACATTAATACAACTAATACAAACAATATTTTATTCGTTTGGGTCTGCTTTACGGGCTATTGTGCGTCGAAGCCCTTTACGTTACCGTTTTCCCGTTATCGTTACCGTTCCCGTTAACGTTCCCGAGCTATTGTGCATCGCCTTTTGGAGCAGGTATAATGTTGGCATTGGGGGAATTAAAAGGTCGATGGCAGTAAGGGAAACGCTCCATAAAAGTGCGCGAAATTCGTGTTTTTTTTTTTTTGCATATCTTGAGAACGATACTAAACATTAACAAAGTGATAAATGGCCCAATTGTGGTTTCGTAAGAATTAAAACTTAGGACTGAATATTTCATTATTTTATAGTTATCGGAAAATTTAATACTTATTTGTTATTGTTTTATATAACCAATGACAACCGTAATGGTTAACATGTTTGTAATTTTTTATTTCTAATTTTTAGTTCTTGTGAAACCACAAATCGGGTATTTGTCACTTTTTAACTATCGGTAGCCTTGTCAAGATATATAAGGCCAACTTATAAACACGTTTATATCCCGTTGTGTCAATAGTGAGACGACCTTTTGCCGCTAAGGTAGATAGATACATGTGGTATGTATAGGCTCACTGTTTGTGCTAGCTAGAGGTTATTGAAATCTCCTCTGCTCCCCATCCCCCCCAGCCCGTAAACACTCTTGCGCGGCTGGGATCATATCTGGGCAAACAACAGTTATTATTTCAGATACAACATACAAGATGCTTTTGAAGAGATTTATCTTCGTTACAAAGTACCTTCGACAACATTCGATCGCGGTAAAGTAGTTTTCAACACATAAAGTGTTTGGAAGGATGCGCCCCACAATACATATTCGACGAGGATACCGGCATTAGTTGTGCATTCTATTTTGAGAAGCAAAATGTTTTGTAAAAATAGACAAAGTAAATAGAAAAGTGCAATTTATAATACATGTAACCTTATTCTGGTAAATATCGTTAGACCATGGCTTGCTACTGCTCTTTACCCGTACATGTTCTAGATTTGAGGAGACAAGCAAAGACCTTCTTGAAAAAATAGACACCGCCGACGAAGAGCAGCGTGTTATCAATATAGAGCTCGAGGAAATAGCGCGACTGTTGCTGACGATCCGCTTCTCGCTTCAAACCCTGGAGCAACAACTGGAACGCGTTAAGTCGCCTGACGACGATGAGGACGATGAAGAAGAAGAAGAGGAGGAAGAAGAAGAAGGCGTGTTGAGGGGCGGGGATGATAACAGTCTCGTGGATAGCGACAACATCTACATTCCAGGGGGAGGAGATGCAAGCGGTTGGTCGTCACCTCATAACCATTATATTATTGGAGAAAGAAGCGTGTCTCTACTGGTTGACCAGATCCAGCATGATGGCATAATAGTCAAATGTGGGCATTTGAGAAGAAGATTATCATATATACATCTTTTTTTTTTTTTTTTTTTAATGGGTTGTCAGGCAAAACATAAAATCGATATTCAAATACGAAAAACATAACTAAACGTGTCACACTTCAAAATGAAGTGCTTACAGAAATGAAACAAAATGCGACCTTTGAAGATCTTGTTATCATATGGCCGCGTTTGGCTTATCAGGTCATCCTACTAGAGATCTGATCAACCAGTCAAGACAGGCTTTTTTCTCTTTTCTTTTCATGCCGATAAGAAATGCGTCACAAGATGCATTCTTCCTAGAAACGTTTTCCAATGGCTGCACTGGACCGCACTGAGTGTGCCTTAAACAATTAGAACAACAATACACATCAGTGCATGGAGTTGACGCACTAGTGCGCACTCAGTGCAAGCCATTAGAAAACGGCGTGTCACTATAATACGTATATGCCTGAGCAGACTTTCGAATTACTACAAAATATCAGGTTTACATGTTTAAAATAAATGAGATTTTCCTCTTGTGAAAATATGCTCTTGGAAATAAAGTTAAAATATTATTAAAACTAGAAAGATGTCCTAATGCTAATAAAATTATAACACACATTCATAAGACTTCCCTATTCGTATGCAATTTAACCGTCTGGGCCTAATTCATGGTGGCAGTTAGACAATAGCCAATCAGGAGTAACCAATTCAGACATAAATTTGTGCCGATCGCAGGAAGACATTGTTGGAAAAACAAGACAAAATTTTAACAATAACAAACAAATACCAAAACGTCGAAAAAATACTAAATAAAACTAGGCCCTACATATTATCGGTAGGAGCTATATAATGTGTATTTATAAATTTCAATAAACACCTCAACGTATCCAACGTATCCATGAAAATGGATATTCGCAATAAAGAATTAAAATGTGACATTAGTGAAACTACACACACGGGTACTGGAAAAATGCCAGTCTTTCCAATTATTGTTGAGATAACTCTTCAGACAGGGCTATGTTTGATTCCGTATTATGCAGAGAAAGCCTTGGTAGGAGTTAACCCTGGTGTCATTTTAATTTAACATAGGGTACAAGAGTTAAGGAGAGTTAAGAAAATGTACAGGAATGAGGTCCCTGGCTGATATATTCATATTTAATCACGTAACACTGTAATATACTGTGACAAAATGCACGTACTGTATAATATTTTCGACGTTTGATTTCTTCCAGCTGAAGAACTTCTGACCCTTGTCCAAGAAAAACTAGAGCTACTGAGCACGCAGTTGTACGTTGGGTTGGATGAGAAACAGATGGATAAGGCGAAACAAATCTTCGAGCACCAGATTATCGAGAACCAGAGTGTCCACTTGCATAAAACAGTCGAGGACGAGGCGGACGCACGTAAGACTAGATCTAGCCACATATCACGTGGATTGATTATAATGATATGACGACCAGGACGCACGTAAGACTAGATCTAGCCACATATCACGTGGATTGATTATAATGATATGACGACCAGGACGCACGTAAGACTAGATCTAGCCACATATCACGTGGATTGATTATAATGATATGACGACCAGGACGCACGTAAGACTAGATCTAGCCACATATCTTGTGGATTGATTATAATGATATGACGACCAGGACACACGTAAGACTAGATCTAGCCACATATCACGTGGATTGAATCTAATATATCATGATAAGACGACCAGGACGCACGTAAGACTAGATCTAGCCACATATCTTGTGGATTGATTATAATGATATGACGACCAGGACACACGTAAGACTAGATCTAGCCACATATCACGTGGATTGATTATAATGATATGACGACCAGGACGCACGTAAGACTAGATCTAGCCACATATCTTGTGGATTGATTATAATAATATGACGACCACGACGCACGTAAGACTAGATCTAGCCACATATCACGTGGGTTGATTATAATGATATGACGACCACGACGCACGTAAGACTAGATCTAGCCACATATCACGTGGATTGATTATAATGATATGACGACCAGGACGCACGTAAGACTAGATCTAGCCACATATCTTGTGGATTGATTATAATGATATGACGACCAGGACACACGTAAGACTAGATCTAGCCACATATCACGTGGATTGAATCTAATATATCATGATAAGACGACCAGGACGCACGTAAGACTAGATCTAGCCACATATCTTGTGGATTGATTATAATGATATGACGACCAGGACACACGTAAGACTAGATCTAGCCACATATCACGTGGATTGATTATAATGATATGACGACCAGGACGCACGTAAGACTAGATCTAGCCACATATCTTGTGGATTGATTATAATGATATGACGACCAGGACACACGTAAGACTAGATCTAGCCACATATCACGTGGATTGATTATAATGATATGACGACCAGGACGCACGTAAGACTAGATCTAGCCACATATCTTGTGGATTGATTATAATGATATGACGACCAGGACACACGTAAGACTAGATCTAGCCACATATCACGTGGATTGATTATAATGATATGACGACCAGGACGCACGTAAGACTAGATCTAGCCACATATCTTGTGGATTGATTATAATGATATGACGACCAGGACACACGTAAGACTAGATCTAGCCACATATCTTGTGGATTGATTATAATGATATGACGACCAGGACACACGTAAGACTAGATCTAGCCACATATCACGTGGATTGATTATAATGATATGACGACCAGGACGCACGTAAGACTAGATCTAGCCACATATCACGTGGATTGATTATAATGATATGACGACCAGGACGCACGTAAGACTAGATCTAGCCACATATCACGTGGATTGATTATAATGATATGACGACCAGGACGCACGTAAGCCTAGATCTAGCCACATATCACGTGGATTGAATCTAATATATCATGATAAGACGACCAGGACGCACGTAAGACTAGATCTAGCCACATATCTTGTGGATTGATTATAATGATATGACGACCAGGACACACGTAAGACTAGATCCAGCCACATATCACGTGGATTGATTATAATGATATGACGACCAGGACACACGTAAGACTAGATCTAGCCACATATCACGTGGATTGATTATAATGATATGACGACCAGGACGCACGTAAGACTAGATCTAGCCACATATCTTGTGGATTGATTATAATGATATGACGACCAGGACACACGTAAGACTAGATCTAGCCACATATCACGTGGATTGATTATAATGATATGACGACCAGGACGCACGTAAGACTAGATCTAGCCACATATCTTGTGGATTGATTATAATGATAAGACGACCAGGACGCACGTAAGACTAGATCTAGCCACATATCTTGTGGATTGATTATAATGATATGACGACCAGGACACACGTAAGACTAGATCTAGCCACATATCACGTGGATTGATTATAATGATATGACGACCAGGACGCACGTAAGACTAGATCTAGCCACATATCTTGTGGATTGATTATAATGATATGACGACCAGGACACACGTAAGACTAGATCTAGCCACATATCACGTGGATTGATTATCATGATATGACGACCAGGACACACGTAAGACTAGATCAAGCCACATATCTTGTGGATTGAATCTAATGATAAGACGACCAGGACGCACGTAAGACTAGATCAAGCCACATATCACGTGGATTGATTATAATGATATGACGACCAGGACGCACGTAAGACTAGATCTAGCCACATATCACGTGGATTGATTATAATGATATGACGACCACGACGTACGTAAGACTAGATCTAGCCACATATCACGTGGATTGATTATCATGATATGACAACCAGTAAACATGTAAGACTAGATCTAGCCACATATCACGTGGATTGATTATAATGATATGACGACCAGGACGCACATAAGACTAGATCTAGCCATATATCACGTGGATTGATTATCATGATATGACAACCAGGACACACGTAAGACTAGATCTAGCCACATATCACGTGGATTGATTATCATGATATAACGACCAGGACGCACGTAAGACTAGATCTAGCCACATATCACGTGGATTGATTGTAATGATATGACGACCAGGACGCACGTAAGACTAGATCAAGCCACATATCACGTGGATTGATAAAAATGATATGACGACCAGGACACACGTAAGACTAGATCAAGCCACATATCATGTGGATTGAATATAATGATATGACGACCAGGACACACGTAAGACTAGATCTAGTCACATATCACGTGGATTGATTATAATGATATGACGACCAGGGTACACGTAAGACTAGATCTAGCCACATATCACATGGATTGATTATCATGATATGACAACCAGGACACATGTAAGACTAGATCTAGCACGTGGATTGATTATCATGATATGACGACCAGGACACACGTAAGACTAGAGTCGAGAGTAACAATACACACTAGAGAGTACAAAAAAGAGTAACAGTTGATAATCGTTCTTGTTTATCTCGCTTTTAGCCCTGGTGTTGGAGCACGAGATAGAAGACCCGTTGGTGTTTACCAGGGATGGAGTCCACGCCCGCAGTACTAAGATTGTGGAGTGGTTCGAGCGACCACTGGAACTACAACTGATGGATAAGATGAAGAGCACGCTCAAATCTAAGAAGAAATAAACTTATGTCCGATTGACTTGGCTAAATTAACTGTTGCGGGATTTTTCCATTTACAATCTATACGCCGCTGTTTACCATATAGTTATCAACGTTCATAATACTGTAAGAAAATATCACTTTTGTACTAAAGCATAGGTTCGCATGATTCTTCACTGGTATGTACATAGGAATCCCGCCCTTCATATATTCGTCACTCAAACCAATACTATAATATAACTTATTACCGGCTTGCAATGAAATTAGAAACCTTCTGACCGAAACGAAGATATAAATAATTGTTATGATGTATTTCCTTTTTTGATGTTGTTAATATTTTATGTATCCTACCACATTCAAATAAAACAAACGTATATATCTGTTTTGGATTACATAATTATGAGAAATTAACATTTCCATAATTTTATTTTTTTATTTTCTCTTATTACACATTATTACATTATGTGAAAGGCAATTTTTAGGGTCGCGATAACGCACCAGGCCAGGTACGCGAGCACTTAAGAGACGCAATTTTTACTGCACGCCTCGAAGGGCATTTAACACGATGTTGGCGACGCAAAACCATTATAGATGGAAACCTACATTTTTTAATCGGTGGGCGTTTGCCATGAGACTATCCGTGTTAAATTTCATCTCGGTCGGATGATGCGTATGGACGTTATTAAGTCGTAAAGATTGGTCAAAATACTTTTCTTTTCTAATAACTAGCTGGATAATTCGTTGCTGGTCAGTGGGACGAAACTAAGAAAGATATTATAAACACCAAATTATCTAATTTCTGGGTCAAACGTCAAACGGCTGAAACGATAGTTCTTATCAACTAGTAACTTGAGAGTTCTTATCTACTATTTCTAGACCTTTGACAACATATTTACCTACCTAAGTCAATGTCCACCAGTCTAATAAAATGCACCATGAACCGTTAACCCGTAAGACTGTATTATAATACTTATTGATGCTTTCTGCAGCCAGATACATAGTATTTGTAAACCCCAAAAATGTAGCACCTTGATATTACACTAGAAATAAATAATTATGAAACGACATTTCTTGGTAGGCAGAAGAGGTTGGTTTCTGTCTCACTGTCATCACATTAGCATTGTGAGCATCATGTTTGCGTTTGCTTCGTAAAACAAGGTATAAATACGTTAAGAGGTTCCGAACACTTAACACTTTTTCGAAGAGGCTTCTTCGTCATTTGTTTCTAGGAAAAGCATCGCAGCTCATTGGCATGCACGGCCCGTCCACGAATGTAAATTACACCAAGTGAACGGTGAAAGAACCAAATGAATCTGTTATCTCGTCTCCACTCTGATTCACACAGGCTCCCCCTCCCCCCACCATCACTTCCACAACCGACAACCCATTCTTTGGGATATAGATAATGACGCCTCAAATATTTGCATATGGAAGCATTCAAGGTATTCAGACCATTTATTTTTAGGAACGTTTCGTTTAGGGTGTAAAAAGTGTTTATTGTTTTCATCTTCATAAAACAGATTTGGTAACAGATAAGAGGTACGGCTAAAATAAACGCGGATTGTTGTGAAGACAATCTGAAAACCAAATCATGAATGGTATAAATAATATTTTAATTAGCTATAATGAAATCGAGGAAATTCATGAAAAGATGGGGCGATACATTGATCTCATTTAAAGCATTTTTCATTGTCAGCCTACATTTCGGATTAATCTCGTGAAACAAAGACAAAGGAAAGAGTAAAAAAAAAGAGTAAAAAATGTGATAAAAGTGGATGATTGGCTTATAATGTATGTTATTGTATGCCCTGAAAAATCTCTTATATTTCGTCCACTTCGCTGGCCAGTATGCAGTAGTACATTCACATTATGGTTATAAAACGTAAATTCCCTCAAGATGAGATATTTGTATAAGTAAAAAAAGGTATTTTTTTTTAAATGCCAAAATATTTTATTTTTCAAGTTGATGTATGCGTAGAAAAATGCTTAGGAAAACGCTAAGCTACCTAGGTCCGTCAATCCCCTGGCGAAGGTTCGGTAAACCTCAACGAGTCCCTCTAGAAAAGTAGAAGAGACCTCCAAGCAACTACCACAATCCCACGTGGGAAAGAAAATAGAAGTTGCAGCGCGATTAACTTAAAAATGTTAAATTCCAATTAAAGAATGTTGCATTAAGCAGAAACCTACAAATCGTTTCTTTCACTTACGCAAAAATGTTTAAATATTTTTAATAAAGTGACAAATTACAAGAATACTTTGGAAGCGGAAGTTAGCATACGAAAACGTCACGAACAGGAAATACAAGAAATTACAAAGAAAATGTACGGAAAACTGATTCTGGTCCTCAAATAGGCCTAAAACATGTAACTAAATGCGTGGAATGAAACAATGTATTCCTTTGCGTTACCTTCAAGTTGCTTTTTCTTGGAAAAAGTTTTGATTATATCACGTTACTAACATATTTACACACATATTTGACCAAATTGAACGTTTACACCAATGCCACTTTCAATAATCTATCTATCCTCCTCCCCTCCCCTCCCCTCCCCTCCCCTCCCCCTTCCACTCTCACCACCTATACTGACCCTGTCACATACTCTTGCTATCATCTCATTTCCTTTATCTTTTACATTTTAAAACATCTAAAGAAATGTAATAATTGTTCTTCGATTCATTTTATTTTCATTTTCCATCTTAGCACGTAAAATCTTTACCGAACTCCATTTGCTCTCCTACCGCTCTTTCAAAACTGGCCAACTTTGTTTTTTTTTTTCGCTTTGGCTTCGTGAATTATAAATGGTGATAAGCTTAATGGAGAGTGCAGTCCGTATAATATAAGCGAGAGGGCGGAAGCAAGGGGTGCGGGGCGGGTAACGGGGATGAGGGATCAAGTGGAACAGAAAAGACGTTGAGCATCCATACAGACAAGATATCGGGTTCAAATTAGGTTGCCTAGTGCAATGGTTTTATGTGTGTATCGGGTTTTCTTGTAATTGGTATTGGGGCTTGCTCGCAGTATTATGCAGCTTGAGTTGAGCCTTGTCAAAAGGAAGCGAGAAGGAGAGGTATCAGTGAATGATAAAGATATTGGTGAGTTGTACAGAGTATCGCTAGGAGAGTGAACAAGAAGTACTGACGATTGTGTAGCGAGCGACAGATAACGAGTTATATGATAAGAAGTTGGTTGATAGTTTTTTGGTGGAAGAAAGGAATGGCAGGACTGATAGAACATTTTTTAAGAATATTTTGATTTGATGTGTGTTATGATGTACCGTTGTTTATCAAATTGTATCTTTAACATGATTAGAAGGACCAACTGATGCAAAAAAAAAGCTGTGTATTTAACATGTTAACATTATTAAAACATAATGTGTGTATATTATAACTGTATGGCTTGAGAATGGTAGGAAGGCGGCGCAGAGGAAGACCACGGAAGAGATGGAAGGAGACGGTACAGCAGGCAACGACCTGCAGAAGAGAGGAGAGGAGGCGGAATAGAGAGGAGCATGGAAAGATAAGGGCACATGGCAGCTTATATAGAGGAGGGAAGGCAGGAAACGGGAATGGATTATCATGATGGCATTTTTATCATCATTATCAAAAGAAAAGTTTAACTACAAAAAAGTGCTCACTAATTGCTAAAACTTCGGTACTATCTATATATTATATTAACTCTTACTGTGCTTTTAATATCCCAATTAATAAAAATAAACATATTTGTATTTATTTTCCATCCATAATTTTCAATGGGGAACATTTATGTTCTTCGATGCAATAGAAAGGCTAGTACAATAATAAAACACTGAATATTGTGTGCACTGCTTTTGATCTCTTACGTTTGTATGCCAGATCCTCCACTTCCATGTCGATAGAAGGGTGAGGGCGGGTAGAGATGCCGTGACAAGGGTGGTGGAGATATATGCATGGGAGGAGGGGTATTGTGACAAGAAGCCGTAAAGTGAAGTCACTTTCAACATGTGTTAGATTGATTGATTGATACTTCGGCTTTACGTCTCATATTTTTGCAACTTGGCTAATCGTGACGAAAAAAGATCTATAGTGTCTCACACGGATATAGCAGACTAAACACTATAGTTCACAACATCAACTTGAAAGCTTGAAAGTTATTATTTTCGCATGGTCATATTTGGGCTTTACAACTTTACAACACATTTTATCATATTTTGGCAACGATTGCACTGAAGACCATATCATGATAAAGATGATAGATTGAGATTTCAAATCTAATAAGATCAGATCAGAAAACTAGTACATAAAATCCATGCTCGAATCTGTAACGCAGAAACTATGGTTTACAGCGCAAACGCTTAATCGACTACTGGCACTCTGTCGGCATTTGACATAGGAAGCTATTTGGTAGCTATAACAGCGTAACTTATGAGTAATTCCACAGCAACCTTGTGGAGGGTCATAGATATACGAGGCATTGATTAATTAAATGAGAGTATTTGGAAAACTCCCCTACTGATTGGCTTCGACTCACTCATCTATGACGTCGCAATCCACAATGTTGCTGTGGAACCTCTTTAGGCTAGTGTACGTTTTACAATTGAGACGGAATCATTCATACTGTTATATTTTGGGTCTACCACAGCCAAATTAAAGCATATTCTAATTTTACAATTACTACTTGTGATTTTTTATCAACAACACAAATGTCGTGTTTTTCAAAATTATTACCCATTTCGGGGATTGGCAATAGTTCAATTTTGGCACTTGCCCGTTTTCAATATATCACCATATATGCTCGTTTTGTACTCTAATATAACGTGTACATATTTCGGAGTCAGCGTCAGTCGCGAGTGTCGCTCGTCTCGACATGTTTGACTGTGTAGTTCACAATTAGTAGAAACTAGCGAGGCAGGTTATCATCTCCAACCGGGTTAATGCAATGATTACTATGCGTGGAATACTTAGAACTTCTGCCGGAAGTAGCAAAACGGAATCCTTCCCCTCCCCACAACATATCTAAGTAAGACGATTGTTCTTGGTAAGAAGTTGAAATCCATGTCATGCACTGACGCACATTCTAGCATTTGGTGAAATCAGCGTATTGTTTTAGAATTAATGTATATATACTATATTTATAGATGATATTAACTTTTAACTTTTATTAACTTTTATTTATTAACTTAAGTGTATTAACTTTTACACTATACCTACAATGAAAGATAAAGAATTGTTATATACCGCTGCAAAATTATGTACTTTAAAGCACTCAACAAACGCCATTCGAGGTTCACACACATGACATACAAGTAGGCGTATATCAAATAAATGTGTTTAAAAGCTATAGAAAAATAAAAATACCAACATGTCAGCAAGGTTATCCCACCTTATAATGATTAATCGTAATTCACAACAACATTGTTTGGTTTGAATTGAATTTCTCTCTTTATGAGAATTATTTACTATTTGGCACGAAAACAAAACTAAGTTACCTTAAAATAAATGCAATAAATCCAAATAAGTACAATAATACAGTTACCGGTGATAATTATATGTACGCGTATTTGTGTACATGTAAATTATATTCGTATAGATAAGGTAATAATGTAGCATTGCAAGATACCTATATTGCAGAACGGACCGCACAGCAGTGTGAATGGGCCCAAGGTTCGCTTTCTACAACCTTTTTATACTTATAATGGAAATGTATATTTTGCTCTGGATATGAATAGATAAATAAATAATAGTAATGTAATTTTGTTAATTTCAATTTCCAACATTAAAGCATCTTTGTGGACATAAGAACCTCATTCTACTGGTCGCGATATGAAATTAGTCTCACAGTCTGTTTAAACCAGTTGACTTATATGTTAAAATTGATAGCTACCTATTGATAATGGATGTAATAAAAATGAATGCCGACTTCAGGATCCTTCCTTTGAAACGTTATATATTAAGAATTTTCACTATTTTATCCATAACCATTGTTCATCAACATCATGATGTAAAATGTTCTCTTATACAACATAGCACACTACCTGGACGCCGAGTAGAATCAAAGTTTAGAAACGATTTGTTCAAGTAGAGGTGTGGCCGGCAAAATTCAAATATGCAAAACAATAAAATAATACGTGGTGCATAAAATGACCTTCAAGTATGGAGTGGGAAGCAGAATCGCACATTTGTCACGTGGAAAAGATAAACGCCCATAATTACCCGTAAGTGCATTGTAAGGACGAAGCCATGGTCAGGTCAGGTCAGTCCAATTCATTTCTCCCAGTCGTAATTATGTCGACGTATTATCTTGAGCGTCAATGTGTGCACATTGTGTTAAGATAATGACTACACAAGTGCCGCATATATTTCACAAATTGCTTCGCCCCCTACCCCTAGCTTCTTCACGAGTCTTGATAATGGTAGCCCCCGCCCGTACCTAATTCGAACAAATGACGCCTTGTCTGCCAGGGCCAGCGAAGCCAAATTAGATTCTCTTCCAATAAGGGTCGAACGGCAACCTCCCAAGCCTCCAACTTGTAATTCAATAACTGCCCTCGTTTTGAAGTTGGTAACATGTGTGGGGGTCCTTTTGGACTATTGATCCGGGGGTTGGGGGAGGGGGAGGTTTGATAAGGGGGAGGGTGAAGGAAAAGGGTCAGGGGGCCATGGCACAGGAAGAAACATCAACTCAGCATCCAGACTCATTTCCTTGCGCTCATACAATGACTGTTCCGTGAGCCATCTCACGGACTCTCGCCCGTCCCGACGCCGTGTTGGTTGAGTGGGGACATCTAGCGGCGATACGGTGAACCGAAATCGGTCTCTGCTGTGGCTAGTACAGTTCGAGGCGCGAACACGGGTGGGCTGCGGCGTGAGGTATACATACACATACACACATAGTATAACCATAATTGAACTATTCACTCATTATATTTATTGCAGAATAGGAAATCGGAACCAAACTGTGGAATTCGGTATCAAACAGACTTACAGAAAGTTGTTTTATAAGTTCAGTACTATATATAACAATACAGTTTATTCAGTTGTGACGTATTTATACATTTGTAAAATGTATTTAGTAAAAACATTTAGACAAATATTAAAATAATTAAGTAAATTATTGCAGTTATCTACTGGTAGAGAATTGTAGTAGTAAAACGTAGCATTCGATGAAATCAACAATGTTGTTTAATTTAAAATGCTACCATAATAATTTTATGGATTCAAATTAATGCATTTACTAGCAAAATGAACCCTTACATCTTGCTTTGTTACTAAATGACTTTGGGTTTATATGTAACGTTTTATGTATATAACCTTATGTTTGCCTCTATTTTGTTTTTTAAATTATACGTACATGTATTTATTGTGTTATTATCCGTTTTACGTTTTATAAGGAATATACGTTTTAGGCCTATAAGTTTTGTTTCTAGACCATTACAAAACTAGTTATTTATCCGAAAATATTTTACGAACATCCATAACTAAATAAAGCTATGAAATATGCTAAGTGCAAAACAGTTATATAATTGCGTCGAAAGAACTAACTTTGCATGACAAAATAATAAGTAACATTCAGAATAATTACTGGTTAATATTAATTTCACTGTGTATAAATCTTGAGCTATCTTTGTGATTTAGAAGTAAGTTTTATTTGCTGTGAAGATGTGATGGATATACAATTTGATTAGACCTTAACTGGTGTGTAGCCTATTTTGATCTTCACAAAATTGTAAAGTTATCAACATATGTTAATATTTCTGTACTAGTATTAATATTCCTAATCGGTCCATCATGATTATAGTCTTGTTTTCAATCAGACGATCGGTTTGAGGCACATTTTCATTAGTTCTTGTTTTTCACCTGTATTTTAATTTGTTTTATAATGACTATAATCTGAAGCATTATTTAGTATCAAATATAATGAATATAATTCATCTTCAATATGCATGTACTCGTATGTGCAACATTTATACGTTCAATTTCCACTAGTGGAAAGGATTGTTTGTTGCAAATAAAGACAAGAATCAATCAATATACATCTTTAACAAACTTGATTTCAAAGTTTCAACGAGCATCTGCTGTAACGAACGAACAGGGTATTTTTGATGATGAGGTAACAAACAAAATACTTGTGGTTGAAGTTTAGATTCCCACTTTTGAAATCAAAGGTTGGAGATTAAATTCATTTCCTAAAACATTCCTTGAAAGTGACTTACAAGTTACAAGCGGATTGTAATTTAAGTAGTTTTTGTCTCGTAAATACTAAGCCAAGTCTCAAACCCCCTCCTAAAAAGCAGTGAAATCTATTTTTTAATCTGGTGCAGATCCCTGATTCGCGTCACGCAGTGTCTTGCCCAGTGACAGGGACTCAGGCTGCGCGTCGGCTCGCGAACAACGAAACGGAAAAACACGAAATCGCGTCCTTTTTTCTTTTCTTTTCCTCTCGTCTTGAGAAAAACCCCTCATTAGTCTGCAATGAGAGGGAGGGAAAGATGTACGACGGCAAGACTGAGCGGGTAGGGGGTGGGGAGGCGGGGCGCACAGCTTTTTAAGATCTTCACTCTGATTATCACAATTAAAGATTTTTCCATCACCCGCTTTTCCGCTTTCTTTTGCAAGTTGAGCAGAAGAGATACAGAAGTCTTTGTAAAACATTACAAAGCGAAGCTACTTGGTGAGCTGCACCGAGGGAACGGATTTACTGCTAAATTAAAGGATGTGGCAATTTAACGCCATTATCTGTGTTTGCCACTTTTGCTCTCCCGATAACAAAATAAGTAACTATTAAAAACTAAGGAGGGTTAAAAAAGGCAAGAGAGATGCTTTATTTCCCACCGTTACTTGATCACGAACGTGAGTCTCCCGTTACCCGTTGAACTCCTTGATACAACCTAGGGTGAATGTAAGAGATACAGTTATAGCAAGGTACGTTGAACCTCCCCACTCTCAGAGGTTCGGAACACCTCAAAAGGTCCTCACGTGACCACCACTATCCTGAAGTTAGTCGCCGCTACAATATTCATTTTTTCTTATCTACAATGATGTTATTAAACATGAAATAAATGACATTTGATGTAAAACGTTGACATTACAAATGTTGACAAAAAACGAACTTTGAATAATTACTATTTATCAGGCAACCCACATTTCGTGTGAATATGGCGAAATTAACAGCTGAGAAGAAATGTTCGAACGCTCTTTGTAGAACGTATCGATTCTCTTGAAAACCGTGGAAATACTTGGGAGAACACTCAGTGATAATAATTTGTCGAGTACTGAATCGATCCCATAACATTCCAAATTAGACTTAAGATTAGTGTGAGGTAGTATATCTGAATATTTCAAATATCATACAGTCATGAATAATCCCATATTATAAAGCTGTAACATATGAACGTAACAGAATTTAAAAAGACAAGCATTGAAATAATTAATTGTGTTTGAAACCGAATAGAAATTATTCCGCTTCATTTGCCTGAAAGATAATTATTAATACATCCAACATTTCACCAGTAACAAACCCCCTAATACTGTTTTCCACCCAGTTTGCGTAACCCTCAAATGAAACGGTAGCGTACAAAGCATACCTTAAAACAAAGAATTTGCAATACTCTAAGGCGTCATTAAAAATATGTGCAGAGCAATATAGCAGAGTTTATTAGCTCCAGTCATTTGCAAAGGAATTCTCTATATTAATTAACCTTTAGCGAAGGTATGGATAGGAATTTATATAAATCGCTTCGTCCTGAGGAGCCAGCCGACCATTGCAAAAATGCTTCTTAAAAAATGAGGAGGACCCCGTGGAAATAAAATCGATCTTTTTAATGAAGGCCTTATAAATATTTTCCATCGTGAGGCTTTAGTATTAAGTATCCAGTGAAAAAAAAATGTTGCACATAAAAACAGAAAATTTTATTGGAAATATATATATACGTGTGCTGTAGCACTTAGCACATTCATGGAATTTTTATAATTTATACTTCAAGATACAATGTTGGCAAAATATTTCTTCTCTTCGGAGATAAAAAGAAGCGCAACGGAAAACGATAGAAAAAAGTCCCTCATATCTCTCGCTCCCATTCTTCCACATCAGCCAACTAATCTAAAACATGGTTTCGCTTGTTTTTTGTTCGTCTGACTAGGTCAAAAATACACGAGTCAACTCGTCGGCGAGTCGCGTCTTGTTTGGCATCTCTTCCGTCTGAGCTATCTGGTTGATTCGAAAACTGAAACTGAGGAAATAACGACAGTGTTCAGGCTGTGTCTCAAATCGATGTTTTTCGCTAGTCGACTAGCGTAGCCGACTAACCTAACAATTAGTAACAATTAATTATAACAATTGGTAATTGTTGTTTAAGTTTGCGAGGTAGGCGAATCAGGCCAAAATAGAGATTTGAGATACGCCCTTAATATCATGTTGAGCTTGTCATACAGTCTTCAATATTCAAGCGCGACGCCAAGTTGTGCATAGACTAGACCCGTCAGCCGAATGATCATTGCCAGTGCAGTGGTCGTGGTTGATTAGGCGTCTTGTTCTTGCTTTCTGGGTCTCAATCCTGGCTTAGGCACGATGTCATGTGACGATTTGCTTCTTCATCATTATAACTCACTGTCCCGATATCCAAAAAACATGGTTTCGCTTATTTTCTGTTCGTTTGACTAGGTCAAAAATACACGAGTCATTTCATAAATACACTTCCATAACAGCCATCTCTTTTAGCTCTATCCAGGGTAAGTCCTCAAACTACTCGCGTTAAACAAGAATTTGTTTTCCTTCTATTACTTATCAAGTATTCATCACTGCTACGGTACCGTATTTTTTGTAACCATTTTTCATCAATGAACTGTTGTCCTTGCGAAGAATAATTTAGTTACAAAATTGATAACTGCAAGCACAAAATTAATGCACTGAAAAGAAGACTTACAGGTTCAATCAAACCTATTTCTCAGTGTGGATAAAAATATGACAAAGTAAGTGCCAAACTTCAGTTTGAAACGTTAAATCAATAAACATCATCTTCACGTGAAAATAACCAACATGCAGCATGGGTTACACTATTGTTGTTGTTGTTGTTAACACTATGTAACGTTAATGTAACATGTGTGCATATTGTGACTAATGGAATTCCTAGAGATTCGCGTATGTTCCGACACGTGTGTGTGTACGAAGAAGAGGGGGGCGGGGGGTAAAGGGGGATCGGGGTTGTGAACAAGCGTATAGAAATCTCTCTAAAACCGACTTTCAACGTCTGTATCCTTCCACTCAGTCGCATAAACGCACCAAACATTGAATAATCTTTAGAAAAGGAAGATGAAGTTGAAAAGCGAGACAAACAACAACAAAACGTTTGTCTTCTGTTCACGGCATCCAGTTGAGGTTTGGAAGGAAATTTGTGAGAACGTGCGTCGAATGGAATTGCTGCAATGGTCTGGGGGGTTGGGGGTTGGGGGCAGCCCGTGGCCATCATTAAACCGTAACCTGAAGGATGGAGATCCAAGGAATCGAAGTGATCACTCTTTGTCTTCAGATACATTCGTTTCCGAGTGAAGGGACCAAGGCAAGTGTTGCTTGTAGTGCGCGCGGTCGCCACACGCAGCGCCACTGTCGCGTTTTAAGAGATGCACGGCTGTCATTAGTTAATGTTTTTGTCAAAAAAAAGAAAAAAAAACACTTTCCAATTCTTGTATGCACATTCCAAACACATGTATCGAATTTGGCAACACTTTACATACTATATGTTACATATTTATTTATTTTCGAAATCACAAAGTTGAATTGTACTTTATTACCTCTTTGACTATAAAAGTCACATTGATACGCTTTGCATGCGTTATGAATGAAAACAATCATCACAAGGTTGATAATAGATTATTTGTAAAGCAAACAACATATAGGCCTATGATTCACATCTCAATCACTTATATTTTGTAGGCTGCATTACGTCTCGACGGGGCAATCATGTTGTTACCGACCAACGTACGTCGTTAAGGTGCGTTGAACACATAATTACATCGACGAGCTCGTGTGAAGGATAACCAGGATTACCATGTGCTGCTAATACTATGGGTTCCCTTTCTAACACATCGTAGGTTTGTCGGTGGTACGTGCGATTTGAAACAATTAGCAACTTATGGCCAAAATAAGCTTCAAAACGAACAACATTCCCTCCTTTTACAATGTTATGTTATTACTTATTAGGGGTGGTATTTTACTGGAAACATTCGAATTTGATTTTTCACGTGTTTATTGATCCTGTACAAAACAAATATTGCAAATATCTAATGGCGTAACCAAATATTAAAGTATACACTGTGGTTTGACCCATCTGTGACTGGGGTACATTGTATTTGATTAATATAGATAAACCTAAACCTACACACAAAGTTATACACGGAACACGGGGAAACATATTTTATCTGTTGAGACAGTCGTCCAAAATTATTTAACGTGAAAATTCACCCTATACGAATCAAATATAGGAAAAGTAGAAGAACTAATGGCGTAAGCTAAAGAGATACATTAAACTATAGGTCTACACTTCTTTGTCTGTTGTTTCTTGTTTGTATTTTTCGTGGTTTAAATGTGTTGTTACTACAAAATTTCAAGCAGAAATATTTAAATTTAACTATGAAAACATTTTCAATGTACATTCTGAATATATAGTGTATTATTGACAAGCAAATTGTAAATAATACAAAAAAATCAATTGACAATTGACATTGTTATTTTGAGCCAGTGTTGACTGCTATACGGCAGAGGCGGACAAATTACGTCTTCATTTACCTTTTCCACCTATTTATCTCTTTAAAACTAATAAACTAATTACTTCTACTTGTTTCTGTCCTCAAAGCCTCCGTTCCCGTTTGGCCACGTTATAAAATAGACCTCTGGAAGCTCTGCCTGTCGTGAGAGGCGACAACAAGGCCGACAGCATATGAACTTACAGTGGAGTACATCATTAACCATCAGATAGCCAGACTGTGCATCGTGTGTGTGCACAAGCAACGTGGATATCTTGATACCGCGTGACGTCACAGTCTCCCATGTGACCACTAGCGCCGCTGCTCATCCATCACGGCTTCTGATTGGCTCGGGGGTACCGACTCTCCGCCGAGGTACCCCGACAATGGCTGCGTCTCGGATGCCGCTCCAGCCATTGTCATTCCTAATAGATCGCGTGCCGTGACGAGACGCTTTCGGGACTAGAATGGATGGAAGTTGGACTTTTAGAGATAAGGTTGAGAGTTACTTTGATTCAAAGTTTGACTTTGATCGAGTGGAGTTTTCGTATTTCAATATGTTGGGAAACTCATCAGGTTATGGAGTAAGACTTAGCGATTCCGAACAGTTCTGATTAAAATCAAGTTTCCTTTATTTTACAGCATTTTCAGTTGCAAGTCAATGTGAAGGAAGGCAGACTACCTTTTGCAGAGACGAGTCTTATTTGAATTAGATGCTCATAGAGCACATGAAATGTACGGGTTCCTTACTCAATGTCATAAACTTTTCCAGTCCAGTTCAATGCATTTTTCCATTATTGATAGAGGTGGCGCAGCGGTAAGACCTAAGACGGGAGTCGCCGCTTCGATACCTGCCACCAGCAGTCCTAACTGAAGGGTTTTCCTTAGTCACAAGGCGAATGCTGGGATTGAGTCATACTATCAGCCATCGGACATTCCTTCCCAACTATTCCAAATACCAGAGTACCGGTACCTAGTTAGTCATAGGAAGCCCCTCTTCCTATGACTAACTAGGTACCGGTACTCTGGACAATCCTACATGGATTGTCACTGGGCAGGTTTCCTACGAAAAATTATTATACTTGTATTTCTTTAAAATCTATTTATTAAGGTTATTTAATCGTGAAATTTTATTTGTATCATTGAAACGTTATTGTTCTTTTTCCAACATTTCAGTGCTTGGAATTTCCATAGTGCCTCCACGATTGCTGTAGTGCCTCGCTGCTAAGACGGATCCCACAGCCCGGAATAGTCCAGTTAAAATCCTAACTATAGTGTTGTTTGTAACATTTGAGCATCGTATTCTTACGGAAAACATGGGGTGTTCTGTATTGGAAACAGAGTTAAGCTACTCAACGGAACATAATTGAGATGGACTCTGGGCAATCGTGTTAGAACAATTGTTACTTGTCACTAATAAGTTTTTATATCCTAGTAATTAGCTTTTTTTCTATTGATCTTGGACTGTCTCTTAATACGACCGGTTTGCGTATCTATATTTGATGCAAGATTAGTGTACGATAAATATCGAAAACCCAAAAATATAAATTGGTTTAACATTTCGGCGACTATGTCAAGCTTTTCAAACCACAAGCAATTCACATTATACGCATCGGCTTATTGACAGGAAGTGTTCCTGGAACCTGTGCTGGAACCAATATAATTGGCCACTCCAGAATGAAGAAAATACATTGTATACAGAGGGAAATATAAAGAGGGGGAAAGAGATAGCATGAAGTAGTGTCGTTTCAAGGTCTTACCCCACCCCCCACCCCCAACCCCCCACCCCATTCCACCCTACCTTACGTTTGCCCCGGGGATAAAGCGAAACCCAACTCCCGAACATTAAATTTACCATTATTATGTTTACCGACTCTTCCCGCGCTTGCTTGGGGATATGAGAGTTACATCTATCTATAGAAATACAGCTCAAAATTGACTAGTTGTAAAATTAATAAACAAGGGGATTTACTAATGTATAACCTGAGAGAGAGAAAGAGAGAACCTGAGAAAGAGATATAGAGGGAGAGAGAGAGAAAGAGAGACAGAGAGAGAACCTTGTGAATGTTTTGTGGGTTCTAGATACAATTATTAAGTGCGCCAATTCAGAATTTCTGCTACACATAATGATACTGAATAATTTATAATTTGAATGTAGGGTGTTCCATATCACTATGATTAGTACCGTAGTTAGATTTGTTGTTTATGTCGTATTCGACAATGATCATATAACGTCGGGATGAAGTAACAAAAAAATCACATGGCAACGGCATCCAGAGAGAATATTGAGGGTGTCACTGGATAATCTTGGAGATTTAAAATTTTACTCCAAATAGAAGAATATATCCAATTAAGATGATACGCATATCCTCTGCACGTGTCAGTATATCAGTTATAGCTGATGGCCACACGATCTGAAAGTAAGACAGGTACATCATAATTAATGTATCACTGCATTAGTTATTATTTTCCAGTAATCAACACATTTACACAAACAGTGCCATGGAAAAATGAATGCACAGGATGTGGGCTTGTTGTACTGGTATGTGTAAATTATGCTGTAGTTATTTGCAGATAGATACAGTGCAGTCATTCACAAGAGAATAGCAACAACATTATCATAGATTGTTGACCATCTCAAATTTATATTAACGTACCATTTAACATTTAAAATGTGCTTGTATTAACAAAAGTGTTTTACTTGTAATAAATACGTATATTGGTGTTGTTTAAAACAAATATTTTAAAGTAGTCAGGCTGGGTACACAGAACAGAGCACAACGGAATAGGGCACAACGGAACAGAGCACAAACCGAACACTTCCGAAGCGTGCGGTGTTGCCAAATGTGATGATTGTGTTCTGTTCCGTTGCAGAGCGGATTACCGCACACACGTTAATTTGTGTGCGGTAATCCGGTACAGAACGGATCACAGCACAATGTTTACACATAAGCGTGTGTGCGCTGTTCCGGTTCCAAACGGATCACAGCACACATTTTGTGCGCTATTCCTTGTGGTAGTTTGTGCGCTGTTCCAGACCATAACGGATTACAGCACACACTTCGCGTGTGTGCGCTGTTCCGGTTCCAAACGGATCACAGCACACATTTTGTGCGCTATTCCTTGTGGTAGTTTGTGCGCTGTTCCAGACCATAACGGATTACAGCACACACTTCGCGTGTGTGCGCTGTTCCGGTTCCAAACGGATCACAGCACACATTTTGTGCGCTGTTCCAGACCATAACGGATTACAGCACACACTTCGCGTGTGTGCGCTGTTCCGGTTCCAAACGGATCACAGCACACATTTTGTGCGGTGTTCCTGTCCACAACGGATTACCGCACACATTTTGTGCGGTGTTCCTGTCCACAACGGATTACCGCACACACATTGGGTGTGTGTGCGCTGTTCCGGTTCCAAACGGATCACAGCACACATTTTGTGCGGTGTTCCTGTCCACAACGGATTACCGCACACACATTGGGTGTGTGGGTGTAACATAGAGTGTTACAACATCCACAATCCCGCTGAATAAGAAGACGGCATTTAGGGTTATGTGCGTACGGATTACATAAGTAACACAAACACAATACACATTAAAGTTGATACTAATGTTACACCATAAGTCTTTTTTTAATAATTTGACTCTCGACTATGTTTTTATTGTTTTTAGTTTATGACCTGGGGCCCAATTCTCGAGCGGATACGAGTAAACTCGCATGCGGAAATACGGTCTTAATTACTTGTGTTCGATACTTTTTTTTACAATTTTGTAATGTAATTTTGTATAGTTCGTTATATATGTTAACAATATGGGATACGATTTGGTATAGTTATGAATATAAAGTATAGGCTTATCGAAATCAAGTAATTAAAACCGTCATTCCGCATGCGAGTTGACTCTCATTCGAGAGTTGGGCCCATCTGTACTCAATGTACTCAATATGTAATAGGCGGCCGCAGGTATGTTTTAATTAGAAGATTCCCATGCGACGACTGTAGCCGCGCGGCCTTATTTCGATTATATAGTCATTATCAGTTGCTCATTGCGCAATTGAAAACCACTTTTAAGATAAATTAAGATGATGAAAATCTAGAACTTGTCCTAATGATATATAACATTATTATGCATTTTGCCTTAGATTCAGAGCCTTCAAAACCTATTTTCATCCCAAACCAACCAGTCCCCCATCCACAACGGGACAACGCAATTAGCGCCCAAACGGAATAGAAGGCAACTATTTGCCAAACGAACTTTACCCGAAGTGTTCAACGCTGCCAAACCAAAAGTATTACGGATGGGTTTACAATTTGGGGGCGCAACAAAAATAGCTAAAATTTAAACATACGCGAACCTAACCGTTGACGGAAAGAGAGCTGTGATTGGTCACTGCGTGCGCCGGAAGTTTTATTGGTTGTTTTCTGACACATAGACAATTTTTTGGTTTGGCCACGTTACAAGGTTTTGTAGGGGAGACTGAGGCGATAGTTGTTACAGGGAAAACTTGTTACAATTGTGTTAACTTGTTGCGCATGACTTGTGCTTTAATGTTTGTACTTTTTTGTTTGTGAACAAAAAATGTGTATGAAATTCGCTTTAGGTACCTAATATGTTAAAGTATAAGATTGCAGGTTGCACTTTTGAAAATAGAACAGTGCCAAAGCTAAAAAACCATCCTAAGTTAAAAAAAAACTAAGAATGATCTACCATGCTTTCATTCATTCCAGACTACAATAATACGGCATGATTGTTTGGGGGGGGGGGGGGGGGGGGGGGGGGTGGGGGGGGGGGGGGGGGGGGGTGGGGGGGGGGGGGGGGGGGGGGGGGGGGGCGGTGTCGAGACTCACTCTTAGAACCATTGAATATAACTACAAAAACACATTATTAAACTTAATATGACATTTAAACCACGAAGATTTTGTTCAGAAACGCTATACTCAGAGACCGATATTCAAATACGAAATCCTCAAACGTAAACTCTGACGAATATGTCGATATACCTGTATCAACTAGGGGGACAATGAAACGCAAACTAAGTACACTCAGATGTGATTTCCTAGGTCGAAAGATGTGTAATTTAGTTCCAGCTCAAATTAATAGCACTTCATGTAAAACAACATTCAATATTAAACTAAGAAAATGGATTAAAGACATAGGTCGTGAATTCTGCTCAGATACTATAAACAATAAATTGAACTTTAAACTAAGGTCTATTCATACGTATTAGTTTATTCATTACTGTTTCTTTTCCAAACAATTCGAGTAAGAATTAACTTACTACCTATACTTCCTCTTCCGTTCTTCTTTATTTCATACCAAAAATTACAAAACAAAAAGTTCTTCCATATGTTGGAAATGTTGCTAGTTGCTGTGTTGCTAGTTGCTATATGTTGCTAGTTACTAGTTCATATTATATTTAGCAGCCTAATTTAGGGTGGAAATAAAAAATAATAGAAATATTGTAACCTCCACTCACTTTCAGTTATTTGTCTTTTCATGTGTTTTATTTATTTTTGTATTCTGTATGTACCAGTAATTACCACAGACAACTAATTTTACTTAGTAATTTATTATCTGTGGTAATTACTAAAAGTTACAAATAATGAAAGCAATAATGATACACTGTACACATAACAACATCTTAGTATATAATATACACTTTAACAGCGTACACTAAATAACTAGGAAAACGCTCTGTGTGACGCGTTGATAAGCAAGCGCGTCCATGTACACGAACTTTCTGGCGAAAAGATCCCAAAACAACAATCAACAACAACCAAAACCAAAATGTGCAAAGATTAGAGTTTTAATTGTCATAGTTATTATCTCGGCATTGTTGAATAAAATATCGATTTTCTATTAAATTACAGCTTGGATTTTCCGTTGCCATAGTTCCTTCAATACAATTCAGCAATAAAAATGTAATTTGTACCTACAATACTTATCGGATCGCGTTGAAATTAGTAAATTCGTGACCGGACAAATTTTAAAATAAAATGGCCATCTCACATTTTCCCGCCATTTTGTTTGAGATAAAACTTTGTAGTAATTGTATTGTAACTTTGTAGCTTCTTGACCGATTTTTCCACAAAACTAATGGCGTTCAATCCACATCGAGGCTTGTGGATGGTCCAAATTTCAAGTTGATCGGATTTTCCGTTCGACCGCTATCGCGAGAAAAAAAAACAAAAACAAACAAACAAACAAAAAAACAGAAAGAGTGCCATAAGAGTAGAATGGAAACGCTCGCTTCGCTCGCTTGATTACAACTCTGTGTAATATTATATAATGTCCGTATTACAACTTTTACGGTTTTTTGAATAACAGCCGTATGCATTATGCAAGGGTAGTATCGTTGAGTCACTAACATATAAGACTTGAAGCATGGCGACATACGGTCTGGGCCAGACATTTCTTTTTGTATCACTATAAGCAAATTCTCGATTTTTGCATTAGCATAATAGTAATTGGGCACAAGACGCATTTGCGTAAGTGTACTACAGCAGTCATTCAACATTTTGTCCACACACACGTGAACACGGACATTCCACAGGCCGTTCTTTATAGCGCGAGTCTGAGCTGTATATCGTTCAAACTAAAAATTATAATTCATCTATCCCTAGGAAAACGCTCTGTTTGACGCGTTGATAAGCGAGCGCGTCCGTATGTCCACAAACATTCTGGCGAAAAGTTCTCAAAGCTATCGTCATTGTTTAATATAAGAGACAAAAATGTGCAAACATCAGAGTTTTTATTGTCATAGTTATTATACTTCCTGCCATTGTTCAATAAAAGATCGATTGTCCATATAAATTATAACTTGGAAGTTTCGTTGTCATAGTTACTTCAGCAATACAAATGTAATTTGTTTGTACCTACAATTCTCATCGGATCGCGTTGAAATTAGTATATTCGTGACCGGCTGGAAATTTACTATAAAATGGCCATCTCACATTTTGCCGCCATTTTGTTTGAGAAAAAACTTTGTACAAATTAAATTGTAACTTTGTAACTTTTCGACGGATTTGTCCACAAAACTAATGGCGTTCAATCCACATCGAGGCTTGTGGATGGTTCAAATTTCAAATTGATCGGACTTTCCGTTCGACCGCTATCGCGAGACAAAAAAACAAACAAAAAAACAAACAAAAAAACAAACAGAATGAGAGCCATAAGAGTAGAATGGAAACGCTCGCTTCGCTCGCTTAGTAATCATAATAGGCATTATAACTAGGAAAACGCTCTGTTTGACGCGTTGATAAGCGAGCGCGTCCACGAACATTCTGGCGAAAAGTTATCAAAGCTATCGTCATTGTTCAATGTAAGAGACAATAATGTGCAATGATTAGAGTTTTTATTGTCATAGTTATTATACTTCCTACCATTGTTCAATAAAAGATCGATTGTCCATATAAATTATAGCTTGGATGTTTCGTTGTCATAGTTACTTCAGCAATACAAATGTAATTTGTACCTACAATTCTCATCGGATCGCGTTGAAATTAGTATATTCGTGACCGGCCGGAAATTTACTATAAAATGGCCATCTCACATTTTGCCGCTATTTTGATTGAGAAAAAAACTTTGTACTAATTAAATTGTAACTTTGTAACTTTTCGACGGATTTGTCCACAAAACTAATGGCGTTCAATCCACATCAAGGCTTGTGGATGGTCCAAATTTCAAATTGATCGGACTTTCCGTTCGACCGCTATCGCGAGACAAAAAAACAAAAAAACAAAAAAAACAAAAACAAACAGAATGAGAGCCATAAGAGTAGAATGGAAACGCTCGCTTCGCTCGCTTAATAATAATGAATGTGTAATAACTAGGAAAACGCTCTTGTGTGACGCGTTGATAAGCGAGCGGCGCGTCCATATCCACGAACTTTCTGGCGAAAAGTTCTCAAAACTATATCGTCATTGTTCAATGTAAGAGACAAAAATGTGCAAAGATTAGAGTTTTTATTGTCATAGTTATTATACTTCCTGCCATTGTTCAATAAAAGATCAATTGTCCATATAAATTATAGCTTGGATTTTTCGTTGTCATAGTTACTTCAGCAATACAAATGTAATTTGTACCTACAATTCTCATCGGATCGCGTTGAAATTAGTATATTCGTGACCGGCCGGAAATTTACTATAAAATGAAATATAAAATATTTTATATTTAAATTAAATAATATAAATATACCATCGCACATTTTGCCGCCATTTTGTTTAAGAAAAAATCTTTGTACTAATTAAATTGTAACCTTGTAACTTTTCGACGGATTTGTCCACAAAACTAATGACGTTCAATCCACATCGAGGCTTGTGGATGGTCCAAATTTCAAATTGATAGGACTTTTCGTTCGACCGCTATCGCGAGACAAAAAAACAAACAAAAAAACAAACAAACAAACAGAATGAGAGCCATAAGAGTAGAATGGAAACGCTCGCTTCGCTCGCTTAATAACGCTCTAAACAAAACAACACAAAAACAAAAAAACAAAAAAAACAAAACAGAATGAGAGCCATAAGAGTAGAATGGAAACGCTCGCTTCGCTCGCTTAATTACACCAATAGCATTGTTAATTTACATACTAATTCACTTATTTAGTGACAACCGCCATGCAAAAATCAGTAATATGAGTTGCAATCTTCAACCTTAAATAAATTCATTTATCTTGCGAAGCTCAAAATGCGGGCCAAAACTTGACCCGTTTGGTCACCCCTTGATAATAATTTTACATATTATTTATTTTTTTCTATAACACACGACTGGGTTTACAATATGAGTGTGTATTTTTCGTAACAATGGTTAAACATTACTTTAGATTGGCCATAAAGGCTAGAACCAACAACAAACTTTAAAATTGCATGAATTTTCTGTCACACGTAGCGTCTAAAATACAAATGCCAGAAATGTAAAAGTAACGCCATTCTAAAGTCACAGGATTACTTTAGTGCCGTTTGAGTTTCATAATGATAACGCAAAATTGATAACAGGCATTTACTAAAAAATCATTGCGATGTGCAAGGTAACAAATTTTTTTGTCTTACAAAACTTGCACTTAGTAGTACTTACGCCTCACTCAAAATATTGAGATTTACAATAAACATGCGTCATTCTACTGAGAACATTAATGCCAAGTTTCATTCCTATCCGTTAATATCGTCTACCTCAAACAAATACATATATCTTGTCGCGCGTGGAATGCGAACGGATACATACATAAATCTGATGAGGCAAACTTATAAGGGCAGCTATCGCGCCCTATCAATCATATTGGAGATGCATGAAAAGAAATACAAAAAAATAAATTGTGTCGAATAGCAGCATAATATAGACAACTAAAAGCAACAATCCCTTATCTGTGCTAAAAGGGTTATGGACATGTCCATACCCTCTCTAGCCTTCTTGCGCGACATATTTGAACGAAGCGCCTGTCGTCTCGTAACAGCCCCTAGGTACAACCTGTAGGGGCCGTAAGACCCAAACTTTGTGTGTTGTGGCCCAACCTGTAGGGGCCGTAAGACCCAAACTTTGTGTGTTGTGGCCCAACCTGTAGGGGCCGTAAACCCAAACTTTGTGTGTTGTGGCCCCACCTGTAGGGGCCATAAGACCCAAACTTTTCCTGAAACAATTTAAAATTTGCTTTACCCGAAGTAGAACAATTGTGCGTTCCAACCCCTACGGTAGGTGCCACAAGACCGAAAATTTGGGTGTCCCGTCACTTTGTGCGTTGTGGGTACCTCTGTTGATAAAATTCGGACTTGTAAAATCTTCAATTTTGTGTCTTGTGGGCATTGTGTGTTACGGGGTTTGTGTGCTATGGCACCTCTTTTGTGTCTCCCGGCCCGTCTGGAGGGGCCGTTCTACACAAAGTTAAACGATTGTGTGTTCCGACCCCTACGGTTGGTGCCACAAGACCGAAAATTTGGGCGTCCCGTCACTTTGGGCGTTGTGGGTACCTCTGTCGGGAAAAGTAGGACTTATAATAAATTGCACTTTAGTGTCTTGTGGGTATTGTGTGTTACGGGGTTTGGGCGTTGTGGCCCGTACTGTCTATGGACTCTAAATAAATATCGGACTTACATAAATTCAACAGTTTGGGTCTTGTGACGATTGGGTGCTATGGGGTTTGGGCGTTGTGGCCCGAACTGTCAATGGACTTTAAAAAAATGAATTTTGGGTACGACCCGTCCGGAAACACTTTAAAAATGTACGAAAAATTTTGTGTCTTGTGGGTATTGTGTGTTGTGGGGTTTGTGTGTTATGGCCCCGACCCCGTTTGGAACCGGAAGAGTGCACACACACCCAATGTGTGTGCGGTAATCCGTTGTGGACAGGAACACCGCACAAAATGTGTGCTGCGATCCGTTTGGAACCGGAACAGCGCACACACACCCAATGTGTGTGCGGTAATCCGTTGTGGACAGGAACTCCGCACAAAATGTGTGCTGTGATCCGTTTGGAACCGGAACAGCGCACACACGCGAAGTGTGTGCTGTAATCCGTTATGGTCTGGAACAGCGCACAAACTACCACATGGAACAGCGCACAAAATGTGTGCTGTGATCCGTTTGGAACCGGAACAGCGCACACACGCGAAGTGTGTGCTGTAATCCGTTATGGTCTGGAACAGCGCACAAACTACCACAAGGAATAGCGCACAAAATGTGTGCTGTGATCCGTTTGGAACCGGAACAGCGCACACACGCTTATGTGTAAACATTGTGCTGTGATCCGTTCTGTACCGGATTACCGCACACAAATTAACGTGTGTGCGGTAATCCGCTCTGCAACGGAACAGAACACAATCATCACATTTGGCAACACCGCACGCTTCGGAAGTGTTCGGTTTGTGCTCTGTTCCGTTGTGCCCTATTCCGTTGTGCCCTGTTCCGCGCTCCCGTCAGGCTAATCAGATGACCAACAAACCTTTATTAATAAAACCACGACATTTTACTTGGTGATTAATTTCCAAAACATTGTAGAGGAGGAAACGTTTTTAGAACGTTATTTATTATCTTAAAATTAATAAACTAATAAATATAAATTGAATTCAATCAGAAATACTTCATAATAGATATTTTTAAAACCCATTCATTTCAGTTATCCATTTTAGTTGGCAATTTCGTGAATTATTAAAGCTACTGCTGACATCAATTACCGTCTTCCTAATAGCACTTCTGATTTTAACTTTGAAATGTATTTTTCTCAAAATTGTACTAAGAATGCTGGGAGGTTCCTTGTGATCACTCAAATGTATGATGGATAACAGACAAATTGTTTTTCTTTCTGATATTTGTCACTTTTTCAAACCGTTTGAATTTCAAATTATTGAATGTATCTATTTGTTTTATCAAGTATAAAAATCAACCAAATCCCCTTCGTCATCGTTCGTATATCGTGGACTGAGAGAGAGATAGAGATGCGAACGTGCTCTGTCTTACGTGACAAGTGACGGCGTAACAAACCACGCGGTGCATTAAGACGGAAATATCCAGGAACATTGGACCGTGAGTTTGCATAGTAATGACAAGAAGTGCTCGGCCAAGTCTGATCCGATTTCCACCCGACTGGAATAATGATGTTCGGCTGTCGACGGTCGCCCTTAACACAGTGGACGGAACATTTCCACTTTCTGACAAACGACAGTCGTGACTTAATTAATGGCTGTTTGGGTTCGAGACAAACCTGATGGCTACGGACATATATATCGCGCGCTTCATAATATGTTTAACTGGATTGACACCGTTGTGCATTCACGGAGTGATATGATGAATCAATTAAATTTCACTCAGACGTCATCAGAGACAACTTTTTACGGGATTATAATATTCTGCTGTTGCATCAAAATTATTGTACCTTAGATAAGGAAGTGTTAGGTGAGTTGACTGCTAACAACATAAACTAATTGTGGTAAATAAAATAAAATTGGGGTATATGATCCAACTGTTTTCTAGACTATAGTTATAATTATTTATCAACCTACAGTCCATACCATATGTTAATAATGACACCACGTTTAAGACGTAGCTCAAGGAAAATAATATTAAAACTGTAATATATTATACAATTCTATAATTCCAATTTGGGTATACATATGTGTAGATGAGTAATGATATACAATTATTGAACAGTTTATTTATTATTTTTTTATATTTCGAATACAATAGCTACGTAAGTTAGGTGCTTGTCAAAATATTTTTGAAAATGTTTTTACTGCACGAGTGTTCATTTGCCGTTGAAAATTACAAATTTGTATCGTTGGATGAAAAAGTATGCTTTTTATGGAAAACGTCACAGGTAACTTTGATTTCTTTGAAATCTTTATAATATCAATCAATAAAGGGGAGTTTAAAAATGCAATACCATTTAATCAGCGTGCCACAATAAAATATTTAAATATAATTTTGTGCGTGACTAATAATAACATTTCTAATTTAACTCTCTATATATTAAACTGTAAGAATATTGAAGAATATAAGATTTGCTTGAGGTTGCAATACACACATAAAGTCACAGACAGAACAATAAACGCACTTATCATCCACTGTCTTTGTTGCAGGAGAGTAACCTTGAGTTAGTGATTGCATAATGCAGAGTGATTTATTGTTAATTGAACAACAAAAGTATAGGATACGACAAATTTCATAAGAAGTTGATGATTATGATTCTTGTTGCTAAACGTCCCTCCTCTTACAATGGTTCTATTGCAGACGATGTGGAGATGATAGATGAAGATAAAGAACAATAAAAAAAAACATGCTGTATGCGGGATCTGAACCTGAAGGTTAAAAGAAAGAAATTTGAAGGTGCCGTACACTTACTACCTACGTCCTAACTGCGTGAGCTAGTGCTGACGACTTTTATTGATAAGAAAATAGTCATTTCGGCATACATTCATAAAATGTATTCTTATTAATAGAGAATTCTACGTATTACTATTGACACACGTTTTCATATGAAGTGAGTACGTAGACATGTCTCCATATAATATACTTTGCATCACAGTCTCATATAATTAATATTAAAATACGAGATACAGAGACCGAGGGTTGAGGGGTTTAATTTCGAAACTCATTTGTACACATGTTTCATCCCCAGCTCATCACGAAAATCCACTCTTATACACGACCCCTTGGTAAACAATGTCTTTATAGTAGTATTTGCTTGTAAATTGCCGTTCTGCCTATAGGCTCTTATTTTGTCGAGATTAACTTCGAGTGTGTAGTTCATGTCATGGCCCATAGAACGCGCTACTTCAGGTCTTCGGGGTAAAACAGTTGACCGTAATTGTCAGCAGATGAGAAAGATTTCATTTCCATCCGAGACTCGTCTATTAAATGCGTCGGCTTGTGTGCGGCGCTTCGGACCTCACGCGCGCTGCTCGAAACAAACAACGGCGGTTGGGCTCCTCTACAGAAAGAACCCCTCGCTTTAAATGCTCTGTAGGGACAATAAATTGTAGTTGCACATGTAAATTAGGAGTGATAAGCATAGAAAAGACATACGCATAAGGAAGGGAATCACATATTTTGTAAAGCCGTTCAGCGCTTCGTGTTAAATCTAGCGTGTTTTTTTTGTAGATCCCCGTCTAATGTTCCCTCACGAGCATTGTTTAGTGAAGTTGGATGAGTTATCTGAACCCAAGCTGTGTAATATAACAATATTCACGCAGTACATAAATATAACACTTTTTTTGTGTTAGCGCATTGAACATCATTATTGTAACCTGAATAATGTATCTCATATAAATAAGTGAATTTGTATTTATTGTCTTCACATTCAGATACATGGGTGATATTTGGTGGGGAACATTATATACCATTATTTTCCGCTTTGTTGCTATGGCGGTTATATAGTATAAGTGGATTATGAGTTTATGTATTTCTTTGTTGGAAATTAAAATAGTACAAAATCACGGAATAAAAAAAATACGAAACACAAATAAATTTAGATAAAATGTGTTCTAATTAATTGTCCGCACCCAAAAAATCACATTTAGAATTAAAATACTAAGAATAACTTTCATGAGAATAATCGTTCGAGAAAGAAAACATATTCAGAGCATTAAAATATTTCTTTTAACTTAATAAAAAATATATACATACAAAATACAAAACCTGATTCTCCAAAACTAGTCTTGATTTCAGACGACTTGTTCTTCAACTTCTGGTAGCCCCTTACAGTCTCGTAGATGTGTTTTCCCTTCGGGTCTCCTGCTAATTGGGTTGCCGGCCACACAGGGGCAAAAAGACGAACTTTCCCTGCTTTACCTTGTTAGCATGTCCGTATGGAATCAACACATAAATAACCGCATTGAGAAGATGGCGCCAGTAACCACACAATAAGGCGATTTGCAGTGTTCACTAAGCCACCAGAAAAACAATAGGAGAGGACAAGTATTCAGCACCGGGGGAATTAACGAGCTCCAAGCCTTTGAATGTTGCAAGAGTACGGATGGGAGTCTTCACCGCAAAAGCATAAAATGTCTGAAAGGATTTTCGGTATCATAACATTCGGGATGTTTACAAATGCTCTTGCTCTAGAAATGCAAAGCTGTGATCATCTCCCATAAACCACACATAAATAAATATATCGTTAACATGTGTTCAGCATTGTGTAATGCATACAATATTTATTATATATACTTGTCAAAAGTTTTCTTTTGTGTTAATTAGTAGAAAATCCATTGCTCTTATTGTGAGTAATATGTCATGTAAATTGTTTCTCTTCGGAGCCTTCAAATGCTGTAAAACTATTTCAATCACTCCAATAATGAAATATAATTTTAAGTGTCATCATCGCAATACTCATACAACAGAACACAACGCTTTTTTAAATATATATTTTAGGGGATTTAGTCTTAAAAAAGTTAGTTGAGTGAGTAACAAATTGTGAAAAGAAAAAAATAGTGTGAAACAACAAAGTGAAAAACAAAAACGAATACATGTTATATTTTAATTTATCGGTACTAAATGAAGTATAATTCGTTTTAAATTAAGTGCGCGAATTAAACATTATTTGATCCACACTATAGTAACGACAATATTTAACGTAGACAAACCTGTCAGAAAGAAAAAAATGTCTAATAATAAGGCTCGAACAAGTAAGAGATTTTTAAGGATATATCCGACGATTTGTAGATAATTTAGACACAGCGATTTGAATGAATGTTTTTGTTACGTCTACATACCTTTGTACAGGCGTGATGGTTGTTGAAGTTAATACAAACACATGCATAGATTTTGGATGCATTTTATCATACCAACATGGCAAATATTAATTTGTATCCTATAGTTTCAACATAGTTCCACTATATTTTATGTTGATTTTTACCAGTCAGTATTCTTATTTTTAACAAGTATGTGTAGTTTAAATTGATAGAAAAGTCTACACGGTCATGTAAAAGGATAAAAAAAGAAATTTGTATTTTAAAGAAACCCAGTGGCAACATGAATAGTTAGACTACGTACAAACTTTTAAAAGGTCAATTATTCCACACCGATCTCTTTTGGTGGAGGTGCCAGGCTTGGTGCCTGTTATATAATATGCAATGCAGGTGCGGTTGTGTGTCTACGTGTGTGATTAAATAAGTTGTCATATTTAATAATAACTTATGATCACTCCCTACGCATGTCATTCTTTAACAATTAATAGCGCAAGACGATATAATCATGATAATATTGTTTATGTGAGCAATACAATGGTGGTGGTATTAGAACGTTTATAACTGAAGGATATGTCGAGAAAGAACGCATGTATATATTAAGGGGCTGAAATATAATCCATTCCACTAGTTACAAGGTGGTTATAATATGGTCGCATCATCGACGGTGATAACGACAGTTCGTGGTCACTGTTGAACGGATAGACCAAAAACCTCTCCTTCCTTGAGATTCGTTTGAAGCTAATTCCGTTACTATCAAGATAACTGGTCGAATTGGAGGGGTTACGGGAAGATTCCACCCCTCCGACTATATTTAATTGGTGTAGTTCCCCCCTCCCTACACCCCTACAAACAAATATAATTTTGGCACAAAATAATAAATACGTTTGCCAATATCTATTGTAACCAATTTCAGAAATTTAATTCTTCCCTGCTAAAAAGATGCATACATACCTTGGTGTTAGTTGATAATAGTGAGTGAGTAGGCCTATGCAACTTGCTAGTGACTGAAGTAAGTTGGTATTTATTTCATTTATTCCTATTTTGTTTTCTTGGTCAACCCTCTTCTTATTTAATTCGTAATTTTGAAATACTCCCCCCCCCCCCCACCCCCTCTAAATAAAAACATCACACACATCCCTTTGTCCATCGTTTTAAAAAAATTGTGAAATTAATACAATTCCCCCCTCTCCAAAATAAAAACATCTCACTCTCTTATCCATTGTCTGAAATAATTGTGAAATTAGTACAACCCCCCCCCCCCCCCCCCCTCCAAAATAAAAACATCTCACTCCCTCTATCCATTGTTTGAAATAATTATGAATTTAATACAATCCCCCCCCCCCCCCCCCCGAAATTAAATCCGCCCCCGTCGCAGATGCTATGAGAGACATCGTCTGCAGTATTGCGGCGAGTGTTGTACCCCAGGGTGGCGCGCCCCAGAATGCGCCGCCAGCGCGGAGGCGACAAGTTAAGCCCTCGGACACCCCGGGCGATCGCATAGATTACACATGGACGGTGTTTGAGGAGATGGATAGTCGTGTTCTTGTCCTTGTTAAGGAAAGGGCGACAAGATGGACGAGCGACGACCGAGAAAACGCTGCATGGACCTAGAGGAGGTTTACAAACGTGGCGTCGCAGTTGGTGGAGATGAATCCCAGGAAAGTAGAGCCAAGTAGAGCGATGCTGTCATGAGAAATAATTGGGAATCGAGGTTTCTTATTGTGTTATATTTCTAATTATATTTAAATAAAACAAAATAATTTTAGTTATTACGATTACTTGTATGTAATTGTTGTAATGAAATGTACGTAATGCATGTTTTGAGTTCTACTATTTTGTTACAAAAAAATGTAAAAAAATTGTAGGGCACAAAATATGCATAACGTACATTAATTGCAAAAATAACATATATTTTCGGAATCCATATAATTTTCAATAATGCAAGAACTTCAATAAAAATAAATGTATACCTTACTAAAATCTAGACCTACTTATTTAATAGTATATAAATAAAAAATATATATTCTCTTACGGCAGCTTAAAATTTTATAACAAAAAACGCGAAATCCATTCGATTTTACTTAATTAAATCGAACTCTGATTTAAGTCGAATACAAGAGTTGACAATGATAGATACGTTTATCTTCATTAAAAACACTAAAAGAAGTGTAATGTGTGCATTTCTTTCAATGCGTTTGTACCGACCCTCACACACTCATGCGCATTTAAGGTTATCGCCAGTCAGGCTGTAAACAGCTTACATCGCTTATTTTTCTGTCGTCCGAGGGTGATTTAAACTTTTAACAACCCCTCTAAGGCCAGATAAGTTAGTGTTTGCGAAGGTTGAGCTAAAACGATTAAATGATTTAACGCGATGGAGCTGTGTGGACGGTAGACTTGCTAGACGTATGATTTAATACAATTCCGGTTAGATCTATTTTCCGAATACATAGTAGTCGAGGTCCGTTGGTCCAGCCAATAAGACAGGGCGAGGAAGGGACGAATACGACCATCCTAACACAAACCTTTGCCTCATTTCTCTACACCAATTCAATTTACTTGATCGGCCATAACTCACCGCCGGAACCTTGTACACAAACCCTTACTAAATCCTGGGCGAGCGCATCTCACCCCTTCTCCCTGGCCACCGTCCACCACTCAAGGCAACTTGCTCTCGTGTCGCCCTCAACAACTACCCCCCCCCCTCAACTGAGCGTTGACCGTCTCAGTCTACAACCTTTTAGGTTGGATTTGATAAAGTTTTGGGTCGATTATACGATCGTCAGATGTTTTTTCGTATCCTCCTTCCCTAGACGGATTATTTTTCTGTCCTCGTCTAACATTATTCCCACGGCCAGATGATACTGCGCCTCCTAACTTAACCTAATAAAGGCAAAAAGTTGAACGGAGATAGGATCAGAAGTAGCGACTCCTAAATCAGAAGTGATCTGCTCATTTCGCTAATGGAATCCTCTCACTTAAGTACTATCCCTTTCAGAATACTGCTAGCTGAGTAGGATCTTGACTGGCTCGCGTTACATTACTCATATCGTGATAATGTTTTCAAGAATGTGTGTAAAGTGGATGGATGCGCTCTTTATACGTCGTGGGGATAAAACGGAGACGGATATATAAGACTCGGGTAAAATGACCGCTCACTTCCCCCCACCCCACCCTACTGTGATGTATATCTCCGGTTATGAAGTATTAACAAGTATCGGCTGATTGGTGGCCATCGAGACAAGAAGAGTGAATGGTTTGAGGCGGGAGATTGAGACGGGGTTATTTGTTCAACAACGCAGAAGAGATTCAACCATCCGAGCAGTTTTTATATTGAATTGGTCGCATCGAATCGTGCGGCCTTTTCAAGAGGACGGCGGACAAACTATTGATATGAAACAAACCGAGGGGAAAATTAGACAATATCTTCGTTTTCAAGATTGATGTTTCAATTTGACGAAAGATATTAGCTATCTGGTCTGTAAGGATGCTATCAAAATGTGTGTACGCATCGGCATTAGTGAAACTATCAGAAGTTATAAACCAATTTACTTCTAATGTCTATACTATTAATATCCAAAAGTGTATTTTGGATTTTTTGGACGTGTTTGGCATTTTGGTTCACTTTCTTCGTATACATATTTATAAATGAGATATTTTCTGATAATTTGTGTCATAAACTGAGATAGCTTTAAATATTTGGTGGAGGTGCCGGTGAAGTTCTTAACTATTTTCGGGTGAGTTGATTCGGTAAAAAAGTGTATTTTGACTTGATATACATTTTAATCAATGCTAGATTGTGACATTATGGCAAAATTTTCCACTTTCATTTTTTAATTTGATTAACTATATATATGTTTCAGGTTACATCTTACTGACAATGAGTGTCATTGATTTTCAGGTAATTTATTATATCTAGTTTAGACAAAAAAAACATGCTCATCCATGCTGATTTCCCAAAATAGACTCTTCACATTCTCGGCATGTTTGTCGAAAATCAGGGGCGACTAAAAATTTGAAAAAAAAATTATCTTGAAATATTATTCAGTGCGTTTTCTAATTTTCCCATCGAAATTGTTTTTAAAATTATAAGGTGCGATCTTCACTGATACACAAGTAGCCTATACTATACCAATATACTCCCTTACTTATTTTTTGACGAAAAAGCAGTTAACACTATCAAAATATGTCTGTATAATGCAACTTGATTTGCTTAAATGATGAATTTATCTACACGGGTTTAGATCAACAATGAAATGGATTGTTTATGTTAACCATAATGCCATGTTTAGAGATTTCATAATATTAACAAACTGTTGAAAAGATCTTGAATGTCGTTAATTGTTTGCATATTGTTTATTAATAAATACACAATAGAAACCCTTAAGTTTGGTTGTTTTAGTTCAAATCTTTATTTTATACTCTTTTTTCGTCAGTAGGCTTTGTTGTGTCATAGAAAACATCCTATATATATATATATATATATACAGCCAAAAATCTATTCAAAAGAATCAAGTCGGAGTGTACCTTGCTATGTGTGATTGTTTCTCTTCATACTTCGATAATATACTTACATGGCTGTAACACCTGTCCACCTGTCTGCTTTAAGCGATCCCTCCCTTTCTTTCAATGCTTTCATAATAAAGCTCATCCAAGTCTCTCCTCCTCTACTGTATTGTGACTCGAATGTAAAATTTATATGTTACATCACATTTAAGTCGCCTCAATCACTGATATTTGGAAGTATTCACTTTGTATTGTGATATTATTTAATGGTATCTTAATATGTATACATGCAAACCACAACAACAAACACCATTTGGTACAAAGTTATAAAAAATAAGTATATGGAGAAGAAAGCATATTTGAACATTCTAAGAATGGATTGTTTTGAATATGGGGTGTAAAAAATATTGATAAATAGGTGGATCTCTTAAGATGAAGAATATATAATATTAATGCTATACAAGTACCAATAGATCTATAAATTAATGTGGTGTATTTGGGACTAAGACACAAAGTGGCTTCCAAATGCAATTTGACTGTCCCTAAAAGTGTCCTTGTCTTCCTTCAACAGTTCACCGGCTTCCAAGTAGCTCAATAATGAACAGAGGGCTTTGACAAACAAACGATTGATTCCCTGTGTAAGTTACTTCCTCCACGCGCTAAGCTGCTTATACGCCAGCTCAAGGGTCTAACGCTTACAGACGACGGACACGCAATTAGCAAACTATAGACGCAGTTTAGACCCCTTGTGCGGCTGCACGACTAGACTGCTTATATTACATTTTATACGAAACCCGCTCTACAATCAAATACTGATATGAAAATATAGACTAAAATCTTAGATCAAATCAAATCATATGTAACTTACTAAAAATACTTATTTTCTAAATAAAACAAAATATTCTTTTATTCATTCAGATTTGTAGAATTATAAATTTACTATAGTAGGCCTTTTGTTTTAGTTTTTAAATTTAAACAAATTAATTTGACTTTATTCAGTAAATAGTTGTTAATAAAGTAGCTGTGAAACATAAAGAAATAAGTTATTGTAATTTCTCTCTGTATCCATTCACTAATTCATAACACCTAGGGTAAGTATAAAAAGTATTTTTTTAATTTTAATATACAATTAATTACAAATAACAATGCATACATGGGATTCAAAAAAGGCCTGAAAATTAATATTATAATATGGTATTTGCAGTATTGTCTCGCACATAACAAACCTTACTTATTTTGAAATTGAACGCTTAATTTTATAACTTCAGTGTCTGCATTTCAGTAGGATCGCAAGCTGTTTTACCTACGCGGTACCTCTATTACCAAGCCACGAGTTAAATGTTATTGAATTCATACTTATTGATAAAGATTCTTTGTACCAATGTATACCACATAATTTTTTAAAAATGATGCACTACCAGTTACCAAATAATATTTACAATCGCTTACATTAACAACGCAAAGTAGGTTTAATCCCTATCAAAGTTCTGCTATAAGAAAAATATTCTTCTTGAAGAGCCATGATTGTGGCTGCGCTTCAAGAACTATTCACTAAAATTACAAGACTATTATCTTAATTCTTAATAAACTAACTTAATGGAACTTCAACGTTTCATGATTACGGACATTTCAAAATATTAAGCAGTAGTTCTAAAACGAAATATACTGTTTTGTTTGCGAGAAACTTCGTGATGTGAACTAAGTTTTGTTGACTGAAGTTATAATCGTTGCCGACAAATTTATTGTTACCTTCAACTCGTAGTTTGTAGATAAATGCATGGATTATGAAATTGTAATATTATTATAACAACGTGGTAGTATTGTATAGGTATACAGAAAAGAGTGTATTATAACAAAATAAATGTATATATTCAACAAGTAGTACCTTTACTATTTCTTTCAAAAATAGGATAATAAATAAGAATTTAATTCATTGTATCCAACCTCTACTTTAACTATTCATTGATTGTTGTGTATTTATTATTTTTTCTATTCGTAATGAATGGCGGTTGGCAGACAAGAGCACAGGTCCAAACACAAGAAGTGACTGCCAACCCATACTAAAATCAAACTAAACGCTAGGTATAACAATGATAATAAGAATGTTTACTTATAATAATAATAATAATAATAATAATAATAATTAATATTATATTATTTTATTATTATTTTATTATTTTATTAATAATAATAATAATAATTTTTAATATTATTATTATTATTATATTTTATTATTATTTTATTATTTTATTAATAATAATAATTATTATTATTATTATTAATAACATTAATAATGATTTAATATATTATATACAAGGTATGTTTCCTTAAAAAATCAGCTTAATAACCTCTTTGGAGGTTATAGATTCAACCAGGAACCTGAAACTGGTATGTTCTTACATTTATAGGCATATTTTGTTATAAAACTAGTACACTGATGTCAGCTTGTCTTTGTATCTTTAATAAGCAAGTAATAACTTACACAAAAGTTTCAATTGTAGAAATTATTTTGCTTAGCAATTCTTTTTAAACGGAATCTTAAATTAAATTTCCGAACACCTTCCAGTGTAAACAGCCAGCTGGCATGTTCGCTTACCGACCTCGTCAATTCTTGTATTCTTTGTCTAATTGAATATTCTTCTTCGTTGCCGCAGTGAAGAGCTACGGAGTTCCTCCGGGGATCCAAGTTCCGGGCTTAGCAGCCCCGCGTTGCATCCGGCGCCATCCAATATTCATGCAAGAGTATTTTTCCATTTCATCTCACTTCTGAGCTCTTATCTTTTCCCAGCATCCAGCTGCTTCGTAATCTCTATGATGTTAGCTGATGGCATCCGGTGTGGTCAATAAAATATACACGAGCGTCCCCAGGCTGGTTAACATCGTGTGCTAAAATCATTACCGGTCTTGAAAATTAATACTTAACAAATCCTGATGATCCGACCTATAGAATGTATACACCATCAAGCTTGCGACGATTCTAAGGCTGTTCTAGCAGATGTGTTCGTTTTTTTTTTAGATCCATAAAATGAGGTGTACAATGTTAAAAAATAAATCAAATGCACATTTTGGACTTAGTAATTTTAATACTTTTAATATTGATTCATCGCATCTTTGTTTATATGACAAAGTTTGAATACAACAACACTGTTGAAGATTTTGTTTCGAGTAAATTTATAGGGATGAACCATCACACTTTTATATTAAGTTGTTTTGTTTGACACTGTGCACCAAAAATGTCTGTGCCTAAAACATTTACATGAGGCAAATGTGTGAATAAATATTATGATGAACTATCGAAATTATCTTAAATTATCGTGAATTAGAGTGGTGTGCAGTGGGTAATTCAACCAACTTTACGACTATGCTTTTGTTTCCAATTCATTGTGGACGATTTCAGGTTCATTCTAAAGCGAGTTGGAACTGAGTTAACTTTACAAAAAAAAAAAAAAAAAATTGAACTAAAAAAGCCGATCAATTTTAATTTTGTGGTATTATTCTAGTAGTTCTTTCTAAATACTGTAATGATCAAATACTTTCTAGAAACTGCAATCAAATCAATATATTTATTAGTCTTATATTTTCATAATGATGATTACATATTTTTATCAAATAAAACTCATATATAACATAAATTGGAACTGCTCCTAAACAATGGAGCACACATAGATAACACACTAAAATTGCACTCTTCGATGCAATCAAAGCTAGACTAGGGAAAGCATTGAAAAAAAAGAGAAAAAAGAAAAAATCGCTCCGATGCCCGATAGCATACATTTTATCTCCATTTGGGCGTATTGTAATGCGTGGCTAAGTCCAAAGAAGGCAGTGAGGTGGGTTGTGTGTGAGGGGGGGGGAGTTGACACGGTCCAGACTGGGAAACTTGGTAAAGTATCCCGAGCGAGCTACGCGACGCGGCACCCTACGCGTGGAGCGTGGACAACTTCTGGCAGAATACCCACGGTGGCAAAGTGGACTTCAGGATCACTCCTCCCCCCCCCCCCCCCCTCCCCCTCCAATGCCGTCCGTCGACACCACCGTCACAACGTGCCTAGCTGATACTGGACACTCCACTCAGTGCAAAGTGGGTACTTGTCGGGGCAACAGTGCTAATCAATTTGCAAACCATTACATTTATGGCGTTGTTGTTTCATACATCTCGATGTTAAAATTTGGTACCAATGATAATTTACAGCCATGAAGTCAGAAAATGATTTTTTTTTTTTTTTAATATTGCATGATAAAATTTTTTGAAATTGTATAAAACTAAAAGCTTACTTTTTTAAGCTTACAATGTGTAAAATAGTATATTTCCAGTAAAGTAAATTGACGCAATAATCATAATATAATGGAACATTTGACTAATTATAGGTGTATTACAATAGAAGTGATATAAGAAGAAGACATAAAATAAAATATTTTTTCTATAAAACGTAGCTTATATTAACATGTATTTTATTCTATGATATATTGAGTATACATTACAATTATTACAATATTTCCATATCAATCAATAACATAATATTGCAATTCAAAAATGGTCTACAAATTCGTTCCTCTTGATAAACTTCTCGTATCATTTCTCGGTCACTGTATGCCACAAATACCTGTGGAAAAATGTACACGTCTTTATTATTGTGTTAATTTCTTAAAAATAACGCGTCCTCGTCTTTTAAAGACGGAACGTTTTCTAAACCAGTATCCAAAGAAGGTTCTAGGAAACCAGACACGTGCCCACTAACTTCGGACCCGAGTTTACCCGAGAACCATCCCATCTTCTTCTTTCGAATTTGCAAGAAACGGAATCAATTTCTAAATCCACTTGGAATTCATCTCCCCGTTGTCCGCGTGTTGAGAGCCGATCGACCGACAGGGCTAACCAGCGCCATAGGTAACTGAATGGGGGCACCTCTCACCTACCCCACACAAACACGCTCTGTCATCACTAACATTACTTGGCTGTATCTTGAAACACAGTTCAATAAATAAAGATGATCATATTGTTTGTTACAACAATTTTTGAGTGCATTTTCAACAATGTGACAAATGTTTGCTGAGCGAACATGTCTACTGTCCAACTGGCAGCCATCCTAGTTACTGTGTCCCAGCCTACGTAGAGGTACCATAGAAGTAGCTCAGCGGTAAGACGCGGTCGTCGGTTCGATTTCGGACACCGGCAATCCTGACCGAAGGTTTTTTCCGAGTTATTGCCACGTCGTAAAGGCAAAATGCTGGGACTAAGTCTTACTATCAGCCCTTGGACATTCCTTCTAAACAATCCAAACACCTTAAGAGCGAAGGATACTTCTACGTCAAAAACCGCAGAAAATGTTCATTTTTTAATTATATCTCAAGATTGAAACGCAAAATCGAAAATCTGCGTCAACATAGCGCTGTGGTTTGATAAGTCCTACAGACTGAATGATAAATGTATCTTACATTATAATCAGTATGAGTGTGATACTTATTTAATTAGTAATTTAATGAAATAAAAACCACAGTCATACTGATTATAATGTTAGAAAAATTTATCAATCAGTCTGTAAGACATCAAACCAAAGCGATATGTTGAAGCAGATTTTCGATTTTGTGGTTCAATCTTGAGATATAATTAAAAAATGAAAATGTTCTGTGGTTTTTGACGTAGAGGTTTTCTTTGCTCGGACATTCCCATATTAGTCTTTTGAAGAGGGGCACATCAGATCAAGCTAGTGTGCACCCATGGTATTCTTACGAAAATGAATCATTATATTAGGGCTGTACAGTAGGCCTACGTATTATAATTGTTATACATACTTATAGTTTGTTGTACTTGCTATAAAATCGTTATTTTATGTTTGATAAATCAAATACGCATAACTGAGATTAGATGCGATACTGCTAATCAAAGTGTATTACTGCGCTGTATAGTGTACTGTATAGCATGCAGGCCCGAGTAGATGGCAGGCACGTGTATACTGTATTTGGCCCCTGCAAAGTGTGCGTATGTTGATGAGTCGACTTGAGCGAGCCCGCCCCCTGTCTGCCTGCCTGCAATTATTAATTAACGCCCTCTCCTTTAGAGTAAAGGTATTAACAAGGCTTAGCAAAAGAGCAAGCTCGCTAAAGCTGAAGCGGGAAGATGAGAACGAGGAACGCATAGGGTACACAAGCGCTAGGAGGAAAATAGAAACTCGGTGGAAACTTAACAAATATAGACGAAGCGAAAATATGATTTTATAGAACTTTGATCCGGGTTTGTGTTATTTGTTTATACAATCTAACTAAATATTATAAATACGTATTAATTAACCAAATGTATGTTAGCTTTTAGTCTCTGCAGTTCTGGAAAATATAAATTTACGAAATTGAGTGTATCGCTTTAGGTTTGGTTTGATTTCGTAGACGATTTTGAAAGTGGAGTTATAATTTGTGTGAAAAAAGGTAGTTCAAAACATTTATTAGGTTTTAAGCTATAGCAAGCTTTATGGATATTGTTGTAAAGTGATAGCAAGTGTTGAAGGACTTTGTCCCAAACGCGGGAGTTTGCCTTCGAGCCCCATTTATTTCAGATCGTAATTTCGTCAATACGTAAAACAGGTAGACCCAGCTTCGATTCCCGGTCGAGTTCTTTCGACGATAATTGCTATTACCAAAGTTACTTCAAATTATGTATATAATAATAATTTTGTATACATAAAAAAATATTTGGCAGTGGCAAAGTACAAATTTTACAAAATCTACATTCCAATACGCGACGCGACCTATTTGGAATAAAGAAACGATTCTTCACTTAACCAATCAACTCTGTTTAATGTCTGATACCACGATACACGATCAACGCCCTTGATTGGCCCCGTTGTGAATGCGCTCGTAAAAACTAATTTGAATCAAGTCATATTTGCATCGAGTGAAGCTGTATACAATCAGACGAATAAGTGAGACAAACAACCTTTACCCCAAATAAATCCACATTGGAAACAATTAAGAAAAAACTTTAGCATTCCAGATATTTTTTTCTTTGTCATATTGTATTATCTGTTGATAGATCTTATTTGAAACTAAGTCTGTGTGACGTCATCAAGTCTAGTCACGTGTTAACCCGGTGTATTCTTCGACTAACCACTAAGTCCCGCCGTTCGAGACCTTAATTTAATTTAGGCCAATATTGGCTGTATCCCCTCGGTCGCCTTCTTTATCGGCAATTCTTAAACCCCAATAAAACAACGAGGGGATTTTTTAAATGGGTATGTATAGCTTTAAAGTGTCGTCGCTAGCTAACCAATAAGCACGGTCGCCTGACTTACGGCTGTTTTACTACTCCAATATCGCGGGCGTGAGTCTTACCACATCACTCCCTGTTCGGACTACACTTGCTACGGCATTCTTTTGCACTACCGACTCTACTCTTTTATATTTTCAACTTTGTTGCCGTCGTAAAAACTTCGGAAACCTTCATTTGTTTTTATATGACACACGTTTTGTTAGCACCTCGTAATGATGGGCCCAGTACAGTTCATCTACGACTAAAGATATTGCCCGTAACAAGAGTTTATATTTGCACGAGTATTTACGAGAGAATATGAACTTTTTACTATACGTATTCTTTAGTAACAAAAGCGTTTGTTGTTATAAGTTGATAATGCGAGCGGGGTTGTCATATGTATGGTTCCCTTGGATACACTGGTTTAGTGTTATAGTTGCTCATGTTGCTGTTTATTATAGAAATACGCGTTACAATAATTAGTCAAAGACATTTAAAAACATAGCAAATAATACACACATAAGGTTATTAAACTCTTGATGATCACTTTTGATGACACATTGCTTGAAACACATTATTTACAAAATTATTATTTATGAACATTCAATTATGAATTGTTTTGTAGTAACATGAAATTATTTTAATTAAAAAAAGTATTTTTAGTATAAAAATAAAAATACAATCAACTTTTCGAAATAATATTTTATAAATAGTAATACATTTTATAATAATAACAGCTACCCGAGTTTTAAATTGAAAGCGCATTCGTTTTTATTTTTTAATATTATTTTGCCTAATGCTTTTTATTTATCATCGCTATAAAGAGTATTTTCTTTGCTCCGTCCAAGGTTTAAGGAAAATTTTAAGGTCACGCCTTGCAAGGTTACATATACCTGTACACTGATTAAAACGTGGCTGTCCGGTACTGCCGTGTACACTGAATATGTAATTGTGACGTCTCTGCATATTGCTTATTATTATTGTAAGTATAAATAGTATAGTATTGTCTGTAGTCACCAAGCAAACCTTCTTAAATTTAGTTCATTTTCGATTGCCACCCTCCGTTGATCGTTGATCTACTTCTATAGATCAAATCTCTCATGGGGTGCTATAAAACTAGGCATACACAACATGCTTGTGTTGACAGTTGCAATAAGGTGATTCGAGTTCAACTTGTACAAACTCTGAAGATTGACGGCTCAATCTGCCCGAAACGTCAGAATTTTAAATTTAGTGGACGTGGCAAGGCCAGATAGTCTTTCTAATAAAGATTTTGGTCGTGAAAGCCAACAACACGGTTTAGAAAACGTGTACATGTTTGTCCATAAAGAATTTTGAAAGTATATTATTATTTAGAATGTTGCATTCTTCTAAGTTTAACTTTGAAATAAAATCTAATTTATAAAACTAAATGCTTACAAATTGTAATTAATAAACTTTGAAACAAACAGTTTTACGTATTTTCAAGTCAATACAGTTTTAAAGAACTTTTTAAACAGTTGATATTTTGGTTAAGACTGTACAACTGCTGGAGGGGCAGTGTGGGATATTAAAGATATAAATCCTTATCTAAACACCCCAGACCTCCGTGCAATAGCTGATGGTGGTTAGACTATACGCAGAGGCCGACATTCGTTTCGCGGCTCTAGAACGTAATGTTGTGCAAGAGAGAGAGGGAGAGAGAGAGAGAGAGAGAGACAGAGAGAGAGAGAGAGAGAGAGAGAGAGAGGCCGAAAATAAAAAGCACAAGTTGTTAAAAACCCTTCACCATCACATCACGTAACCGATAATTACACCAAGGTAAATAGCTATCGTTAGGATGCCGCTTGAAATAAATGGATTAGAAAAATGTGAAAACAATGCGTGGCTAATGCGTGAGAGACGCGTCAAGCGTTGACGGAGACCGTAACAACCGTTTCTGGACGCATTTACTACTCATGGAATAGAGTGTACGCTATCAGATGGTGGTAGCTGCTTGTTACACGTTGCTCTATCTCGAAATAGAGATCGTATTGATCGAGATCTTTACCAAGAAATGCATAAAATAATAAAATAATGAAAGTCGATGAAAAGAAAAGAAGGTTATAAAATAGAGGACCAAAACCGGTTAGTCACTCATTCTGAAGAAATTAAATAATTATCATATATTTTAAACGAAAATGCTTCCTTAATCCACTTAAAATAATAGTATGTTTTCTCGAATTAAAAATAAAATAGATAAAATAACTATAAAATTTGCATATATTGCATATTACACCTCCAAAAGAGAAAGTAACATTTAAAAGAGAAAGTGAGAACGAATATGTGTGAACGAAAGTGTAAACGAGTGTGTTCCTTTATTGTTAATAAAGGCGCTAAATTTCGATCTTCGTAATAAGAAAATTAAAATGTTGCGTTAAAAGAAGAAATGTATGCATTCATTCCTACCCTAACCCCAAGAACATGGTTGTGTGTAAAAGAAAACTATACAAAATATAACTCGCAATCCTAATTTCATGAGATTGGATGTTTTTGATGGACAAAGTTCTTCTTGAATTCCACCCCCCACAACCACCAAGCAATATATTTCTAGGCGTCGTGAACGACCAGTTTCTTTAATGGTCAACCACGAATTTCGAGTTACCTGTTGGCTTTTGACCACTAACTCTCCCACCAACAAAATAATTCTGCAATATTGTTTCTTCACTGCCTATTGTCTAAATAGTAAATTTGACTACACACTGCACCGCATGGCATGTTAAGAACAAGGCCATGCCTTGTCAATCTACCGAGTCAGCCTGATCGAAGGCCTTAGTGAATTTATAATAATATGTGCACTACCAGTGACATCACTGAAAGAGGACAGAGCGAGTACAACCTCGAAGCCCAGCCAGATTCCCATGCAGTGACGCCAGATAAAAAACGTAAATCGTTTTCGAGCACACAAAATGGTTGTTTTTGTTTTACTCCACTAATCAAATGTTGTAAAACGTTTTAGTTATCTTGAACGTGTTTGCAATAAGAGGTGGTGCCTTGCCTTTAAAAACCGTTATCTTGCAGACTATTCAGAAAACTAAGTTTTCCATATTCCTTATAGTACACTTACGTTTTCATCCATCTGACGAAACTATCTTCAGCTTATTTTAACCAGCGGATGAAGAGCTAAGTTCAGCACATTTTTTTTTTTATCATCATTTTGATAGCGTAGCTTACCAAGCAACATTCAAAAACGTGCGAACTGTTGTTTCAACGCCTCGATCTTACATTCAGCAAATATTTGCAGATTACTAATATGCGCTTGATAACAGCTGTATCACATGTTCTAAAAATAAATTTTGAATCAACATTGGATTGATCAGCAATTATCGTTGGTTTTGTATACCAGTCAAATGTGTAATAATGGGTGCTTTAATTAGCTATGACATGTACATGTTCACGCAGTTTTGTAATAACAAATAACTACACAATCTCAATACATATTTAACAATGAAATACTGCACCCGTTAAAATACCTCGAACAAAACGTTTAAGTCAAGATGTGTAGATCGTTCATCCTTAGACAAAGTAACGCCAACTAGTAACATTGACATTGTTAAATGCTCCCAAGTTTTCTCTCCAACACATCTGTTGTTCTCTTATTGAACACCGTCTCATCCCTCTCGCTCTAAGGACAAGATTTATCAAACGCTTCTTTCAGCGATTTTGACAAGCTACTCCATCATTCGTCCACGTTATCTGTGAGCTTGGGAAGAGAGAGACAGAGAGAGACAGAGAGGGGGGATGAGGTGAGGAACAAGGAGGAGTAATTTCTCGTTAGTCGACTCATTGTAATTTATTCGCGAAACAATTGGGAAGCAATTAGGAAATGCATTGCCTTAGTTGAGGGCTTGTAGTCCCCGAGGAGATGAAAGGGTGAAGCGTACTGGACCTACAACAGAACCTTTAAACACGACCCGACAGAACATTGATTTATCTGGCTATACAATTTCTGGAGGTGGATTCGGGATTAAAACGTTGAATAGGTTTTTGAGTGTACAGTGTACACCGTTCTTGTAATTGTGGACATAGCGGACACTTCACACATCTGCACATTGTCTAGACAGGCCCATGAATTGCGTACTCGTAAGAACTGAGAGAACACACGATTATCATTTTATAGCTTTTAATAGGAAATGTGCGAAGATTGCGTCATTTTAATTTGTTCTTCAAAATACATCTTCATAAGGATCGCAACCTACCTTGGTTAACAGGGTGGGCTGATTGCAATCTGAATCAGATCTGAATATGAGTGATCTGGATTCTGGATCAGGTTTGCGTGAAGACCCTATGATTCTGATCGATGGTAACGTTAACTAGGAAGCAATGGATATGTTTTAAAAGCTTTTAACATAATATTCTAACATATAAAATTCATAACCAAGTAAACCGAGAGTAAAGTGAAACTAGCTATAATCTCTAAAAACAAAGAATATTCTAGATTTCGCCTGTGACTCAAGTGTCTGGAAAATTTATTATTATTATTATTATTAATATAATTATGATTATAATTATTATTATTATTATTATTATAATAATAATAATTATTATTATTATTATTATAATAATAATTATTATTATTACTATTATTATTATTATTATTATTCGATCGCAAGTCGCGGATGAGAGTGGACGTGCTGCGAACGAGCTCCGCATGCTGTTTATTGCTATACCTGAGTCATGTCTAACGCAGAGAAGTGTAGTGTCTGTACGAAAAACCTTCCACTAGACGGGGACTTCGTAAATTGCGCAGGTTGCCACACTAATATTCACTTTGAATGTTCTGGTTCTAAAAAGTCTACTCATAGAGGTAAATCTCAAGTGGCGAGGCTGCAGTGGCGTTGCCCTAAGTGCAAGGCAGAAGGGGCACCCACGGGTAGCGGCTCTGGAACACCGACAGGGATCAGTGATGTGAGTAATATATTTAGTGGTAGTGTTGAAAGTGCAAATCAAAAGGCAATTGGTGAGGTCCTAAGCGTAGTTTATGAGCTTCGTAACGAACTCAGAGAAGTTAAAAAGGAGCTTGAGTCGCTGAGAGGGCTTAAAGAAGAGTTAGCTGAAAGTAGGAAGATTATTCATGATCTCACGCAGCGAATCGTTAAGAAAGACGAGGTTATAGATGAGCTTAGTGATCGTGTTCATGAGTTGGATCAGTACGGAAGAAATCGTAATATTGAAATTTCAAACGTCTTGGAACAAGAGGGCGAAGACTTGGAGGACGTTGTCGTCAGGATTAGTACTCATTTGGGTGCTAATATTGTGCCTGGTGTCATTGACGTAGTCCATCGTGTTAGATCTGCTAATACAAACTATCCTAAAAAAATAGTAGTTCAGCTAATCTCAAGGAAGAAAAGAGAAGAATTGCTCGCTGTTCGCCGCAGTGTATCGGTGGCCAACAAGGACCTGTTTCCCGGGCTGCGGGAGAACGGGAACCTTCCCATATTTGTATACGAACATCTGTCGCCACACTACAAACATCTTTTGTGGTCTGTTAAAGCCAGAGCAAAATTAACAGGTCATAAATTTGTGTGGTTTAATCGTGGGTTAATTTGTGTCCGTAAGGACGAAAATACTCGTGAAGTTGTAAAGATAAAAACTCACGTGATATTGGCCAACTTGTTTGATATACACGTAAGTAAATGGAACTATGGAATCCACCGTCACTCGTGGCGGATACGCAGGTAGTGGATAATATAAATAGCTGGATGCAAGAGTCCGAAGGTCTTACGATTATTCACCTGAATATTCGATCAATAAACAGACACTGGGATGAGTTGCAAGTGATTCTTGGGAAACAATTAGGAAAATTTCACGTGCTTGTTTTAAGTGAGGTAAATGTGCATAGTGTAAGTGATCTGTATGAATTAGAAGGTTATGTAACATTCCATCAGTTAAGAAAAGGTAGAAGAGGTGGTGGGTTAATTTTGTACATTGAGAACTCTGTCTTATTTGAAAGAAATTATGTTTTGTTTAATCATTTTGAAGGACTAGCAGGTAATTTAACGGTAGGCAATAACACTGTGTCTCTGTTGTGCGTGTACAGGCCTCCTAATAACAACACCAAGAATGAGTTTATAGAGGAGATCGAGAGTTATTGGCAAAATATCAAAGTTAATACGGCTATAATGATTGGGGATGTAAACATTGATATTTTAAATGAATGTGATTCATTTGCGCAGCATTATGAAACCAGTCTGGCTGTGAATGGTTTTATGAGATGCATTTCCAAGGCTACGCGTGAGGAGGTAGTAGAGGGCGCGCTTAGAAGTTCATGTATCGATCATGTTTACGTGCGGGCTGTTGACATCCGTATCAAGCCAGCCATTTATACATCTAAGTTGTCCGACCACTATATGATAATGATTTCATTGGGATTAGATAGTATTAAAAGAAAATCGGAAAGTACAATATATGGAAAGTGTATAAATGAAGCTAATCTGCTTCACGCTTTAAAGCGTGTTGATTGGGATAGTTTGTTAATTGCTAATAGCTGTGAGAATTTGTATCAGGCGATTTATTTTAATTTCAAGACTGCATATGCAAAAAGTTCGTTTGTTAAAGAAAGAAGTGCTACGAATAGAGGTATTAAGTCGTGGGTGTCGCCCGAATTATTGGATAAACGGGCAGTGTTCGTCAAAGAGAAAAGTAATAAGAAAAGGAGTAATCAATCTTGGATGACGTTGGAGTTATTAGAAATGATAGCAAAACGAGACCGTTTTTTTCAACAATGGAAAAAATGTAAATGTTTAAATCTTACGAAAGGTGTGTATAGGTCAGAATACAATAACCTCCGAAATAAAGTAAACAAAAAGATCAAACTAGCAAAACAAAACTATTACTGTGCACTTTTGGAAAGAAATAGGGGTAATATTAAAGAAACGTGGCAAGCTATAAATACTATAATAGGCAAGAAAAAAAAAGAGTCAGTCGATGAGGTTATTAAAAAGTATCTGGGTAAAAGAGAGTCATCTGTTACTATAGCAAACTCATTTGCAAACGTTTTTGTGGAAGAGGTTGAGCGTATTGTTCATAACTGTGATGTGATTTGTAGGGAAACGGTTCAAGGAGAAAGCAGTTTAATTAACGTTCAGGGGCAATCAGTATACATACCCCCTATTGATGCGAAAACAGTGGGAAAAATTATCGAAGAAATGAATAGTGGTAAACAAGCTGGGTTTGACGGAATAAGGGTTAAAGACTTGCAAAATATTAAGGATCAGATCAGTCCATCACTAGCTTTGCTGATAAATTTATCGATTAATGAAGGTGTCGTGCCAGAAATGTTAAAAATTGCTATAGTGAGGCCGGTTTATAAAAAAGGAAGCCACTACGAGTATTCCAACTATCGTCCAATTGCCTTATTGTCTGTAGTCGATAAGGTAATGGAAAGATATGTGGCTGATTGTTTAAATAACTATTTGACTAAATTTTCTATCATAAACAAAAATCAATTCGGCTTTCAAAAGGGGAAAAGTACATCTGATCTTTTACTGAAATTTTCTGATCTTATTAATTCTAAGTTAAATGAAAATTTTCATGTAGTATGTATGTTTGTGGACTTCACTAAAGCATTTGATACTCTAAATCACAAGAAATTATTGCAAGCATTGGACAATATTGGTGTGAGAGGTCCAATTCTACGGTGGTTTGAGAGTTATTTAGATAATAGAAAGATAATTGTAAAAATTGGGGAGGATTATAGCACGGCTAAATTGATCAAATCAGGGGTGCCACAAGGATCTATCTTGGGACCTTTGTTATACTTAGTGTATGTAAATGAGATGGCGCGAATTTTTAAGAAGTGTTTTGCATTTTTTTTCGCTGATGATTCTGCACTTATTGCGATTCACAAGAATATTCATATGGCGGAAAAGTATTTGCAAGAAGACTATATAAACTTGCTGAGGTGGACTCATGACGATGGCTTGATTGTAAATGCTATAAAAACTAAAATTGTACATATATCTACTCCTCTGAATACCAATCATAACTCGATAGTTAAAGTTATATCACACTCAGTCCAGTGCTTGCATAATACTTCTAACCAAAATGCCACGGACATAACTTGCAGTTGCGATCAAGAAATTGAGTCGGTGTACAGCCATGAGTACTTGGGTATTGTGATTGATAAATGCTTTTCTTGGGATAAACAGATTGCTAGGGTATGCAACCGGATTAGACCGTGTGCTGTGCAACTTTATCGTTTGAAGGATATTCTTCCATACAGTTTACTTCGCACAGTGTACATCGCCTTGGTGGAGTCTTTAATCTCGTACGCGGTGTTAGCCTGGGGAAATGCTTCTCATATGTATCTTAAACAAATTATTAGCTTACAGATCAGGATGATTAAACACATACTCCCAAATCACATAACTGACCATTGTTCCTCAAATCAGCTTTTTAAATTATTAGACTTGCTTCCTGTAAATTTTTTGTACATCTTTAAGTTAATTATCAAATTCTACTATACTAACGAATTCAAAATTGAAATTGACCATAGCATTTGTACAAGAGCAAAAGCCTCCAAAGTGTACAGAGTTCCCAATTTTGTTAATAAATATGGTGAAAGATCATTGCATGTAAAAGTGCCTCAATGTTTTAATATGTTGCCAATTGAATTGAAAGATTCGGATAGAATGAATCAAGTAAAAATATCAGTAAAAGAGTTTCTTTTGTTACATTCGCTTTAATTTATTATATTTTCATTATTAGTATCGTCGGTGTTTTTGTCCTTGCCATGTATAGGCCTTCGTTAATTGCAGTGTATAGTAATATGTAGGTGTTAAAGATAAGTTAGTGATTGTTTGTTTGTTTTGAATTGTAAGGTATTCTGTATATTGTATTTGCATTACGCAGCATGTTCATCTTTGTCCGTAACTTAGTCCGTATTATTATTTTCATTGGTATATAACCCACAGACAAGCTATGTACTTAGCTTTGTGGGATATCGAATGTTTATTTAATGATTGTATTGTACAGAACATGGTTATCAATAAAAAAAAAAAAAAAAAAAAAAAAAAAAAAAAAAAATTATTATTATTATTATTATTATTATTACTTTTCTTATTATTATTATTATTATTTTTATTATTTTTATTATTGTTATTATTATTATTATTATTATTTATTACAAATTTTGAAACAAGTCCAAAATTAAAAAGTATCTACAAGAGTAAACCTATGTAAATGTAGGGATTAAGATCGCAGTTATAACTCCCTGAACGTATATATCATGGTCCCATGCCTAATTGAGGCATAGCTGTAATGTCATTATGACCAATGCACCACTTTAAGTAGTCTATTTGTTCCAAACACATCATGCATATGGTCCAGGAATATTTTGGAATTTTCAGAATCATTATTCAAATATTCAAACGTTGTTAATATTTTTTTAAATTAAATCCTAAATAAAATAAATAAATAAATAAATTCACATTTAGAGTCTACCCACTCAGTAACTAAACTGATTTGCAGTGGGGGACTTTAATTGAAAGCGACTGAACCAACCCTGTAGGCTTCGAACACCATCGACGAGTGAGCGATAACCAATCAAAGATCGATAGTTCAAATACGAAACATATGAATCAGTGATTGGACAGTGCGAACACCTGCGGACAAATGCCAGAATCAACAAGGCCGATTCAGAACAACTTTGAATTTATTGAGTGCTTCGTTGCTAGGACGGCTCCAAAGTCACCGTTTACTTATTTCTAAGCCAAGTTACATAAAACAGAGGTTTCAATAATAAAAAACAAGTTTTTGACAATATATTATGTACATTAATTGGGCTCCATTTTTATTTATGATTTGGATTTTGGAATGACAATTATGTATATTGTGTAATGAAATTCTCACTTGAAATGAGAGATGTAAACATACAAATGAAATTGGCATTATCGCAAGATTTCTAACTCGTTTCTTACATGAGCTTGTAGCAATACAGCTTTAGATAAAATGACTTTCTTTTAAACGGGTAGTTTGTTATGAGAGAGGGAACGCAGCTTTCTCCCGTGCTTTAGTAGCTTCGAATAAAAAAGGGTTATTAATTACAAAGTATGTGATAACGATGATGAAGAAAGAGCAGTCAAAGTCTTGAGATAATGAAAAGGGGTTGGAAACTGCTCATTAATTACTCTGAAGGAGGGTTGCGGAGTTAATATCAGCTTACAGGTGGGGCCGGAGGACTCCAAGGAAACCTTTCAATAGACGGAAGATCACGTTTCTTACCCACTCCTCAAAATACATAGATCAGTTTGCAATCGCTTCTTTATTGAACTTTATAAGGAACAGTATCGGTAAAAAAAATCAATTATTGCATAGGCGTAAAGACACACACAACAATTACAAAGTTGCTTTCCAGTTGGTGCAAAGACATGCTAATATAAACCCTAACTTTTAGTCGGCAACATTTTAATCTTAGATAATGGACGCTCAGTGTAATGATATCCAACTAATTATAATAATGTGATTTAAAGGTCTCTCATTGGTGATTAAACTTGGACGGAAACAAGTAAGTCGCAGTTATGTTTTTAGTTGGGAGTTTTAAGACCGGGCAATAATTATTAAAATCGAATGTGATTTTTTAATAAATCCAAGAACTGTTTTCGTTATCAGTATTTAAACAAAAGATAGAAGGCGTGCATATGCATCAATCAATATGATTTACTAGTTGTTAAAAAAAATACTTAAATGAACTTATTTAAAACATAGAACGTGAGTTTTGAGCTCTGCCGCCACACTCACAATCAATGTCTCATCGCAAACGAAGACTGCTGATTAACACAAGTCGACAAGTTAACACAGTTTACAACGATACCAAAGTAACCAAATGAACCAGCCTCCTGCTGTTTATAGACCAATACCTATCTACGTCACTAATCCTTGCGTGAAGGTAATGGGGACTGAGGTGACGGCTGGTACGAACGATGTGCGATAAAAATAAAATGTGTACTTAACTATGTATATGTGTACACGTACACTCCGTTCAACAAGTTCCTGGTTCATTATTTAGTAGATGCCATCTCACTGTCAATGCATTCAATTCAAATCTTGACCATATGGAAGCTATTTCGTAAGTTATCTGTAACGACAGAGAGAAAGAGAGATAGAAAGCGAGAGAGAGAGAGAGAGAGGTATTCAAGATATAACAGAAAAAACAGAAGAAAAGGAATATGCAGACCATAAAATAAACACTATCACAAATACAATGCACTATAGCGAAACAGTGAACAAATGTTGGTCTTATAAAGAGATAAACTGGAAAGAACTTGTACAACCCACTACACAAAGTAGTGCAGACACACATGTATCATAGTTTTTACACGAATAAGTAAATGGTGGACATTACTTTTTTTATTTCATAAGTTAGGACACAGCCTTACCTAAAAATTGAGAATTTACTTTTTTAACTAGATGCACGTTTTAAATCCTTATTTTCTAACTGTACTCAGGCTGTTACATTATTTTATGTATATCTACACTACACTACACTGCATGCTGGAGAAATATATTTACACTGTGGCTCAAGTAAGAATGTGGAGTCAGGTGCAAGGGAAATAAGGAAGTGAGGAAAGCCTGTCTGGGCAAGAACAGGGACGTTTTGGTTTGAAAGTAACGGGGAAAAGTCAAGTCGTTTTGTTATTAAATTGTATAAATAATATGATGGTTTATACAAAACACTTTTTCAGCATTGTGTTTTAATGCTAACATTATCATATAATAAGGTTGTATAATTGACAATTCCTTCTTAGAAAACTAAAAGGCCAATAAGATAAATGAAAGAATCAAAAGAATGCTCTTCCACTGCCCTTTACGCGAGATGACCTTTCGAAACCAACATCCCTTGACCATAAGCCATGATACTATGTCTAACGTGAAAGAAACAGCTCTACGGTCACGTGACATTTCCAAGGCGTTATGTAGTGACCTCTAGCGACGCATGCTGGAACTTAGAAGGTCTTGCGTCAAACCGGTAAGACTTTTCTACATTCTACAATCTTTAAGGTCATTCGGGAGAGCGGACGATGCAGTGGATCTAGGGATGTCCCAAAATTGCACTTTGTTTTAACCTTAGGTTGTAGCAGTAATAAAATTGAGGAAGGAAATTGGTTGCTAAAACCAACGCTCCTTCCTCGCCGAACATATAAAAAGTCACGCACGTGAAATAGATTAAAATGTCATTTTAATCGTAAAACGTCAAAATGTTCGTCAGTATGCAATTAACATTGTAATCTTACGTCATTAATCGCGCTCTTCAACTTGTGCACAATTGGGTTACAAACCTGTGATCCCCTAAAGAACAAATCCCAATTATTCGACCACTGGGTTTCAGGGCCCAGATTCACAACAGGTCCTGTCTTTTTTTTGGTCTTAACTCTAAGACCGGCATAACTTTGAACCTCTTATGAATCCAGGCCCATGTCTGAGAACAAATTGTAAAACGTACTATCATTGGATTGTCCATTGCGTCTTTGTTCCGACCAGGAATTAGTAACTTTTTCATGAGACATGGGTCTGGATTCACGAGAGGTTCAAAGTTAGACCGGTCTTCGAGTTAAGACCAGAAAAAAACTTAAAACCTCTTGTGAATTCAGGCCCTGGGTTTAGGTTTAACTTGTCTACCTCCACAATATGCGTACATACCCAATCAACCTTGTATTTCCACTGGGCTGTGGGTCATCCTTGATTTCGAGTCCCAATATTTGTAAATTAAAGTTGTTAAACAAACCATGATATCGTGTTGGCCACTTGGTCAGCTGGCCAAAGGGTGACGTCATTTGGCTATAGATCAGATCTTTAAACGATCGAAGTCTTTCACTGGTTAATTGTTTCTTTGAATGGAGATGTTATTTTCAAAATAATGATTATTCTTAGTATCATATATGTACAGAAGGCTTAATAACTAACCTAATTTTGTCTCTAACACATTGGAAACAATGTGACGCACATGAGCCTGGGAACTGGATTTGTTCATCGTTCTCTGACCAATTCTGAGCAGTGCTTCCGTGTGAACGTTTCAATGTACATTGTACATGCCGACAGCTAGGTTTAACAAAACTCAAGCAAAACTTTTCGAAACAGTCGTTTGAAAATGTCTCACTATTCACTGTCCACTTGCAATCATCGTTTCATGACCGAGAAAGATGGAAACAAGACTCAATATGGTTGCACAATACAAAGTCTCGTTGTTGTGCACAATATGCCTTGTTAAGCGAGCGAAGCGAGCGTCTCCACAAGACTCTTATGGTCCTTCGTTCTGTTTTTTTTTTTTTTTTTGTGTACTAGACTCTTATGGCACTTCATGCTGTTTGTTTTTTGTTTTGTTTTTATGTCTGTCGATGGCGGTCGAACGGAAAGTCCGATCAACTTGAAATTTGGACCATCCACAAGCCTCGATGTGGATTGAAGGTGTATAGTTTTGAGGCAAAATCGTTCGAAAAGTTACTAAGTTACACTCAATAACTGTTAGTAACGGTGGCGGACCGCCGCGAAAACACTAGACAGACACCGAAAATTCTTAGCAACGCAAATTGCACTGCATTCAACAATATTGGGAAGTATAATAGCTATGGAAATTAGAAAAAAATTTTAAATGCACATTCTTGAATTGTTGTTAATTGTTATTTTTATTAGCTTTGAGATCTTTTCGCCAGAACGTTCGTAGATATGGACGCGCTCGCTTATCAAAAACAGAGCGTTTTCCTAGTTATGTACACTCGTTTTCATGACTTATGAGACAGAGATATAACCGAAATGCTGTTTCGTATAAATTCTTGCTGTAGTTTACACACCAATTTCACCCTCTTTATGTGACCAACTAGGTATATGACAGTATAAGGATAATTGGGAAGGAATGTTCAAGGCAATTGCTTATTAAGGCTGTATGTTCATTTACTCTGAGCAACCCCCTAATGCTGTGGGTTAAAATTTCTTCAAAATGCTTCTTGATTGTTACAAAGTAAAACGAAGTATATCATATCACAGAGAATCTAGCGCACTTTCTTACGAATGTTTCTTTGTTCCAATCAATATTTCCGATTTCCAAATGTCTCTATGAAATTGAGAAAGGTGTGTTGCAATAACACTTAAAAATAACATTTTAGAGACTGAAATAATTATTTAATTTGATTTGATTTGTAAACGTGGATCTTCCGATCTGGAGTTTGCGTTTCTACCACTTATTGGACTCTTATCGGTAGACAGTGAACCATATTATATTGTGCTGAAATTCTAAACCCACACTCTTCATTAGTTGTCTACTATAACATGTAGGCTTTCAATACTTAATCACTGTTGTCCACCATGCGATATGTAATGGGAGGTACCGCAGTTCTGAAACTTTCATATAAACCCTTATCTCACTGACTAGGGATCAATGAAGAGAATGTGAGAGAAACAAAAACTACTATTCTTCATGTTCTACTCTCCCCTCAGGAATCAATGCACTTGCTTCGAGTAGCTCGTTGATCGGGTTTTTTCTATTATTTTGTTTTTACTTCCTTATTCATTCGTGCAAATGCCCAGTTTTAAACTAATAGTTACGGATACTTTTTGAATTCCATAATGAACATTACTGACAAAGTAACGTAAAGTGTAACTTAAGAGTCATCATAGCAATCAGATCAGATACAAAATAAATAATATGCCTAAGATATTTCACACTGTAAATAGTTCCAATAGATCAAACAATATTTTGTTATCTTTTCTTGTTATCCTCATGCCGGGCACAATTATTAAACACATGCAATATATTTTGATGGCTGTGTACAACCAACACATTGAATTTGATTATATATTATGTAAATAGAATTTATGCAAAGATATTCGGAAAATGTTTCATGTCTAGATTGTTAATCCGTCGAGAGTATACATAACTTGTTCGTAAGAGTCTGTATCTCAGATAATGTCAGAGCAAAGGACTATGTAACGACGATAATAATGGTGATATCGGTAAAGCAGGAAGGGTTGTAGTCCCCTGTAGACCGGTCACTCCTGCCGGCCAGTCGACCAATAAGGCCGTAGTCCCTCGACGCTCATAACGGCGGTGATCCAATATGCCGTGTCAAGACCAGACGAGACGACCGGGGGTGTTCTTGGACAGCTGGGCCGGACTGGACCGTCAATAGGGTGGAATCAGAATGCCAAACATGACGTGGCTTCCGGAATGCTTTTGAAGGTAGAGATGACTTGAAGAAAAGTCTATATACTTATCACAAGCTCACGTCGCCTGGTGGTGGGGGGTGGGGGTGAATTGACCCGCTTGGACAGTACCTTGAGAGCCGTGGCAGCTAGCAATGCAGAACGCTTCTTTTCTTTTATACTTTAATAAGACAAACTAGAAGAAAGTAATGTCTAAAGTTTCAGTGTTTAGAAGATATCTGCTTGTTAAAATTATAAAATAAAAAAGAACGAAAAACAGTTACATTAATTGTAAACCTCTCAATTTTGAACTGTTTCATTCTTCTCTTTTTGAGGGCATTTTGGGGGTTGTTTCTTGTCTACCCGGCACCTTCACCAACATCAGGCGAGAACCAAACACGTGATTTTGGTGAGGGTGGAGAGGGGGGGGGGGAGTCCTAAATCTTTATGGAGCTGCATGTTGTCCCTTGTTCCAGATAGATACTTTATCGTAATAACAGCAATATATAACTACGCCTTCAAAAGACTGAATCATCACTTAAATTTGACTTGGCTATCATTATAAGACAGTGTTTTAATATTCTAAATTTTAAATCTGTTTTTTTAAACCTACTATGAATTGATTATTTGTCAGTATGCAGAATTCTGAAATTTATGTAAGACAAAATAACAATAACAAAGATAACAAAAATAAAAATCACCTTACATAGCATTGTACCATTAGAATATATTTCTAAAAACACATGTACATCGAATTAAAATTAACTGTACGCTTTGAGTCATATACCAAAATATCACTTCTCTTATCTCAGATGTTAATAAACCAATGGAATATAAAATAATGCACTTTTGTATTTATATAGCCTACCCGCTCAGTTGCATGAACTATTTTTCACTGGAGGGCGTTATACAATTTATGTACCTCTTTGCAATAGCGGCTTCAAAGTCACCTTCATATACGCCAGTGCTAAATAGATATCGAAGATAGAATGTAAGATGGAATGTAAAACACCGACCACGCCAGGAATATATAAATAAATATGTATATTATATAACGGTGCTAACGGCCAAAGATTATATGTGTTAGTTATATCATAATATAATTTTAAAGATGGAATATTTATTTGAGTTGGTTTTAACAAATCGATATTCTCCAAATTCCAGCGCAGATAATCATTCCGGGCATATTTCTTTTAGAAACCCATTAAAATCATCCCGTCTTTATTTCCCCGTAAAAGATTGAAATAATATTAAAACGTTACAGCAAACTGCGTGCTTCTAAATCGCATCTACTGCACGAAGACTAACCTAAGAGATATTAAAAGTTTCCCCATAGCGCCGTACGGAGGCCGAATGAGCCGTATCTAGAGCGCCTCGTCAGGAGTGAGCTGATTGCAGTTGGCACCCCCTCCCCCCACCCCATGTCCGGGACTGTAGCGGCTGGTCCGACGTGAGCAACTTGGATTGAGGCAATTACCATCAGCCTCGCTCACGCAGTGGCGGACAATGCCGTGGACATAGTCTCGAGGCGTGGCCCATACATTTCACTATCGGACTGGGAATAGAAAGACCCGGAGAGACCAGAATAACATAAGAAAGGAGCTGTCGAATGCTGTGCGTTACGTATTGCTGAAGTGTACAAAGGTTTCAACATTTATAGTACATAAAGAAGATAATACCAAATTGATAAATGATTTGATTACATTGTTCATATTAGTGATTGATGATTTAGTTCATATTATATCATTTCACATTTATGTTATTGCTAATGGTTATAAAATATATAATATTATAGCCTATTTGCTTTATACTAATTTAATACTATGATCGTGTACAAGACGAAAAAAGTACAATTGCGGAAGTTCGTACCCTCATGTCACTTTCCCTACCCCCCACCCCATGAAGTGTCCTCCTTCGGGGTCAAGAGGGTTTAACTTAAAGTAACGGGGCACAATGCCAAAATTCAAAAAAAGTTATGATACAGGTTTTGTATCCTCTCTGAGACAGAGACATTCATCCTTTCTAAATGAGGAGTCAGTAAGTATACTTATACCCTCATGTCCAGAACATTGACTTAACACTATGATCTTTATTTTACCGTCCTACATCCTTTTGCCTTTAATTATATTTAAGTTACTCGTTAAAGTTAGCTTGTGTTTACTCTGTATATTGCGATAGGACTACCAAAAAGCTATGAGATCAAATCAGATGCTATTTTCCTTTTATCTGTGCGTATCTGATTATTTATGTACATACATTTTCTTGTTATGAACCGTCAAAAACTTAAAACTTTAAAGCGTTTTACGGTTTGTTTCAAGAAACATTTAAAATATACATATTTACTTTAGATGGAAAAACATGTAATATCTAAATAATACAAGATATAATGTGTATGTGTATATCGAAAATCTAATCCAAGCAAAAACCTAGTTTAGTATGTGAAGTTCCTAACTATCAATAACTGAACTTTAAACTTTACTTTTAATATCTACGATACACGTTACGAGCGAACACTTTCTAGGTGCTCACTTTAAAAATTGCAACAACCAGATACTAAGAAGCCAAATTGTTGTCATAATTTGATTTCAATAATTGACAGATATTCTGAAGTTGCGCAAAATTAAGTATTTATTTCTAATACATAATTATGAAGAGAAATGCCTTCGTTGGCATAATAAAGGATGATCACAAAATACACTCCTGACTCTGATTCAATCCTAAGTCTTCAGTTACTAAGTGAAGTAAGGGATAAGGGGAACGTTTTGATTGGCTGTATGAATTCTTATCAATGCATTCTCAGTGAAGTATTTATTCATATGAACACATTTTTTAAATGTGTAAATACATTTTTTTCAGTGCCCTTCACAACAATGGTATATTGGGTAGTAAATTCCATTATGAGGTATTACTCGAAAGAAGTTGTTCTTTGTTGATAATTCCATAAAACGTTTCAAACTAATCATAGTTTTCGATATCTACGAAATATTCTTTATTCATATACATCATCTTTATTAACAGAATTCAAAGAATAGCTAAAAATAGTATCATTACTGATAAATGTCCACACAAACAAAGAGTACATTATAATTTCTCCTACCGAGCATCAGAACTTGAAATTGAGTGGGTAGGTAAGTAATCGATACCAGCAAAGGTATTTATTAATTTTATTTGACAGAATATAATTTTATATTGATTTCAAAGACGTGCACAATGCCAGTAAACCAAAGATAACGACTTTACGAACTAGAGACTTAACAATCTAGACAGTGTATTTATATTCCCGCTAAAACACCGTTGCCTTGGAAATGACTACAGATTTAAGTAATAACCCGCTTACACACTACATCCAGTTTTGAACCTCGCCTAGTTAAAGACTATGTAAACATGAACGTTACAATGGTGAAATTAAGGGCGAGTAGAAAAGGGTTAACATTTTGTGTGCCTGTTAAAAAATAATCGTTGGGCAGCCAACGCCACCTGTGCGTAATGTTCTAAATTACTAGCGAGTTAGAGTTGGGGGTGGCGGGGGTGGGAGGGGGGGGGGGGGGAGTCGTGTTAAACCGCCCTCCAACCCCTATGCCTACCCATATGTCCGCTGAAACTACATGTTAGGGTCATTTAATTTTCATAGCGGCGAGTGTAACCACGCGAGCTAGCCTGGAGATTTTTATACTGAGTGGTGTCATAGTTTTTAGAGGGGGACACCTCACGTCACAGTGATATATTGATATTGAGATACACCTGACGTGTTGTCGACCGCATTCGCTGACGATAAAGAAGTCGACAGCTTTGCTCGGCACTTTTAATTCCATACACACAAAACAATCTGGGTATAATTTTGTTTTGTCGAGCCTACACTAAATTTTTCAACGCAGTTTACGTGCCCGCCCAACAATTTTAAAACATCATAATATGAAGACTTTTCTAGATTCTATTTTTGGTAAATCAAAAAAGAGTAACAATTTAAATGAATTTATTATTTTGAAAGATCCATACAATAGAGAAGGATAAAAACGATTATATTTCAAAAGGAAGTTACAAGAAGCTAATTACTTTTATTTGTTTATATGATAATAATAATAATAATGTATCTTTATTTAGCTTTCGCTATTTGTCCAACATAAGTAATATACATGCATACGTGCATACAGTGTTACAATCAAGGAACTGAATACAATACAATCATGATATAAATACATTATTCTTTCACAAACCGTCTTACAAAATCGACCATCTTACTTTTAATTGTTTTTTTTTTAACACTCTTCCTTTTCACAGCCTGGTATGCCGAAGATTTGTATGCCGATCTTTGGTTCGACAATATTGTTCTTATCTTAACTCACAACTTTATTAAAACGACACTAAATTGTATAAAAACAATATCCATAAATACATTATTATGCACGACGCACATTATTTCTAAAGATGATGATTTGATGTCCATAGACGTGAACAACTGTCATCCCTATGACATTTTATTAAATACAGGTTAAAAAGACAATTTAATTTATGACAAGTGGTATAATGTGAATCCATCGATGTATTTGTAGGAATGAGCAAGAAATTGTAACAAACCACCTTCTGAAACATATATTTCTGTCTCACTAGTCCCAAATGTTTATTTGGCATTTTCATCGTACCATATCTCTAAGGACGACTAAACTCTAAGACCTCGTTTACATTACTGCAGTTGCTACGTGGGTAACAATACCAGGGTAAGTAGCGAGCGTTTACACGACACAAGAGTTACCATCGTACCGAAGTAGTTCATATACCTTCCAACAGGCGCGCCTAGGTTAGTGCTGAAGAACAAACATAAACAGTCAACATAACCTTAAAATGCCACTTTGCCAAACTGACAGTTTAGATGACGGTAATATAGATTTTAGTGCATTAATTGGATGAGGCACTTGAGGTGTCATCGTTACCAAAGTTTGTGGTCATTCCGACTTCTTCAAGACGCGAGAAAAGAAAATCACAAAAAGTGAGGTTATACAATTACCAGGGTAAGCAACTTGCGTGCGTTTACACGACAAAATTTTACGACGGTTAACCTGGCTACCCGCGTAAATTACCCGAGTAAGATTTCGTACCAGCGTAGCAACTTTCAAGCGTTCACACACATAAATTACCCACGTAATTTCACCTACCCGCGTAATATGTCAGTAATGTGAACTAGGTCTAAAAGATTGACAATCTCGACTATATCTACGCAATGCAGAATTCCTGTGAAGTATATTCAAATCATTCGCATGCAAAGAATGTTTTTTCTCACTACCTATACCTTCTTGAGTTACACCAAAGGCGTAGGGTTGCGCGAGCAAGGACTGTAAAGTGACCAGCCGTGTCTAACTCTTCAGATAGGCCGGATTGGCCGGCTTCGAATGGTCAAGGCGAGAGTCTAGTATTGCAGTTTCAAGTTCAGAAGTGTTCGACGAAGATTCGAAAGGACAAAGAGATTGAACAGGGGTGGCTAAAGTCAGATGTCACATTATGATCGATTCGTAATCACGAGAGTTCGAAAGTTGAGGAAAGGGTCTAGAATTCGGAAAGTTCGGCCGACAATTTGAGAGATTAAACAGGGGTGAATAAAATAGGTTGTATGATTTGGTTTAGGTTTAATGATTGTTTACTAATCACAACAGAATTGGAAGTGTTAGGCGAGGGTCTAGAATTGCAGCGTTTTGTTAAAATTTATTGGCAAAAGATTCGAATGAATGGTTTTTCAGGAGTGCCTAACCTATATATGAGACTATTTAATTTACTTAACGACACGGAAGTTGAGATGAAAAATTAGAGTTGATGTTTTGATTTGAATGAATAATCGAATGCACAAAGAAAGTGAAGAACTTTGGTGAAATTCTCTAGTCAAAGGCGAATCTTTTTTCATCACGTGACTATTTGAAACGTAATGAAGTGTGTACAATTTATGTTCCCAGCTGTTAACTGTTGTCACTGGTTTCATTTGGCATATCAATCTGGCATGGATAATGAACTGTTTGAAAGATCTGCCATAAATTCGTGTTTATTATTAATTCGAGTCAAAACTAACAAACACACATTTAATATTGATGAACAATTTTTCTTTTATAGTGTGATATTAACAGACTACATTGTTATATTGTTATAATGATAATAATGTCACACATGAACTGCTTTAAACATTTAAACACATTTTCTATATTTCTTAATTTCCATTCTAACAACACTGTCGGCTGGCCACTCTTCTGTAAAACACAATCCTAAAACACTTCAGCATAATAGTTATCATCCACTACGTTTCTTTCAGGATTTGCAAGTAGAACAATTTCGCGAAACTTTGGATATAGTTGAAAAGTGTCCAGAAAGAACAAAAAAAGAGACAAATAGGTACGTCACGTGAATGGTGACTGCCTTGACCAACGAAAGCCACAAGAACTAGTTCAAGTTATCTCCCCCTTTAGCAATCAAACTATATACTATAACATGGATGTTCGTACGTTTGAACATTTCACTATAATCATAATAAAATACATGTGTTTCAGCAAACTCGAAGTTAAGATCAAGCTGTAAATGTTCTAAGTATTTATTCGTGTTACAAAAAATGTTATATGAAATGTACTCTTATAGATAGTATCAAAATTCACTATTTTGTTTTAAAGTATGAGCATTATGTTATGCTGATACGACTGTATCTGGAATGTCTGCCCAAACGCAATTTTTCTAGCTGTATCATACAAAACACTTATTTGAAGCTGACCCTTATTAGCGGCACACATTCAAATATGTACTCGTTTTATGTGTATCCAATCCCAATCACTAACATCCGTTGTGATTCATCTTAATTAGATTTTTTTTATAAAATTTATATATATATAGGTAAGACTCAGTTACGTACATTTTTAAAAACCATATTTTTTAAATAACAATCATATATACAAATTGAGATAGGGCATTAGTATTAGTTTTTAGTCTAAATAACACGTTCACGATGGAGTTCTCAGGGAGTATGTGCATGCAAACAATAAGAAACTCTAAAAGTGTTCTGTTACATTATTATCTCCAAAAACACTTAGCATTTAAGAAATGATGCACATTATATTATGTTCTATCAAGAAATTGTATAAATATATAAATAGTATAATATATAAAATATATAATTAAATAATGTGTTTATTTTTAAATTATCCGCTATCGCATCCAGATATTTGTTTGGCTCATTATCTACAATAACACAAATGATCTAGTCGCGACACTACCAGTAAAACGTTGCTGTCGACGGACATAAGACAAACCGTTTACTCCAAACTGTCGGTGTCTCAATCACGTTTGGTCATCCTTGTGGCATAGTGGCCAGTACAGAGGAGGTGAAATGAACATCGAGGAGGAAGGAAGGTTAAGGCGTCCACACGAGCTTTAGAGCTAAGGTATTGATTTTAACCCGGGAGCCACCACCTCCCAACATTACACCCACTTACAACTACTACACCAGCTCACATAGGAGCTAATTAACATCTGGTCAAGCCGACTAGATGCAACCCACAACGTTTTTATACTTGAGAATCACGATTGCGCTCATTCGGTGGGTTAGGAACATGAGTTTGGGTCACGTTTATTAAATGGGTTAACCACACACGTCTTGAGGAAGAACGATAATTAACGATGGTAATATGTACATTATACGCATCTGAAAAAATATATATTATATATAATAAATATATACGGTAAAACTGTTATCGGTAGTTGTGTAAAATAAAGTAATTAAAAACGTAATTTTAGCAATAAATCGCATCTTTAAACTATTATTAAAACTAAAACTAATATTAGTATTCCCAATTTACCTGTAACATCCATATTTTATAAATAATATTGTTGTTGATATTTTTTGTTTTATTGTATATTGAAGACCTTGTATTTATTTTCTTTCTTTTTAACCAGTTTCATAACTGAACACGATATACATTAAATAAATAAAACCTTAATAAAATAAAATATGTAAATAATTGATTGAGGATCAACACAAGACAAGACAAAACAAAACAAAGCAAAGCAAATCACAACGCAATCACTAGTTACGTACAAAATATTCACTGAAACTATTCATTGTAAGTAAATGCGATATTTCAAAGCCCATTTGACACAAGGTTGTGACAACTGTTAAACAAAAGTTGTATTTGAGCGCCGAATAAGAATGCTGATTTTCGATGAGGAGAATTCCTTCCTATTCCCAATTTATATTTTCCGATTTCAGAATTTGTTTATTTTTGTGAAATGTCATTTTAATCCACGTACTAATAATTAATTTTGGAGGAGAAAGTAAAATTCGTCCGCTAGCGGACTTGTTTACAAATGTAGCTGGCAAAGTGAGGAAAGTAAATATTATACAACACAGCATAAAAAGATTGTTTCAATGTTTCATTATACGTCTAATATAGTTGTAAACCAAGTTTAGCGCAAATATTGCATGAAATCATGTAAGATATTATAACACTCGTTCTCGAAGATTATTACATATTATATGCAACACTACATAATATAGATGATTCTCTGCAAATTAATGTCTGTGTCATTTTATGATGGAATAAAATCGTCGTACCATATTTTCATATTTGTAATTTTATGTACGCACTTATTTACTTATTTGGACATTTGAAATATACTTACTTGTAGGATAGAATAAACAAAACAACATAGAATAAATCTAATTACAACAAAATAGTGGTGTCTAATTCACAGAAATGTGAACTATTCGCATTGCTTGGTGATCAAGGTAACCTTCGGTAGAAGGCATTGGATTTTATGGCCTGCGTGGCAATGGAATGCGATGACAAATATTCTCTGAAAAGCAGGGACAGGGATGTTCAATGGGGTTTCAGCATAGCGGAGGCTATCATGGTGGAAACGGTAACAAGCTAGTTTGTCTTGTCTACAGTTTGTCGTGTAGTTATAATTTAACATATATATATATATATATATATATATATATATATATATATATATATATATATATATATATATATGTGTATATATATAACACATTATAATGACATTTCATGTCCTAAAAATTTTCAAACATATAAATTTACTTCTGCAACTGATTCTTATTAAAAAGAAAACACGTGATACGTCAGTGGCAAACTTGGAAATATTTAAGATCCACATTATAGACCTACCATATGTTCATATATTTAAGTGATAGTTTTCGTGAAAGCATATTGATTAATTGTTGGATGTTGATAAATTTTTGCATAATACCTTCATAAAACTAGTCAGAGTACCTGCAGTAACATCCAAGTATGAATGCTTAATTATAAATGTATCAGTAACTACTATAATAACATTATTTAGGAGTGTGAGAGAAGGTGTATGATGTTGAACAATGTGGGGAATAAGGATGAAGAAGAATAACTTGTCAACGTCAGCCTACAATGGTTGGTTCGTTCTTGATGTGATAATTATAGTCATGAAGTTCTCGTTAATAATATATTTATTTACATTAAATATTGTGTTTAGGTGTTATAACTAAAAAATTGTACATAAGAAGAACATTTTTCCAATTATAATCAGGCACCTGACTGAAGTATAACAAATCATATCACATATCTAAGAAATAAATTATGCATGATTTTTATTCTGTAATGTAGTATCGTAAAATGGTTCGAGTGAAACACGTTTTTATGATGCCGGACATTTGCCTCGTTTTGCACACCGAATAACCACACACAAACCATCTTTTCTATTTGGCCACCCTTGGCGTGAAAATAATTCTGTGCGAAATAATTTCGCGAGGCTGTGATGATAATTAACATTCCAATTGGAATTTAGGCATATCTCGCCCTGTGAGTCTCGCCCTTTCTCACCCCTGCGGATGTAAGTCTTATCGGAAAAACCACCCCCTGTCCAATAATCCTATAACACCTAGAGTTATTCTCACTGCTGAATGACATTACGGTGAAGGTCTCGGTATAACAAAGAGAAGTTATACTATTCAGTTGTAGCCGAATAATAAAACAATACATCAAAACCATGGGGGGGGAGGGGGGAGTTCACTATTTGTTTCGAAGTTGTATCTGAACCCTGAACCCCTTTTAACCGATGCCAACCTCTTAATATTTTTTTAAAATTTATTGTGCAGAATTAACACACACTTAAAAAACATGCAATTTCAGTACAAGCCCTCACGGAGCATAAGCTGATTTTTTCGACTCCTTCATTGACTCGGGAAAGTAAATCGTAGCGTGATTAATTATCGATAGCCTATAGGTCTTACTTTATTAATATTAATTTTTCTCTGTATTCAAGATTGGTTTTCAAAATTGCATTTTACTTTGAATTTATTCATTTGTAGTAAGACAATCATGTGTGTATATGATTTATGATAGCATTGAGCAAGGGTATCTTTGTGAACCCACGCGCCGTGGGCTCTGAAATACTGGACCAGGTTCGGTTCCATGAAACTCAGCTTGACACTAGACTTCCCTTCTAAACCTAACCTTGATTTAATTAGAATAACCACACATGCGTCATACTCGCGAGTCGCGACCAAGAAAACCAAACAACACCTTATTTTTTTCATTGTTTGCGTATAAATTTATACTTTAGCAATTTTATGATAATATCATGTTTTATTACGATTTTCGGTTGAGCTTTAAGTATTGAGAGATATTAATATTACGTATTTCACACAACTTTTTAAACATGGTGTTATGAGTGTTGTTAAGAAAATCTTCTATAAATGCCTTTTGTTATACAAAATATATTTTGTTAAACCTATTTTCACCTGATACATTTTTACATTTGTATCTTCAGTATTGAGTTTAATTCATTTAAAGAACGAATCAAATTGAAGGATATGAATTTGTGTATTGCCAAAACTTGGTGTGTATGTTAATATTATAATATTAATGGAGTAAAAAATATTCCGTAGAATTCCGAGCGAATGAATATAATTTTTCATCGCGGAGGGAAAGATTTTTGTTTTAAATACTATCTTTTAGTGAGCCATGATAGTTAGAATTTTGTGTTTTCATTTATTTCTTAATTAATTTAAAGAAGAAGTCTCACTATAATGACTGTACGACACCGAGGGAGCGGTAGGCCCACTGGTGGTTTCCTTCGGCCATGACTATGAGCATTGCGTGTTGCGCGTTGCCCCTTAGACGCCTGAGAGGGGCAAAGGGTGATGAAAGGGCCGCATAATTAATTAATTACCCCTTCGTTCTAATTTCTCCTCAGGACTCTGGCAAGACGCATAGGCCCATAAAGCGGCGACTCATACATACCCAACACTACGCTAATAAGCCGGCAACACTGTTAGTGCCCTAACTTTCAAAGATATGAAGCTAGCATTTCAAGTACCCTTCCACGGCTAATTATTCCCTAGCAGGTCTTAAACTTAATTATTTCCAGCTAATTTGTCGAACCCTATAAAATTGACTTATGTTGTCTTTAGTTGATAATTTATCTTAATTTTTACGAGAGCTAAATTAAGATTTATGTAGTTTACAATCTAGCAATCCCACACAAACCAAAAGTCTAAAAAAACCTTTAAAAGAAATCAGCTAAATTCCTTTAAATCCACCCCGCGATTTTCTTCCCCTATTACATCCTTCGCCCCTTGGCAAGAGGGAAATTTTATTGATGATTCCGTCGTGTGCCCAAGTGTAAGAGGCATCACAAATCGCCGTCCCCGGTCGGCCCGCCAGCTGTTGCCGCAGAAGATACGGGGGGGGGGGGGGGCAGGTGGAGACGTGCATGATGAAGACGGAAGACCAAAGCGGGGGATACAGATCAACGCAAAAGTATTAAACGTATGTGAAAAAAAGTAAAAGTGAAAATAGGAAAAGTGATAACAGGCAAAATGAATTGATGTAATTCTTACAATTGTTGCTATGTCAGCTATGTCAGCTTACACAAAATGATCAAACAACAAATATGTTTGTTACACAAATATTGGCCTTTTATTAAGGTCGTAAATTCAATTACTATAAACCTACACACTGTTAATTTTTTATCATTTTATTGTGTAATTTCTGATTACTGGTTGATTGCTAATTATTGTAGTAGTTATTTGTATACATTATTTATCTGCTGGGTGTGTTATATTAATTTTTTATCCAGAAGTGTAGAATATTTCAGGTCTATATTAAGTGCTTCACTCGTGTCCAATAAATGGTTGTCTTTTCGAATTTGAAAAGTGGAATGTATCCTTGTTGGTTGTGGTTTTTACATTTACTTAGATGCTGTCAAATTTTGTCTTCCTATGTGTTTGCCCCAAGCTGAGTTAGGTGATTCAGAAAATAACTGTCAAATGGTCTCTTTATATTTTGTTACCAACTACTATTTCGTTGACATCGACACATCGAACAATTTTAATATGATGTATGTTTTAATAACAGTTATAATATTTTTGTATATACTACTACAACATCGTAGTGTGAATATCATAACTGTATATATATATATATATATATATATATATATATATATATATATATATATATATATATATATACACATTTGGTTTAAATTAATTACTTTAGAAAGCGACGGATTACCATTCTACAACGGAACAAGATTTTAGGTGATAACACAATGTAATATGAAAAATAATGTGCATTAATAATATGACAAGTTATACTTTAAATTGCTATTTTTATTGCCATATTTGTGTCCATTGAAATAATGAAGGGAATAGAAATTGCTAAGCAGTACCCGTTTTTTTCTTATATTTTATATTTTCTTTTATGTTTCTTCCTTTCCACCATTATTAAAAGAGCCCATACATTTAGTCCATCCTACATGCGGTTCTTGTTTTCGGTGTACAAATTTTAAATTTTAGTCATTTTAACTATACAATCCAATTTATTCTTGTCAAATTACAATTGCTCTACAACTGTACATCAATACATTTGTAGTTTCACAAAGATTGACACAATCATCATAACGCAGTAGAATATGTGCGTCGGCGACGACGTAAACCATAAGCGCGGCTGTTGAAAAGTGGAGCAAAAGTAACAGCCGGTGGGTGAGTCAGATCCCTCGGCGCAAAGAACAAACCATTCTCCACCGCGTGTGCCCAGTATTATTGGCGACGGGGTCGGGTGGAAATTCATATTTCCTCCTAGTAAAACGGGAGCGGTGTGATATCTAGGCGAGCCGATGTCATAAACTGAGGTCTGCAAGTGCACCCTCTGTCCTGAAGTGCCTCTATCGGCAGGATTTATCGCTTCGCTGGCGATAAAAGAATGCCGGCAGCCAGGAGAAAATGAGGTAAAGTTTTAAAACCTGTGTCTAACCCTGTGTAATCCCCACAGATGAAGTCAGGTTGATGAAATGAAGCCCCCGAATAAACGTGGGTTGTAACACGGCTCAAGAACGCCGCATCGGATAAAACCTTTAAACACTTTTACCCCAAGCGTTCACGAAAATAGCGTTTTTGATATGTTGAAAGCCACACAGCTGCAGCTTAACAGTGGCGCTACATAAAGAGTCAATGAATGGGAGCGAATAGAATAGATAATGGTATTTGTTTATGTAATGCGTAGACAAAAGTCCGTGCTCTTCGCAGGATGTGGTGACATGTGGTGCTTGCGTGCGTGAGTACGTGCGTGCGTGCACGGTGTTCAATTATTCGCACTCAGTGAGACAGATTAAATTAGTGTGTGAAGGCATAAACTTATACACCCATCTTAGACACTAATCCACCGAGTTCGACGAGTCTCCGCCAGGGGCTTCACGGCCCCTGGTTTCTCTTTATTAACTTCGACGATTACTTATTTTTGTCTTGAGTACTTCTTTAGCAGCAATAGGCCTACATCTGGTTTCATGTTCTTACCTTAAATTTTTCGGAGGTTTTAACGACCGGAGTCAACTATACTATCGTAGTTTTCCGGGTATAACCGTATCAAAGAGTTCGTGACTGCTATCTTATTTTGAATAATTTCTGTCAACACTCTCCGAAGGTCCCTGAAGAAGCCAATTGCATTATGGGCGAAACGTTGGATTGGTACCACCATTTGACACGGTTATACCCGGAAAAACAAGATAATACCCGGAAAACCACGATAGTATAAAATGTGGGTATGTCTTTATAATTTAGATTTTGTTTAATGGCATAGTAAGATTTTTTGTTTTTTGGAACAAGCATTAAAAATCTATCTTACAGGGTAGTATTCGAGAGTTTTGTATATGGGGGATGTAAGACAAACCAGATTGAAACAAAACGAAATGGACAAATAAATCTCTAATATGAGTAACACTCAACATCGACGTAGATTTTATCTTATCTTAAACTTTCAGAACTCAGCATCTCGTTTAGTGCTTAGTAAAAAGTGTTAACTTCGCAGACAAGCTCTCGACGGGTTTTTACGAGCTTTGCTCATAAGCTCTTTATTAGGCGAGGGTAATTAAGATTGCCGATACGAGACCCTGGGGAGAAGAGAGATGGCTGAGGGGACAAGAGGCTTGGAGAAGAGATGCTGTCAGGATCAAACATACCCCAACGTAATACACACGGTGTGCACGTTATGAAGTGAAAATAGAACCGAGTTGGCTATGCCATGTATGACATGCGTCATGTTGCGTACATTCTTCAAACGCTTACCCTGATAATATGCATATAGCTCAAGAACGTTAAAATACGGCTGATGGTCTTTATTTATCCCTCAAAATATTTCTCGTTACTCTTATGTGTAGCACAGTGGAAACTAGATAACCTCGATTTAAGGCTCAAATAACACCGTTGCCAGTTTTGTTAAATATGCGTAACATACAAACCCTTACCTTTGAAAATGAAACATTGACATCTGAGAGTATTAAAGTACGTTGTTCTTAATTTTTCAGCCACCAGGACTTGTCATATTGCAACTTTAATCCCCTTACGTCGAATTAAGTTTTGCAAGAAATACGTGATGATCATCGTCTAATTTGATTGAGTTTGAAGAACATACTTAGTCTCTTCAGTATAAAGTATTTTCAGTACCTTATCTTTAGTGGTTTTGTGTGTATCATTGTTTTAGTCTACCAGTACGTTAAATGTATTTGCACAAGTCAATTAAAATAATGATACACAAAAACATACTGTTAAAGATAATGCAACAAGATAGGTACTTACTTTGTACTGTAGAAGACCCAAAGTCTGTTCTAGAATGGCAACACAAATTGTTGATCACCATCAAGTATTTTTTTACAAAAATTAGTTTTGTTCGGGGGGGGGGGGGGGAATGAATAAGCAGTATTGCCGATACCGGCAGCTAAAAAATTAAGAACAACATCATTTTGTCACTCAAATATAGATGTTTGAACTTTTGTATGTTACGCACATTTAAGAAAACTGAAAACGGTGATAACAACAGTTTTAAAATAATAATTTGAATACTTTCTTGTAGACAACCCAAATGGAATGGTATGGAGGACTGCGGGTAACGAGTTAAGAATAACCTGTTTTAAATCAAACTTTGAGCCGTTAATCGGGTTATGAGAGCCCGAATATGTCCACCTGTTTTCACTTCGAGACACAAGGTCAACATTTTGGTGGAGGTGCCGGGTACAAAGAGCTGTGTTAATTGTTGTGTGGTACTTCGTGTTTAGTGTTGGGAACTAGTGTAAAAGTTGACTTAGTGTACGTTATTTATCATATTAATAATTATACTTCAAACTTTAATTGTATTTATACTTATACCTTTTTATTTTTTTTATTAATGAATCCAATTATTAATACATTGTAATAATACATGAAGAAGAAAAACACAAACAAGAAATCACTATGGAATGACTTCAAGAGCCCACAAAACCAAAACTTGGCTTAACAGTGGGTATTGTAATTGAAAATGTTTACAATATATTGACAGTAACAAAAAACAGAACATTTGATTACAATTAGCAAAATAATGTATGGAACTATAGGCTACTTGAAATTTCTTCTAAGAATGAATTATATGAATATTCAATATATGACTAATTGATCGGCTGGGCAGAGCATAAATATTGTAGCCTAACATTTTTAGTTCACATAAATCAGTAAGGTGACACTGCATGCAACTTATTTCTTGTTGTAATAATTTTTGTTTTGTGTTTCATAAATGTTTTTGTACATGTCAGTGACCACCATCAATCCGTATCTATCTATCATACTAAATGATATTATTATTTATCTCAAATAATTTGGCAAAACTTTCAGTTGCATTATATATACCCTAGTACAACACGAAGGCAGGGTTCGACCCAAGCCCAAAATAAATATACAATGAAATATAAATCGGAATAAATTCAAACTTAAATTGTGTAACAATTTGTAAGCCAGTAATACTATAGCATGGCGCTCCCCACATCCGTGGCGGTGTAAAATAGAATTGTTATTAGTAAAGTAGATTTTGTTGAACTATAATAGCTTTAGTTCTAAATGGATGTTATAAGTATTGTTAAGAATGAACGATGTTCAAATTCAAAGTATAAATACGGTAAATAAGCCCAAAAAGTAATTGTTATACATAATCGAACCACATGTTTAAATGCCATGTAAGTGATGCTCTACTGCAATGTAATTCTACTTAATGGTCGATACAGCTAGAGAATAGTTCAGGCATTTTATAAAAGTATGTAGACGCTATTATACAGACGAACAATAAACTGTCGGCAATACAAAAACATGAACACTATTGATATGACCGATACATACGTTTACGAAACTATGTATACTATGTAAACATGTCATAAATATCTCTCTCGTTAACCACTCATTGTAGAATAAAATATGAATTAATTATTAAACCAGTACTTAATAGATTGATGTAAAATAAATTAATTTTACCGATTACAAAAGGAAAACACTACTACATGACCAAATATTAATTATTATCTATTACATATGTATTAGTGTTCACAATTTGGTGCACCAAATGTGCTTAATCAGTTCATGTATAATTCAGGGATTCTGAGTATCGTGTTTTGTATCAAACGACTGTTCCTTCCAAAGAAATGTGCGTTGGTAAGAGAAGCCGATATCAACAACCCGGTATTTACGGATCTAAAGGGCGACTTGTTTTATCTTTAAAAGTTTTGTGTAGGTCTACTTCGCATCGGGAAAAGAATCGGGGGACATTTGTTTTAATGGAAAGTCTTGTTAAAGGTTGTTCTTCTTGTTTAATTTCTGTCTTTTCTTACATTCTAATTAGTTTTAGTCTTAAGCTGATAAAATTTCTTAACTGGAAGTACTGGTTCACATTGCAAATTATCATCACTTATTTATGTTTCAATCAACAACATACTTATGGAGTAGTCAAATACACATTATAACCATGATTATTCATCACAATTTCTGTATATATACTTGACACAGATGTAAAGCTTTAGGCACGTTAATACAAGGGACCTTGGTTTGATTCCCGTTTCGGACAATTGTATCGCGTGTTTCTATCATATCATCTAAGACACATATGAGGTAAGAAACTGGCCATAATTATGTGTTTACTTCTTAAATTGAACCAGAACTCTAAAATTAACACTTTCTTATGTTTTGTCAAATATTTAATAAAGAAATTAAATCCAATTTAAGAATAATGAAAAGTTAATGAAACAAATTCAAACAAAATATTATTATTAAAATAACATAATCCAAGCTTCGAAGACAAGTCAAGATGAGCGGTTGATAAAAATTAAATCCAGTTTACTCCAGTTATCTTACGAAGAGCCCCTTCTAGAGTTTTATCAGTGGCGGCTCGTGGTATAAAATAATGGGGAGGCCAGGACAATTCAAGAAAGATCGAATATGGAAGCAATGGAAATTAGCGGCAGTTCAGGGGGGTCTGGGGAGCGAGCCCCCCAGTTGCATTTTTCTACGCTGTTTTAGGTGTTATAATGTGGTTGTGGATGTGGATTTAAGTTGCCCGATTTAAGTTGACGACACTTGCCATTAACCATAACAATCTCCATACCATAACGAACCAAACTCGCCTGTTCCTCTCCATCCCTTTGCAGTTATGGCAAAGCTGGTTTCAGTCTTCCGTCTTGTTTTAAATCTTTATTTACTCTTTCCTCGAAGCATGTCTCGTTAATGGTCGCACTAATAACTCGTCAACTATATTTGACTTCATTGAATCAAGCAACAACACAGGAAGAACAACAGCAGAAAAACAAACGACAATCCCCTGCAAACTACAAACTGCTGAGTATGATATTATGGAAAGCGGGCGACTCGTTTACCTTCGTGAAAAATCCGAAAATAAACGAAGCGGCCGGCCTCCTCTGGCATCTTATTGCACGTGCAGCAACTTAGGCGGGGAGGGCGGGAGTATGCTTACCGCATTCCCCCGCACACCGCTTAGGTACCTATAAGCTGAACGACTGAGAGGCCCGGACTACACGAAGTTCCTCGCGTTTCTACTGGTTCAACGCGGCTAGCAGCCACATTATGAAGAGGCGCGAAACTTTGAAACGTTGAACATTTTTTGTTTGAAAACTTTTATGATAAATATGTATATTATGGAAGATGAACATTAAAATACATAGAACCATTTTAAACAAAATCACAGACAAGATTAATCCTCCTCCCTCCGGAAATGTTTGAGGAGGCCCGGCCTCCCTTGCCTCCCCCCACCAGCCGCCACTGAGTTTTATTATAGACTTTTCGTCCCCACGTGCACGATCTTCCATTTCATTCCCTGCCTTTTTTGTATTAGATAAACTTAAATATTGGACGATAACATATCTTACTAAAGTAAAGTGATTTTACATAGATCGATGTTATAATGCACAATATCCAAACATTAAGTTGCCAGTAATTATGGTTTAAGGGTCAAGGCGCTCACCCGGAAAGTGGACGACCTGGGTTCGATTTCCAGTCGGGGTTGGTTTTTTAATTTCAGGTTTTCTTCATATATATATGTGAACGTTGACATTTTTTTTTTTAAATAAACGTTGGATTGGGATTAGCTTACCGTTAAAAATATTTTCGTACTACATGTATTTATATATATTATTTAGTAGTAGAGTTATTTGTTAAAAATGTCTATTTAAATATTTTTTTTGTTTTGTAGATGCGTGAAGTGTGATGTTCGTTTCTTTATTCAAAATAACATGCCACAAAGTGTGACTAAGTGTACAAATTAAAAGGCTTGCCAACGTGTCTCTGATCTCCGACCCCTCATTATCTTTCCAACAAGGTGTATCGCGAGGTGGCAGTAAATCTGATTGTCTGCCTATAAAGACAGTGTAGTGAGTTGAGTTGCGGGGTGTTGGATGAGGGTCCCACAGGGTCAGAGCAATTGCTCCGGGTCTTCTTCTGACCTCACGCGGCATGAGGTTGCCCCCCCCCCCCCCCCCGGGGTAGCGGCGACAATAAATCAAGACTCGGGATTTAATTAAATCTTCCATTGAAGTTGCCATTTCAGGCGTACGCGACGCGGTGAAAGAGCGAAGAAGAGGGAACAAGAGAGACACTTTAAAAACACCAGAAGCTGGAACGAGACAACAGAGATAAATCAAGAAAATGTTCAACATTGATAGAAAACTTGAAAAATAATGGGGAATAAAAATTATGCAAGAATAAGTGGAGTGGAACTTTAAAAAAAAAAATATGAGATACGGCGTTTGAAATTGGGTATCTCAAATAAGATAAAAAGGATTTACTTATAAAAGAAGGCCAATAAACGATGTTTTAGTAACAAAAGTATTGAAGAGACGGATGCGATGTAAATAGGTGAACATTGATAAAGATAGATGGAAAGAAGATACGAATGAGGAGAATGAAGAGAAAGAGAAGAGCGATGGAGACGAGAGGGGGAAGCAGAAAGAAAGAGAGGGGAATAGAGAGAGATAACAGAGAAGCATCATGATATTTTACAATTTCGGAACGTGTATATATAGTACAAGAAAGGTTGCGCGATATTTAATTAAACCCGGAGGGCGACTTGATAGATTGAGTTCCAATAGGGTGGAGGAGGGAGGGGATGGAGGCTGCTGGGATAATATTCACAAGGCTACACAATACAAGAGCTAAGCTAATTATTCCAAGAAGTCGGCTGCCCCTGCCGGCTAGAGGGTATAGGCTACCCGCACCACTACATGACCGCGCGCACGCTACGCAAATAACAAATGATCAGAGGAAATCGAGAATTACCAACCTCTGCACATAAAGTAGACGAGAGATTTCAACCCACTGCGAATCAGTGCTCAAGAAGTTCGCGTTGTGCCAACGAATTGCCAAGGGAGTCTTGCCAACATATCGTCTTAACAGGACGTGCCTGCCAATGTACTATTGGACAGTTGCCAAGGGAGTCTTGCCAACATATCGTCTTCACAGGTCGTGCCTGCCAATGTACTATTGTACAGTTGCCAAGATAGTCTTGCCAACATATCGTCTTAACAGGACTGGTCGTGCCTGCCAATGTACTATTGGACAATTGCCAAGGGAGTCTTGCCAACATATTGTCTTAACAGGTCGTGCCTGCCAATGTACTATTGGACAGTTGCCAAGGGAGTCTTGCCAACATATCGTCTTAACAGGTCGTGCCTGCCAATGTACTATTGGACAACTGCCAAGAGAGTCTTGCCAACAATCGTCTTAACAGGCCGTGCCTGCCAATTTACTATGGGACAATTGCCAAGGGAGTCTTGCCAACATATCGTCTTAACAGGTCGCGCCTGCCAATGTAGGCCTACTATTGAACAATTGCCGCCCGACGTATTTCAGTAGTCCTGCTTAACAATCGGACATAGGTACAGCAAACTCATTTACTTTTGGAAGCTATTTAAAAAAATTATCACAAATTGTATTTCGAAATATTTATTTCAAAGGTTGTAGGACCTACCTTCTTATATACTCAAAGACTGTTCCTACAATATATTTCATAAGTATTATTTGTCAGCTTATCTCATGTAGATAAAGTCTACGTAGATATAAACTAATCAGTAAGAAATGATTGATAGTTTAAAGGTATTACCATTTAATTTGCACTAGTTTCATTGCCAACCAAATCACTTTTTTCAGGACCTCTTTTGGCTCCGTCGTCAGAACAACTAGCTCTCTACTCCTCTTTCACCAAGTTTTTCGTCTATGTACGACTAAGATCGTAGGATATTTTCCCACGATCCCTCTTCCCTCTTCTTTAATTTTGTTTTATATATATTTTCATTATATGGATTTCGTTTTTCTTTCAGAAATTACGCTAGATAATTGCACATTTGATCTTTCCATTGTCAAGAAAATGTTTAAATAATTACTTTTGTGTATAATTTAAATATTTCTATATTTAATATGTATGTGTGTGTCCAATATGGTTTTTATAGCAGGCCACTATGATGTTAAAATTATTACGGAATGTAAGACAGTATTTAACAAACCGCTTCCCAGGTCAGTGGTCGGAGGACCCATGTGGCAAGTTGGAGACCTGGGTTCGATTCCCAGCGCGGTCGGTTTCTTACGTTCTGTCTTACATTCCGTCATATATAATGTCGGGCTAGTTCAATATCGATGGCTTCAGCTAAGAATGGTAATTTAGAATTTAGTTACAAATACAAACAGTTGATTGTTTTCGTTCGAACATCGAAAAATTCATGTGATGTCAAGTACATCTAAAAACAATAGCTCTTTAATAATAAAAACCAATTTTTATATTTTAGGTAATAATAATTTGTAAAAACTTATAAATTGTATATTCTTCTAAAAATGTATACTCTTCTAGTTTATAAAAATGTAATTTTTTTTAGTAATATCTATTACCAAAACCACAAGTGTGACAATATTGGCTATGGAAAGAAGATATATTTGTGTAAGTCAAAGCTATGACCCTAATAAGAAGCCGTTCACAACGCCAAAACTCAGCTTGGGCTACCCCTGCAAAATGCTGGTTCGGCAACACGCCGCTACACGTCTCAGACCAAGCAAACTCTGTTTTTGAGATATACCCCGAATAAAGGGATGGGGTGCTTTCGCAAACGTTAATTAATCTCTATTTAATTAAGGAATTAATTTGAAATCAAAATAACAGGGAATAAGCACACCACATTTTTCTTGTTTTTAAGTGTTGCAGAGCTGAAGTAGAACTCCATAATAGGAAACTTTATCTCACGCAAGACATTGATTCGTGTGGATATGTTTGTCATTCAAATAGTGTCACTATAGCGAGTCTGACGTCATTAGGCTGTAACCTAGTGCGTCTTATATCGATCGGTATGTTTTTAGGGTCAAGGCAACACTTCCCACCCCAAACGTCCCTTTCGGTCCCAGAGGAGAACCTGAGTGGTGAGTGTATTGAAATACTATCTTCAGGGGTAGTGGAGCCTGCCTTTCGACCAGTTTTTATTTTAAGCCCTTTCAGAATTGGATTCTTTAAACGCCTTGCATAATATTAACTGATAAAACAAACAATTTAAACTCCCCACATAAATAATAACTGATAGAGACAAACAGTTATATTGGCGTTTTATGTTTTTATTGCAGAGATATGATTTGGTCTATTACGCACAACTCATTCAAAGTAAATAATGAAATAGAATAAAATCCAAATCTTTTTTTGTCTTTAACCTATTGTAACTCCTGAATCATCCTAAATACGGCTATAAAAAATATAAAAAGAGATAAATCATGCTTATTGAAGATAGCATCTGTTTAAAAAAACAATTTCTTCCTCTGAAATAAGCTCTCGCTCAATTTTAAGAAGATGCTATAGACTATTTCGTATCAGTTTTAATTAGATACAAGACATAACTTTTGTTAAGTCATCTCTAAAACAACAATAATTATCGAGTATTATTGACTTCATTAATGAAGTACATTTTTATTTAAGCTGGTGAAACGATGGATTTATTTTTCAACGCTATCGGAGAAAGTTCGGGCCAAGACTCTTAACTCTACAAATAAAAACATTTTAGAGTGGGAGGTAGAGTTTTTGAACAATGAGCTGATTCCCATGGTTATATTAAATGCAACAGCCCTGGCTAGTTTCATACTTAGGGGCACCGACCTCATTAAAACCACACATTTCGTGTTATTCATTAAACCCAAGGCTTCTCAAACATTGCCTATGCCTCAATACGACTCACATTTCTTTGTACTTTCATCACATGAATCTTACAACGTGTGCAAGCTAAAGAAAACAGCCCCATCCTTCTACTCTAGACTTCTGAAATTCTATAAACTTGCTAACTTTGCCTATTAAATAACACATTGGATGTAAAAAGCTTCTCGCTCTCATCATCTTAGAAACTTTGAACTAAGATCTGAAGCAGAGTTGCTTCTGTCCAGAGTTTTTAACGCTCAAGTTATTTATTTAAGGGGTTATAGCTGTGCTTCCCCAGAGGAAACCACAATTTAATAACACCGAGCCCCTAGAGGGCTAGGCAAGCCTGTACTTCATCACCCATCTTGACCCCTAAGCTTTCAACTAAGAAATATATTACTCTGTTGGCAGCAAGCAGACCTTAGTTGTTTAATTACTATGGGAGTTGGAGAGCGCTTGGCTCCGAGGACAAGAAACAAACCCATCTCTTCCTTCGCGGGTACAGGCGACTTCAAAAGCAGAGCTTTCGCGAAAAACACTTTCTCCCTAGCATAAATTAATTTTAGCTGTCGCCAGAAACAAGTTATTTTTTTCGTGTGCCGAAGGTGAAATAATTCAATCGTAGGATTGTATGGTGTGGCTATGACGTCTGTATCAACCAAATTATAAATATGTATTTCATTCGTCTAGTGATTCGTCGATATTGAAGCTTAGCCGTATGTAAACATATCAAATCAACCTTTAGTGTTAGTGACAGCTAAACCTGTTTACAGTAACCCTTGAGCTCAAATTTGTTTCATTTGCTTTATAAATCACGATTATGCAAACACAAATTTACCAAAATACAATCGTAACTTTTTTAGAAATCTGTTACTTGTGACCCTTAAATATGAACCCAATACACTAACCGAAAGCTTACTTACCTCAGTGAATCAATAACACGAGTGAATGAATATGGGGGCAAGGGTTGGGGCACCATTTTTATCCATTCGTCAGAGGTGGTCTCAGGCACTGGCCATGCAATTAGTTAGGGTGGCTCAATCATAAATGTCCACCACTGAAACATAATGCAATAATTGTACCTGAGTGGGTAGACAATAAATAGATATTTATTTTAATATTTCATGTCAAAATTTGTATTTATTTTTTAATCGCATATATTTTTTTAAATCAATTACATGTTAATCATAATAATATAATGAATACCTTTCCTGAATACAAGATTTCTTGATTTTATCAACACACACTTGTTAACTGGACTTAATTAAATAAAACCACTGTAGGACTTAGAAAGTAAAAAAAAAAAAGATTCCTTGGGCATCTCTTCTGTACCATATTTCTACAGCCCCTCTATATTCAATCTTAAAGTCGATCCATTGAATCTACCTGCGGACTCAAAAGAGTACTTATTAATTATCTGCAACCTATGAAATGATGATTGTCTGATACTTCTATGACGGACATAATGTTAAACTGTTGTTTGTTTCATTTAAAAATATACGGGTTTATTTTTAAATTCTATATTGTAGCATAAAATAGTTATTTACTTGGCATCATTTTTTAGTTGCTAATTTGACAAACCTTGGAAAACAAAACTTCTGCTCCACACAACGAGTGCATCGGTAAATTTATACGCTCTACATTCCAGGCCAAAAATGTGTTTTTTGTGTGTGCAAAGATATGTGCACACACTTTATTCCCTGACTGTAAGAATCACTCCAATCCTACCAGTCCCTGGATGCATCCCTGGTCCTCAACATCAACTCTTGTATTTAAATGATCGAGTAGATCGCGAACGTTGGGCCTTACAAGTACCGTTAGAAATATGTCGGAGTTAGCTCCCTGCGTATCCCACGATTACACATTAACGCGACCACTTCGTCTTGTAAGGCCGCGAATCCATGCCAAAGCCCCACGAAGATGAGGTAAGAAGGTTTGGTAAGCTGTTTGAGCATCTGAGAGAATAGCTTACAGCGGCGTCACTAATAATCCGGCAGACCTGGTAGGCCTAACGCAAAGTGCCATTTAATCCCGATACCTGATTCTCTTGCACGCCAAACAACTGACGCGCAAGTGTTTGTAGATTACTACACAGCCAAGCTATCACTAAGTTTCTCTACTCTCATTATGGTGGTAAACGTTTGTTTAGGAAGTTTAATGAAAAGTTTAATCATTGTGATTAGGTCATGGTTTCTGTAAACTAGAAGTCTTATCAGTGCATGGACTCTTGTAAATCTAAGTAGGTTTTTGAGATGATATCAATTTACAATGACCGCACTATCACGATGCACGATACACAGAAGCTGAATTCAAAATGTAAATTTTTGTGTGTTTATTATTATTTACGGTTTAGTAAATATAAAGCATACACAACCCTACCCCCACCCCACAAATTGTAATGCAATAAAGTATGTTCATTTGATAGTATAGATATGAAAATATATGATAGATTGTAATTTTTGTGGGTAGTTATTTCTCTTTCCTTTTCACTCGTGTGTATTTATGCCAATTTAATATCACATTTTGTTCTTCATATTTATACTTGACACAAATTTAAATTTATATAACCATTTTAATATCTTTTCCAGTAAATATTTAGTGTTCACTGTTCTCTTCTTTATAGTAATTTGTTTTGTGGTTTTTATTTTCGTTGCTATTTTATTTTGTTCGGAGTTCTTAGTTTTTACTATTGTTTCATTGCAACAATTGTACAGTTTTATTTGTGGTCTTCGTTTGTAAATAAGTATTTTATAACTGAAAAGATATTAAATAAATAATACAATATTAAGAGTAAGACAAGTTTAGTACCACATTAAACGAATGAAATAAATGTGTATTTATTTTTGACCCATTTCGAGACTTCCAGTGGGAGAATCATTTGCTGTGACGGCTCCGTGCTCCAAGACCTTAGCTGTGTATTAATGTGCTAGTACCATATTGGTGGATGGTTCGTTCGATGGTTAAATCGACTCATCGTTCCTCAACGTTTGAAGCAGGAATAAGCACATAATAGGAATAGCAATCAATCACCCAAACAATGTATTTTTAATGTATTCTCTCTTAACGTGCGCGGGTTTCATATTTTATATTCAGCTACCCATGGTTAACAGTTATAACAATCGCATCATTATTACATGAATCTGCGTGGACTTGGCAGTATTAACATAATATACAAAGTATTATTATATTTGGGTTATCAAAAATGTACACTCATCTTATATTTAATTTGTATATTTATTCACATAGTGTGGAGAATAGAGGAAGATCATGGAACGAAGTTGAAGCAGAAAGACTGGGAAAAGCGTGAGATATGGAGCCTGGAGGGAACTACTAAACAGCCCTCTGGTAACAGAGGAAGTGATCAAGAAAGAGGTTGAGGAGGTGGTTGTGTCTAGCCGCGGTAAGGAAGACATTAGCCCAAGAAATTGAGTACTTCGCTACTCCCCCTTACCCGATAATTAATGTTGGAAACGGGGTCAAGATATATATATATTTACATATTATGAAGGAATTTTATGGTCAGCAGAACTTTACAATAATTATTCCTTACAATGTATATAGGTGGTAAGTTAACTCTATGGTTCAATTCCCTATTGAAGTTGTGGTACTGAATTAAAATAACCCGTTTCCACAGTGTTTCACAAAGGTACATCCAGAACCACCTTGGCCACCAAGGGGCGGCAATTAAGGCTTTATCATTCATTTATGGAAGACAATGACGTTGACAATATAGCGTACTAAACCTAGTAGCATGTATTAAATACCTAGTTCCTGTTTAATACAAGCACTTTTAATTATATTTATATGATTGGAGAACGTTTACCAATAAGATTCCTATGACCTCATTGTTGTTCAACGTATAAGTTAACTTGTATCATACAAGTAGATGAGTCGATAGCAAGCAAGATGAATTGTAACTTCCATATTCAACAATGTATGCGTAATTCAAGCCCTCACCGCTTGGATCGACACGGCTTAAAGATGTGCCTCATCGTGCTTGTTTATGCGTTTGGGACATTTGGTTATACTGTAATGTATACGATTTAACAATTATGTGTTTAAAAGCAAGAAAAATAAATATATGTACAATGTACATTGTAAAATTTGAAATAAAGTAGGTCTAGCTATTTATAAAATAAATAAATTGATTGATTGGCATATACATTCATGAACATTGTTGTTCATAAATAAAACATGTTCTACAACTTTCTGCTATTTAAGAGATTTGCCCGTATCTAGTTTTAGCAAATATTTGGTAAAAACTGTACATATTGGTCAATTGTCAAAACCTAACTACTCCTTGCCAGCGTGGGTAAAGAACATAGCTGACTTTTGTTTTGAATAAAGTAATATCAACAAATGAAAAACGTTTCTAGCAGGTTTTATTCTGTTCAAAATAACCAAACATATTGTATTCACGAACCTAAAACGTGCTGCTATTGGCTGAAACACAGTGTTTACTTTCAAAATATATCTGTATTCTCAAGATGACAATCAAAATTTTCTTGATTATATGTCAAGGGAAAAATTATAATACGTCGTTCATAATTTAAATGTTCACAAAAGAAAGGGCATCATTACGTAAATTTGGATAGATTCGCATGAAAAGTGTTCATATAAAAAGAATCGTTTAGTAGAATGCGTTTTCACGGGTGATCATTATTATTACACCATATAACTGTAGAAATGGGGAAGCCAATAAAATATAGTGGAAAATATATTGAAATAAATAAGACGAATAGATACTCAAAAACCGTAATAAATGAGAAACTGAAGGATCTATGTGGATAGTAAGAAAGAAGGTGTCTACCTTATTATGTATAGAGAGTTGAGATGTGGGAACATAAAATGGTTGAAGTTTGACCGCGACGTTATCTCAACTAGGCTCCGTCTCAGCAAGAAGAGGCGCAAATACCAGTGCAATAAAATCGAACTTTGTTGGTCATTCACCCGGTTTTCGGAAATCGGTTTCGAACTTCCCCGGAACAATCAAAAAGAAAAGTTGTATTCCTCGGACGAATGCGAGCCCGAGCCGAGTCTGTCTGAGAAGAACCTTCCTTAGAAACACCACCCCACTCCCACTCAAGCCGATATCTCCAACGAAAAGATCAAAAGCTTCGCTCCCAACTTTTCTCGCTTCATCTGCATTTCATCACGTTTGGTCTGAGTACGTTCATTCGTTTCAGACAAGTTTGCTTTCAAGAATTTGCGATCTTTAACATTCAAGGATCCCCTCATAGAATATCTTCATGATATCAACTTTTTTATCTTGCTGATCTTGAATGGATTCCGTTTGATTGAAAATGAGTCGTGTATGGATGGATTGCTCGTGTGTGTGGATTACACACGTCAAGATACAATCTCACCACAACACATTACAAGCCTACACGGACCCCAAGTACTTCACATATTGCTGTACAAGCTTCATTCATACATGCTAACATCATCATCATCATCTTGTCATCCCGCTAGAAATCAAAACATCCAGACACTTGACATACAGACATCCTGACATCCATACATCCTGACATCCTGACATCCGAACATCCTGACATCCTGACATCCAGACATCCTGACAACCTGACATCCTGACATCCATACATCCTGACATCCTGACATCCTGACATCCTGACATCCATACATCCTGACATCCTGACATCCAGACATCCTGACAACCTGACATCCAGACATCCGTACATCCGTACATCCTGACATATTGACAACAGACATCCAGACACTTGACATACCGACATCCTGACAACCTGACATCAAGACATCCTGACATTTATACATCCTGACATCCTGACATCAGACATCCTGACATCCTGACATCCTGACATCCTGACATCAGGAAATCCTGACATCCTGACTTCCTAACATCCTGACATCAGACATCCTAACATCCATACATCCTGACATCCAGACATCCGTGCATCCTGACATCCTGACATCAGACATCCTGACATCAGACATCCTGACATCAGACATCCTGACATCCAGACATCCTGACATCAGACATCCTAACATCCATACATCCTGACATCCTGACATCCTGACATCAGACATCCTGACATCCAGACATCCTGAAATCCTGACAACCAGACATCCTGACATCCAGACATCCTGACATCAGACATCCTGACATCCAGACATCCTGACATCAGACATCCTGACATCCATACATCCATACATACAGACATCCTGACAACCAGACAAGCAGACAAGCAGACATCCTGACATCAGACATCCTGACATCCTGACATCCAGACATCCTGACATCAGACATCCTAACATCCATACACCCTGACATACAGACATCCATACATCCTGTCATCCTGACATCAGACATCCTGACATCCTAACATCCTAACATCCATACATCCTGACATCCAGACATCCATACATCCTGCCATCCTGACATCAGACATCCTGACATATTGACAACAGACATCCAGACACTTGACATCCTGACATCAGACATCCTGACATCCTAACATCCATACATCCTGACATCCAAACATCCATACATCCTGACATCCAAACATCCAGACATCCATACATCCTGCCATCCTGACATCAGACATCCTGACATCCTAACATCCATACATCCTGACATCCAGACATCCATACATCCTGCCATCCTAACATCCATACATCCTGACATCCAGACATCCATACATCCTGCCATCCTGACATCCTGCCATCCTGACATCAGACATCAGACATCCTAACATCCATACATCCTGACATCAGACATCCTGACATCCTTACATCTATACATCCTGACATCCAGACATCCATACATCCTGACATTCATACATCCTGGTATCCTGACATCCAGACATCCAGACATCCAGACATCCATGTATCCTGCCATCCTGACAACCAGACAACCAGACATCCTGACATTCATACATCCTGACATCAGACATCCAGACATCCTGACATCCAGAGATCCTGACATCCTGACATCCATATATCCTGCCATCCTGACAACCAGACAACCAGACATCCTGACATTCATACATCCTGACATCAGACATCCAGACATCCGTACATCCAGACATCCTGACATCCATACAACCTGACATCCAGACATCCTTACATCCTGACATCCTGACATCCAGACATCCTTACATCCTGACATCCATATATCCTGCCATCCTGACAACCAGACAACCAGACATCCTGACATTCATACATCCTGACATCAGACATCCAGACATCCGTACATCCAGACATCCTGACATCCATACAACCTGGCATCCAGACATCCTTACATCCTGACATCCTGACATCCTGACATCCTGACATCCTGACATCCAGACATCCATGCATCCTGACATCCTGACATCAGACATCCTGACATCAGACATCCAGACATCCGTACATCCAGACATCCTGACATCCATACAACCTGACATATTGACATCATACATCATGACATCCTGACATCCAGACATTCTGACATCCTGACATCAAGCCATCCTGACAAATATCCCTCGACTGCTCAACACTCGTACACCTTTTTATACAATCGTGCATATTTTTCACTCATACATAAGGTATCAAATTGTCATAAAGAAGTTTACTACCAGAGTTTGTTACATTCCTTGGTAAATGCTAAAACAACAGTTAAATAACCATTGTAGTCCAGTTACATAATTCCTTTTAAGTTAACAATTGGACAATCTCATTTTCATTTCAACTCCAGCTAGCCCAGACCAAGGCTTTGCCCAGACTGTCAGATTTTCCATCGCTTTCTAAAAAGCTTGCCTTTCACCAAGTCTAGAAACTTCAATTAAAAATGTTGTGTGGTTTACGGAAGCTGGAATTAATTTGTGTTCCCCTTTTCTCACCGTCAGGATTCGACGATTATCTTAATTAGCACCGAGCATATGTATATACACTTGTTTTGTTTGTAGCTTACCTCGTAAACTACTAAACCGGGATTACTTAGGATATTACCTAAATACCTTCTTAGGGTGTAACTAAGCCACTAGCTCTCTGATGGTCATCTAAGATCTATGTACTAAGCCCAGTACGCGCTAAGTGTATTACTCCTTAGATCTCTCGACGTTCTTACCGACGCCTAATCTACGTTGCGAGTGAGCCTCCATCTTCTCAGTGAATATATTAAATGGACCAAAGATGAAGGCATTCACTTTAGTATGCATTCACTTTGATGTTAACCCCTCTAAACCCAGGAGCGTGTACAATAACCGACCAGCAAAAAGCACTTAGCTTACTTGAGAATTTGAAAACTTGGCCACAAAATCTTTTTATACCCAAATCATATGTACGTGAAATAAACTGAAAATTAGTAAAAAAAAAAAAATAATACGCATGTACAGATTTTGAGGGAGCTTACGGGTTTCAGGAGTAACTAATTGTGAACGGCCATTAACATATGTTGGGTGACAAAAATATTTCAGTTTCATATTTGAGGAGCGCTTTTCGTTCTGATAATTTAGTTGTAAATTTCAAACAAAGGTATGCGTTATATCACTCTATGAGACCAATCACATCAAAAAAACACATGTACAATTTTCTGCCCATCACTTAAAGAGTACAAACTTATTTCTAATATTAACAAGGATTACTTATTCCCATTAATTAATAACGCAATTAAATGACGTACTTTATATTTAGCAAATAATGAGTTTGAAAATTATACATAATTTCTATTTGAAACAGAAACAGTATTATTCCTTGTGTTGATCTATGTTATATATTCGCACAAATATTGAAAATTGGGGAGCATTCCTTTCGAACGCACAAATCTATTCACTTTGGTGAATAGATACAAAATATAAATATAAACTTAAATATAAATATACAAAATATAACAGCGCTGATTACTGATACCAACCATTGAACTGATTAACCATTGAAGTTCTTTCTTATTACATAGGACTTGTAATGCATGTACAATTATGGATTGATAACACATTTTGATGGTATTATATCTTATGCGTGTTAATGTTTGTGTGGTATTCAGAAATAGGCAGAGTTTAACGTTACTGTGATTTTTATTTTGAAACTCTTCCCTTTACCTCACTGCCTCCTCCCCCCCCTTTTCCTCCTCCTCCTATTTAGGCAAGCAAAACGACATATTTCAAACGTTTTAAATCTAAAGAATGGATATTGGATTTAATACAGACTTCAAATTAGCCCCATACATAACTTTCTCAATACGAATGTTTTATAATCTACCGAGCTAAGCCTAATGGATTTTACGTTTGGTTTTGTCAGTGACATAACATCCCCTACCCCTCTCCCCTCCTATTTCGCAGAATGCGGAAAATGTCATTTTGGTGTGACTATAAATAATAAGAATATTGGTTCCACAGAGGTTGAAGAACGATGCTGTCAAAAGTCGATTTGAACGGCTGTAGCTGTTTCTAAACAGGGTAAGCAATATTTTTCTCGGCGATATATTTCGTATCATGTTTGAAAACACATTAAAACGGAGATTTTTTACGGAGGAAAAAAAATCCCTATAAAGTCTGATGAAGAATTGTGTGCATAACTTCCCCTACCGGTTAGATCGGTGACATCGCTGCAATTGAACAGTTGTCAAGGAGCAGCTCGTATATATCCGCGACGTGAATTCAAAGATTAATACAGAATAATAAACACTAATCTTTCTGTCGCACGGCTCTCAGTTGCTTTGACTCATAAGTCATCAGAAAGACTCGAAACCCAATTTCCGGTCTCTCTGCGTTTTTCAAATCCCCAATAACTTACATTTCAACGCCACCTTCCCCGAGGGAGGGACGCTAACAACTCGAGCATTCCAATGCTTTACCTGGAAACGAGCACCAACATAGACAATTTTTTATTTATTCAAAAATAATTTAGAAAACTCATAAGGAGAACGAAATCACGAGCAATTTTTTTCTATAGAACATTGATGAACAGATGGTAATGCCGATACAAAATATATGGTATAAATGTACAAGTTAATGTCCATAGTTTCCATGTTAGCTTGAAAGGCTCAAGTTTGTCATTATATGATAATTTGACAAAATACTTTAACAACAGGAGCTTACATAAACCAACCAGACATGTACCGTGCAATGACACATGCGCTTACAATGAAACACTTCTGCCTAAACTGATTTACCATTAAACAAGAAAACGATCATAAAAATGAAACTGTCTATAATCACGAATCAATAATAAACCACGTTTTCTATATGTGTGTTGTATCCTTTAGTTAGTAATAATAATGTTTCGTTATATCCTGAACGAGCATCGTGAACCCGTCCAAGAGGACAGATCGTGGCCAACAAGACAGCCGCGATGATTCAGACGGGAATATCACCGCATAAAGGCCTGTATGTGGAGCAATAAGCACGCTACTATCTGGGAATGCTAAGGGTAACATCTGTACCGCAATGCATACGCGGTGGTGGATTTGTTATCCCGCGCAGTCGTGTTAGAGAAGATTCATACAACGCTCTGTAATATATAGCCTGTTATTACTCTCCTCGCAAAGTATGCAGACGACAGTCTCGCACATAGTGGTCCACAACTTTTTAATTAAGGCGATGAGAACATGAGTTAAAGAAGCATTCCATGCATTGTTGTGCAATTCTCCCCTCGCCTCGCCTCGCCTCGCACTAAAGCATGAAAACCAGGCGGCAAAGCAGTGAATTCTAGGAGCAATAATATTGCTCTGTGTAGGCCTACTGTCACCGCACTAAAATCCATATAAATACCCTAGTAAGTACCTCCTGTCCACCTGCTTAATAAGCGACCGTACTGAACAAAACAAAGGAGCCCGTGATGACCCATGTTTTATTTCCACATTTGCTCTTAATAAAAGAAATGTGGGGTTGTATGGTTCATAGTTTTAATATTGTTATTATTATATGATTGATTATTGATGCAAAAATGTAATTCAAAATTGGATTTAATTTAGGTATTATTGATTAAATTGTCATTGAACCAATATAAGTGACAAGACAAACTAGAACGTTTGAACACTGTATGTGTGAGAAATGAGAATCCCTTATGTTTAAAATGGTAATGATAGTATACACTATACATTACATATAATTGCTTTTAAATTATATAGGCTAAGCGTAAGAAATACAATATAAATATACTGAATCCTGTGTTTTAAACACTAATACTAACAGAATAATAATAAAAACCTAAGGTTGTGTAATTTAGATTATTCTTAGGTCTAGTATTACAATGTCCCAATAACTACTTATTCGTCGAATAGCTTGTTTTCTCCATGGCAACCACCAATCAAAATCCTTGAAATCCTCCAAATAGCTTAATTACTACCCATATCTTTCTTATTAGGAGATTGTAAGACCTGTGAATATTAATTTCTTGTATTTAATTTGAATCTACTCACAATGTTTATATACAAAAATAGCCGTTAATACATCAGATTCATTAATGCATTTGAATTGAATGTTGATTTTGTTTGTAAGTACTCAGTCAAAGATTTAAGTTTATAGATAACAAATAACTATTTGTACATTACGTAACATTATTGTGCAAAAGGTAAGAACCCCTTTGTCTGAACAAACGCTTTCCATAAACCCTGTACATAATACATTCTGGTGTATAGAGATTGAGCTAAATACATGACACCGTGAACATGGTTGTTTGTTTTTTAATTGTTGTGGCAGCTATATGTAATTAATACCTAGCAACGAACAGAGCATTTAGCACCATTTACAAAGGAGGACAATAAATAAAACCATGCAATTAATAAATCAGCAATAGGAAATACGCGGAACAAAATAAAATCGCCAAAGCTAACACAACAACTAAACACACTGTTAAAAAAAGGGAACAGGATCAATACGAAAAGATTGCAAACGATTGTTATACAAACGTTTAATTGATAAATTACTTTTTTCGTATCATCGTAACGAAGTTTAACTGTCTGTGAGATTGATAACAAGTGTTTTGTGCTGGTTGTACAACTATACAACTACAAGCATCTTGTTTTGTTCCGTTGAAAAGTAAATTCATTGTTAAACATTGGCACATTTTAATGGTAGTTTGGAATAATATAAGGTTTGAATCTACTCACAATGTTTATATACAAAAATAGCCGTTAATAACTTGGCTCTTACTTTTTGATTTCGAACTTTTTTTTGCTTTTTGCTTTTAAACAGCCTTGAAGTCATACTGTAACTTATTAACTTACTTTATACGCCCTTTATAACTTCATAATTTACAATTATTCTGTTTCGAAATTGAAAAGTACACAACAAAAAAGCGTTTAAAAATATCAATACCCTAACCCAACATAATATTGTTTACCAAGATGAAGTTATTAATTTTTACCCTTGTCACTAACATAAAAAATAGTTTATTGAAAATGAGATATTAAATTACAATTGAGTAGTGCAATTACATTGATGAAATGAAAAAATATTTAAAAAATATTGTAAAACAAATATAAAGTTTAACTATTTTGACATTTTCACAATGAATTATAAGTTCAAAAATAAAGCATCTAACATATTATGTCATGTTATTCAACACATAAAGAACCATTATAAATCATTACGCACTTATTTAAATAAGCATAGTTTAAACATTTTATCACAATAATTCTCCCGTAGTAGAATGTACTTGTATGCTACAAATGCTACGAGGACGCAGATGGCGGGGGGTGAGTACGCTACTAAGAAGAGTAGTTGTGTAATATGGGTAGGACGGCTTACCAGGTGGTGGCTGATGTGGATGCAGCTGAGGTGCCAGTAATGAGGCGCCACAATCACCTCAACCCTAGACTTCAACTCCTGCCGCAATTTATCGTGGAAACTAGGAACACAAACTTAAGACAACGCCGAGGAGGATAATTATACAACAAGAGATACAATCACAGTTATCATTCTGCTCTGTGCTAGAGAGAAGTTGCTTTTGCAGATAGTTTTGACTCTTCCTGGATAATATATACTTGCTGTTCCTGAAGGTGAACAATAGAAGAACAATTTTATTTATTTTAACCATAGTAGTGAAGGAAGACTTTTTTCTACCTTTTCATCAAGTATCGCTTATTTTTATTGAATGTGTTTATTTAACCTTTGATTGATTGTGCATTGTAGAATGTAATGTTATCGTTATGTATGATTTATAATTAAAGTGTATACCAGGTATTATTCAATTTGATATTAATAGTTTTTAAAATGGCATAGCAAAAAATACAACACTAGTTAGCAGATAATTTTTAATGGCAAAACTTGTATTCAGCTAGAAGGCGCCAACGGTCAAATGAGGATTATTGGATGGGCTGCGGTGACAGCTTATTCAATTGGTGGTAGTTATAGTTCCACGCTAGTAAAATGTGAAACCTTTTTCTACGACAAATAGAAAGTAAATTTAATGGATAACTATATACTTTCATTTTATGAGTCTTCTTAGATCAAGTAGGCATCAACGCATTGAACAGTATTTAATACAATTAGGACTACATTTTACATGATCTCATAAAACTCTTACTGATATACAGTCTTTAATGTAGAATGATTAAACATGAACACTTCACAAAACAAGAGATTATCAACCTAAATCTAGTTTATAATATGTCCTGCTCAACAAAATTCTAAATATTTTATGTACCTAAATATTTATTTGTATCTATGGCCAAACCCTCAACAACAAAACGTGTATACAATGTAATATTATTTAAATCCTCGTCAAAATGAATTCCCTTTACGGCTGCTTCATTTCATCACTCTTAAATTATTATACACGTGCCAATGTGTTGTATTCCCCTAAAATATGTATGTTGATTTGTTGTTTTGCTCCGACACAGGTTGAAAGCAAGTAATAACATATTCTATTTCAACTCATATTGCACCAAACTCAATTTCACCAATCATCCCAAAGATGTTAAATAATGCATTTCAAATCTTTGAATATGTCGAACTAACTCATCTCGGCGCTACCAACCCCTCGGCATAACAAACACACAAGATATCGAGAAAAGATGAGAAGATGTGGATGTGGACCTAGGGGGAGCACCGACAGACAAAGTGGCAATTCCTTAATAATTCATTGCTAGCTACGAAAATACATATTTCCCCTTGTCCAATTGTAAACCTAAGAGAAAAGTAGCCACTGCACGGCATAAATTCTAGCTGAGGCTAAGTGTCTATAATATATCACCACACTAGCTTCGAGACCAGAGGGTGATGCATACGCTATAGTAGGGCTCAACATTTAAATCTCTACATGTTCGGCTTGGAATGGTCGTATGGGTTTCTAAACTTACACCACGTTGTGTAGGTTACGTTTAAAACCATCAAAACAACTTTTTATGTCACTTTCTTCTTGTGGTAGTTATCTTATCATGTTTTTAAATAATCTTCATAGTTAAAGTGTATTATTGGAATGTAATATTTATAAATAATTTTAGGGCAAATATCTTCTTGCATCTTATGTATATATAGGCATATGTATTATTTTGAAAGGAAAACGTTGCACAATAAAAATTATGGACGTTCTTGGTGGAGGTGCCGGGTTGGTGAACAAGATCTACGATAACGGCAAATAACTACGAGCACACTAGAAACTTTTAATTATTTAAATATACTTTATTCTAAACCCGTCCTTTCTGGATGTATTTTCTTGTGTGAAAAGCAACACATTCCAATCAATGTGGAGTAACGTGAAAAAGTGGCTTAAATCACTTTAAAACGATTAAAACGTTTGGACAGATGCATCATGAAGACTGTAGTATAGACTGGCTTTGACCTCGTTACTGTTACGGGTTGACTAGACACGTGTCGAGTCCTCCAAAACAAAGAGGAATTCATTTATCCAATATGCAAGGTTTGTGAATATTGCTTTCCCCATAAAATGTGATCACATTGAAAACCCCAGGCTAGCCAAACTTTACCGGCACAAGGTAGTTCAATGAAATATGCAGAATTTCAACCCGTCTTTCAAGCGCAATTGAGATGTATAAGAAAGAACTATCTGAATAGTGAATCTTCTAAAAGCCTTCGCATTGAGAAACGTGTGTGGGGTAAGGGAGGAGGTGAGGGGGCAGGGGGGGGGGGTAGACCGGCTACCTAACATCCCATCATGCATATTAATGTGACCCTTCTCCTTACGCACATCTCAAGTATTCAATTCAAGTCCTTATAAAGTAAAATTTCACATCTCCCTTTTCACCGCACCTTGGCTTCCCTGTTGGTATCTTGTTCTAATTAGTTGAAACTTCCCGAGGAGCCGTCTTTCACCCCTTCCCCTTTCCCCCCTCCTCCCACCTCCTGGATACATATAGCCCCTTGGTTGCTAAATATCCCACCCTCTCATTCTCGGCTGCTAAATATCCCCCTACCTCTCGGCACTGCCTCATTATCTGAATTCTCTGTAGAACAATAGCACTAATTAATGGGAACGTTGAAACTCACTTGAGCGTCGAGGTGGTAAGAACTTGGAACGTCTTGGAGTAGGAATGGAGTAAGCTGGGCCAACCCTCGGCCGATCACGGCCACTGATCACAGGACACAACTAGTGCTAATTGGCTGTGAGAAATGTTAGCAACGTAGCAATACACTTTCTTATATTTGCTTTTCATGCGCATTTAAATGTTATTTTACATAAAAACGAATTCCTTCAAGATCTTGTTCATAAATCTTTTAAGATTGTTGTGATTTTGCATTTTGTTCGTAGGTGCGAATAAAACGTGTCAAGAGAAAAATGAGCTATTGATGGAAACAGTTTCCTAGTTATTGAGCTCTTTGTAGACCTAGAGGACATATAACCCATTTTCGAGTTATCCTTCTTCCTGAAAGAGCGATGACGAAGTGGCCATGTTCGATTATGACTTGATTTATAGTATAGAGCACAAGTTTCCTGCGTTCCAGATTAAAATCCTGGCATAGGCATAAATATTATGTGGTGCGTTAACACCTTCATCCATCAGTTTCTTTTTCAAACAAGACACAAACTGGGTATTTAAGTTTAATGGTCAGATGTGCGTCATAACTTTGTAAGTTATATTTATAATGATTTTCACGAACATGGTTCAGCTGAATATTGTCTTCGTTTCTTAGTATTATCAAACATACAACATTTTTTTCAACTATAAATTCAATGATAATGTTATCACAACACGTGGAACTGCTCCTCGTTTCTTTCGTAACGGTAGTTGGGACGAATACTGAATACTGTGTGTTGAATACTGTTGAACAATGCACAAATTCCACACTGAATTAACTCCCTGTACATCATTATTGGTTGCAACGAAAATATCGACAATATTTTAAAATCTAAAATGTGATTTCAATCATACAAATCAAACTGGGACTTCAAGTAGCTTCAGTATTATAATATCACATCTCCCACGTCTTTTCATAAAGTTTCTCCAGTGAGTTTTGTTAGTTCGGATTTAAAATTTTCCACAGATACGGGTAATTATATATTAACAAAGATGGGAGACGTTTTTTAAGTTTTATTATCGCAGTACATTTAAAAATCATCCACTTTACGCTGCCACTTCCGCCCACTTAGTCCTTCCATTCCTCTCAGCTCTAATCGCAGATTGCCAAAGAGAAAAACTTTTAAAAAACTTTCCGTTTAAAAGTTGTTTCTTTGATGGCTGGCTCGTCTTGTTAACGGCCCCGTAATGAGGCCGACATGCCGCAGCTCTTAGCGCACATAAATAATCGACAAGTATGCAACTCATTTTTTATACGCCATTATGGATACAAGTTAGAAGATTTGATACTTTTTTCAAACCTAAGATGTATAATTTACCCTTATAAAACATTTTCCCATCTCATATTTAACTAAATTACTATAACAACCAACAGAAAAGTAGGCCTGTCACTCGTATGTACTGACAGTAGCAGCTGGTTACAACCTGTCTATGTTTTACAGCTAGAATCTCGAAGTTTTGAAGGTGAATTACCTCAATATATAGTTCTGACGCTTCATTATTGAAATATTCCAATTTATTTTCAGGTTAATCAAAGTGTGATCAAAGCGTTTAAATACATGTACCACAGACAACGCATGTACATTTCCTTGGCCCGTGCGTATAGCTTTAAATTAGTATTTACGATTAAAGTGACACGATAAACCTTAAAAACCATATGGTAATCATTTGATAATTAATAACTTGTCAATGTAATCGTAAAACTGAAACTTTATTTTAAATACAGTGATATACAACTTACTATATTGCAATATGTAGCATTGTTTTTGTGACATTTATTTACCAACACGATTCTGCTCTTTTTTCAGTGACTATACCTATCGAGAGAAGATGTATTTAAATTAAACAACTTAATACTGTATGTTAATGAAATCAAAATTCACGGCAGATTAACTTGATACAACTGACGATCACATGGAATATATCCTGAAACTTTCTTGGTCCACTCGTCGTAACATGATTAAAATGTGTTGATAATTACAGTCATTTTTAAATTAGAAAAACAATACAAATAAAATGACCGCAAACAGGATGCCAGACACAAGATAACCGATAAATTGTTGTATCCTAGTTTAGTACAGTCACAATGAAAAGCATTACACGTTTTGAAGTAATATTAATGTATTGTCGTATAGGGTTTTTCGCATTAACATTTCGCTCATTCCAACTAGATTTCCACTAATGTTTCAAGAATAGAATAATAAACGAGGTAATTGTGTTCCAAATGAACGTTGGGTAAGGATAAACATATTATACAGGAACATAATCTTGTTCTAAAACATAACGTTGACGTACGTGTCTCGTGGAATAAATCTTATCGGGATGGGATAGATAAATAATCGAGGCGAGAAGTTACTGTGACGAGGACTATTTGGACAAGAATGCAATACTCATTCTTCAATACGGACGGCTGTGCGGACGGTAACCAAACCATACAACACAGCTATCTTAAGAGCGTCAAAACCATCACGTCTTTAATGTATTAATAATTGTTGTTCTTTATTTATAACCATGTTTCATTGCCGAATTGAATATACACAGCATTAAGTATATCAACGGGGGTATTTGTTAATGTGATGTCACATATTATGTTCATGATTATCATTTTTTTATTTAAACACAGTCACGAAACATGATGTTTGCAATAGGACGTTTACACCACAGCATGGCATGTAAGGTCGAACAACAATACTATGATAGCGATTGGTTTCACGATTTTGGAAAATTGTTTTTTTTTTCGTCGAGATGTCAGCCGTACTGTAGTAGAATTTATAAAGTTTACTAACACTAAAACATACAATTAATGATAACAATGACAAAATGATACGATATTACTGGTTCTGGCATTCCGATCACAACCGCATGCCCCGCGGTTGACCCTAATCTTAAACACCATCCCCACCTACAGGCATATACGTTCCCGTTCCTTTGGAACTCCTACAAGCTTAGTTACATTAATTCGCTTTCTTGCAGTTCTTTTTTCACTTCAAGAGAGGGAACGTTTATTTTTTCTTTTATTTCTTCCTGCTTTTTGTCCCCGGAGACTTCCTCCCCTTTCCCCTCCCCCCTTTCTCCCATGCCCTACAGCATCAACAGACGTTTACCTCAGTTGCTAGTCAACGAGTTGCTCTTCCTCCTTTCTTTTAAATTTAGCTCGTCATTTGGTAAATCACTTGCACGTTGCTAACCTGTAGGTACAGTCGTCTCCACAAGTCAGCTCGGCATTTCATGAATCACTTGCACGTTGCTAACCTGTAGGTACAGTCGTCTCCACAAGTCAGCTCGGCATTTCATGAATCACTTGCACGTTGCTAGCCTGTAGGTACAGTCGTCTACACAAGTCAGCTCGTCATTTGGTGAATCACTTGCACGTTGCTAACCTGTAGGTACAGTCGTCTACACAAGTAAGCTCGGCATTTGGTAAATCACTTGCACGTTGCTAATCTGTAGGTACAGTCGTCTACACAAGTTAGCTCGGCATTTGGTGAATCACTTGCACGTTGCTAACCTGTAGGTACAGTCGTCTACACAAGTCAGCTCGGCATTTGGTAATTCACTTGCACGTTGCTAACCTGTAGGTACAGTCGCCTCCACAAGTCAGCTCGGCATTTGTTAAATCACTTGCACGTTGCTAACCTAAAGGTACAGTCGTCTCCACAAGTCAGCTCGGCATTTGATGAATCACTTGCACGTTGCTAACCTGTAGGTACAGCCATCTCCACATGTCAGCTAGGAATTTGGTGAGTCACTAACCAACAGTGAATGTTTGAGAGGTTTGATTCGATGATACTTAAATGGCCACACACTATGTTCAACATGAAGCATTTACTAGTAGTTATTCTAATTTTTTTTATTTAGTCGTTTAATGTAAATTTTGACCCACAAAAGAATATTTAATATTCTTGAAACATTGTTCTAACCTACCTACCGCCCACAGTATACATAACAAGAAAATGCTATCATCTCACATGAAATTTATATTTCCCATTTTTCGATCTAGATTTCTCCCTCCTTGCACCGAAATCAGAGCAGCGATCCGTCTCTTGTCTAATTAAACCCAGTGGCGGACCGGACGGGCGCGTCGTCGCTGCCTGGGTGTGACAGCTCCTACACGCGTCTCAGGAACGCGCTAATGAAAAACAATTTTTCAACAGTCGACGCTGCTGTAGAGTGGAGGCAGCGACGCGTGGAAAGTGGCTTCGCGTTAATCGAAGATGCTGATGGAATCCGGCAATGAAAGTGTGAATGACACGTGAGCAGCCGGGGGTAACTTGTTACATACATTATTACTAGGAGCGATATAAGGTTCATGGTATACGATCGTGGATTGGAATATTTTAATTTTGGAAATGTAAATCAAAACATTAGACTTGATTCATCTTTAGAATGGCGCTAAACGTGTTTTTAAAAGTTATCTTAGAAACAAATTTTCGATCACAATCGAACGAACTGTGTACATAAAATAAATATATTTCTTGCTCCAATTATAACATACCCTGAAGTCAATTGAAAATTAAGTATAATAGTCTAAAAAACGGAACAACACGTCCATTGGTTACGCCCAGCCATTCCTACGCGTAGAAATAAAAACATCCAAGCACTGAATAAATTCAGTGTTCTGAATCGGCCTTGTTGATTCTGGCATTGTCCGCAAGTGTTCGCACTGTCCAATCACTGATTCATAATAATATGTTTAATATTTGAAATATAGATCTTTGCTTGGTTATTGCTCACTCGTCGATGGTGTTCGGAGCCTACAGGGTTGGTTTAGTCACTTTAAATTAAAGTCTCCCACATAAAATCAGTCTTGTTACTGTATGGGTAGACTCCATAAATACGAATGTATTTATTTTATTTTTATTAGAGTGCATTGTTATTGATGACGTATAAAACATTAACATGTAAAGCATGAGTTCCAAGGAGACCTGATGTAGTGAAACGAATGATTAAGTCACCTTTAGCAAAGATCTCAGTAATCTTTGCCAATACGTATAACTATATTTCCATTCCACACTTCATGCAGACATACACCTGTATTTCCTGGTATTCATGACTTTTAGCTGGCGTCATAGACTATGTCAGTCATTTTTAAAATAATACAATGTGATAATAAGTTGTAAGAAAATCAAAGAAGTACGTTAAAAGAACCATTTATTGCATTGTTACATTATGTAATGCATTGAGTCCATGGAGGGTACAGCAAAAAAATAACGCAAAATCAAAATCACATGTCTAATACGAAAATGTCTTTATAACAATTTAGTGAAGTACACAAATCTCATATTTTAAGAATTAATTTACCCATGTTGTACCCCGGTCAAGCCGGTCGAGAAGCAGACTGCACTTGACGACCTGTGCACGCAAGGAAGGAAAGTGAAAATGTTATTTCGGGGGGTTCATTCAAATCCTACAAAATTCCATTATTATTCCATTCCATTCCATTCCATACATAACGTCATTCTTATTTTCTACATGCTCAATCTATTTCCTGCTCTAAGAGGTATTTTATTACCTAAACGAGAACCAAAATGGATGTTTCTAGTTGTATGTGACTGGCCTTGACCTTCATCTAGATCTGTCTCGGATGATCGCGTTATGCTAATTACATTTGTTATATTATCATCTCCATTATTGCCATCAGTGCAATGAGTGCATGCACAGAAGACTGTGCATTATGGTTCGCGTATGACTTACAAAATGCAAAATCACCATCGTCTTTGCATGTGAAGAGTGAAGCACCAACCACAATTATATCGCCATCGTGATCGTAATTGCAACGCAGTTGGCCGAGGTCGATTAGGCGTTGGTCTAGTAAACCTCGGTCTCTGCGTTCCATGTTCGAATCCTGGCTTAGGCATTGATGTCATGTGGCGTTTCTTCATTCTCATAATCACCCACTCATCGTCTCGATTAGCCTCGTTGCAAAATATGGGACGTAAAATCTCAAATATCATCATTATCGTGATGGTAATCGGTATCGGGATCGCAATTGTACATTTTCTCGTGCTAAATTATTAAGGCATTACGATTTAGTTATGAACAGCGCCATAAGAACTAGGTAAGTTAACTCTTTCAAGATTTCCGATTTGCGATTGCGATCCCGATACCGACAATTGTGGGTATGGTTTTATGCTCATGACGAATGATTGAGCTCATTAGTCTCATGCACACGATTCCACAGTTAACCCAAGGAACAGACAACCATGTAATAAATTCGTCCCAAGTAAGATTTTCAAATCCTTCCGCTCGTTATACTTTCAACTCGTACGAAACTCTCGTCCAGGTATCAGCACAGTCTTGACTGATGTCATCATCTAATTACGTCAGTTCGGCGTCTCGCGTCGTGCGCCGTGGCGGGCCAATCCTTGAGGTTTGTTAGTTTTTTGTGATCGTCTTTTCTTGGGCCCCACCCACCCACAACTCCGCCCATCCGCGCCCAAATCGCTAACCGCAAGACGATGCGCGAACACGACGCTAATGAGCCGTCTTGCGCGCAGCTACCCTGGACCATACCTGCGCTCACCGCGAACTCACCGCTCGACAGGGATGGCTTAATCAGGGAGGAAACGTAGCCAGCCACCTTGCATGCAAGATGCGGATCACTCCCGGACGAGGCCAATTAATAAAGTGATTAATATGACTCGATACTACATTGCTAATAACGTGCGTTAAATCACTCACAAATGACAAACAGACCTAAGATGCACCGCAAGAGAAATATGTAGAAAACACAAATATTCCAGCGACATATGAACACCTTTACAAATCCCAATAGGGCGAATCAGGGGCCTCCGAACAATCCTATCGGGACAACCGCTCCCTGTTTTCTTGAAAACTATAAATCTATTTATACGAATGTCTTCCAGATTCCTGCAGTTCTATAGTTTTCTTTGGCAACTTACATCCACAGCTACGACCAGCTACGACATAAACTTGATTTTATGACGTTATAAAAACATAAAACACGAGACGTTACAGAGAAAAAAAAACGCTCCATACAAAGTTTGAAAGTCACATGCTCTGTATTTGAAATCTGTTGTATTGTATCTGCCTTAACCTGCAAGTTATTTATCGCAGGTTCATCTGAGTGATTATGTGAAAAACTATTATCATGAGTATATGTGGTAGGTCCCTCAATTTTGATTCTTTCGAATCCTGATTTTCGATCAAAGTGAGGAAATATAGTAATTACTAATTACTTGGTATATATAGTTGATAAAACTACATCACTACGTCAAATGTATTTAGTGTACCATCTTTATAACAACAGTATTGTTTAGTAAGAGCAGCTTAAATTCACTTCACGTTAGAAAGAAATAAACGGACCAGGCACGTTATTATACCATATCTGTGTCTGTGTTAGAACATAATTATCACTAAAATTATTATTATTTATTGTTTATCGACGTAATCAACCATTAGATGATACGACGTCGGTCTTTTAGTCGAGAATTTACATACATACATACATACATACATACATACATACATACATACTTCTTACGCAAAACACGAACGCGTTGGTTAAATTATAATTTTACTACGATACATGATTGTATTTATTTTATGAGCATCTGCTCAGAGACAGTCAGTATACGTTTGGTAGAAAATAGACGTTCTTGAGTTTATTCCTGGTGTTTGAATCTCTTGACTCTGACTGCTCCCATTTCCCACACAGAAAAAACATTCACAATCATGGTTCTTTTAGTAGGTGTTAAAATTGTACAATTTCCCCTAAAATGGGAATCCAATTCGACAATCCAGCTAACGCAGAAAAGGTATACATGTATCCTCGTCTGAGCTCAGGGCAGAGTTGGTCCAGGGTGGCTCTGCCTGTCGTAAAATTTTTACAATTTCCCCTAAAATGGGAATCCAATTCGACAATCCAGCTAACGCAGAAAAGGTATACATGTATCCTCGTCTGAGCTCAGGGTAGAGTTGGTCCAGGGTGGCTCTGCCTGTCGTACAGAGCCACCCTGGACCAACTCTGCCCTGAGCTCAGACGAGGATACATGTATACCTTTTCTGCGTTAGCTGGATTGTCGAATTGGATTCCCATTTTAGGGGAAATTGTACAATTTTAACACCTACTAAAAGAACCATGATTGTGAATGTTTTTTCTGTGTGGGAAATGGGAGCAGTCAGAGTCAAGAGATTCAAACACCAGGAATAAACTCAAGAACGTCTAGTTTCTACCAAAAGTATACTGACTGTCTCTGAGCAGATGCTCATAAAATAAATAGGCTACAATCATGTATCGTAGTAAAATTATAATTTAACCAACACGTTCGTGTTTTGCGTAAGAAGTATGTATGTATGTATGTATGTATGTATGTAAATTCTTTATTAGCATTATTGCTACACATTTCACATATGAAAATGATGTAAGACAATTTTACTCTTAAATTAAATTCTCACAAAGCAATGCTAACTAACATTTAACAGTTTTATATATTCATTCTTAAAACTTTGAACATTTGTCATTAATTTCAACTTATTTGGTAACTGGTTATATTGACGAATACCCGTGTAGAATATCGACTTAGTGGTTAACCCCTTTTTGTGGCTCTTCAAATAGTAATGTATTCTTATTGGTCTGACTGGGTAATCGAATTACCTACCTCTCTACCCATGTAACTTGCTGAACATTTTCACTACTTCTACTCAACTCACAATTCCATTAAATCAATCAAATTAATTTTAAAGACGAAATCATGTTCAGATATATAATTATAAACAACTCGTTTTGATAATCCCTTTACAATCAACGTAATTAGAACTTAGAACGCTCTTCCTACAGAAATAAGTGAAGTGGACAACTATTTTCAAGAGTAGACCTCACAAACTAAATTTAGAACACTGTCTTCACAATGCAGAAAATATAAAATCCAAATTATATAATCTATCAATCCGCCAAATAATTGCCGAATGAACAATACAATTTTATAATTATTGCAACATTCTGCTACTGTATGAAATTTGAATGGAGTGTATGAATGATAAGCTCTGTTCGATTATAGACATAATTAATTGTGGGTGGCAAGATAAATGAGCAAGTATATTACTTACTATATTCCAATATTTCTAAAATACACCTACAGCTGCATGTTGTCTTGAAATACTAATATGATATTGTAATGCGATCACTTCTTAACTTGTGTGTACTGTGAAGTGTACGTACACGGTATTGTGATTTGTGAGCCGCATAAATTGGATCATGTAGATTTCAAATGATGGATGGCATCACTGGCCCTAATACCGCCTACAATAATAAAGACAAGTAATTATATGAAGAAATCAATCCTTTCCCAAGTAGATGCAAACTGATTTCGATCAATAAACGCAGAGAGCTAGGAAACTCTTTTTTAAAATCTTATTCAATCATGACTGTGACAAAATGTGTTTCAAAAAATACTCTTTAAAAAGTCTGTGTCTCGACTTCGTGTCGTCTATTCGTTACTTCGTAAGTCACACTTAGATTACATTTGACCTAATACTGTAGACCTACATGTACCATGCGTTTCATTTATTGTATCAATAGCTCTTCACGTTTCAAATTTTTAATCTTGGGTCTTATCAAAGAATGAAAAATACTCACGTACCAGTAATCTAAATAATCAAAACTAAAGAAACATTTATTAGCAATTTCCATAGAACGTTAAAATTTCAGGATTATGTGCATGCAATCTTCAAAATAATTAATTGGGTTGGATGTCTTATAAGTAGAAAATAAATTTTGTATTTGAATTTTTATCAACAGATATATAATTTAACGACAAAACTTCACAGCTAAAAACTATCAAATATCCTATGCTTTTTGGGGATTTTCTTGAATTTTCTGGAAAGTATTTGTGTAGCCTATACACGAACAAGTGTTTTTCATATAAATTCGTTTAAAATTTAATTTTTTTTATAAATAAATTACTGTATCTACTGTATCCTACATCAAAAGGAATGTTCGTTAACTTGAGATACATGTTTTTATTATTGCCTTACACGTTTGTGTTTGTGACTCTAGCAGAAAAACGGATATTTGAAAATGTACCAAAATGTTAATATTATTTACAAGCAGTTCATTTCTCTTTATAGTAAATACACTTCTTAGAATGTGGTCAAAACAAATTAGTAAACACTCGCGAAATATTGTCAATTTTCCCATTTAAATGTCAAGAATGCAGAAACACAGATTGAAAAACAGCATATCCACAATATTACGAACAATCTTTGTAAATAACTGTTAGGTCCCAAAGAGCTTAGTGGCATCTTAGTAGATACTGTTTACGCCAATAGTAATGCACCAAATCAAAAATTGTTATTCAGTCCATTTTTGTATTTCTTTTGGAAAGTATCTGTGAGGAGTCCAAAAGGCTCGGCGGATTAACCATAGATTAACGTTCGCCTGTCTTACACTGAGTACACTTGCCAATATAGCAAAGCCTCTTACACTAGTTAAATAAGGAGTGTAAAAATATCATGCACTGACGACACTACTGTAAGTTTTAATTACAAGCGAAAGCCATAAAATCATTTACACTAACTACACGGGAACAGAAGAACTACTAAGTGCGGACACTGATTTACACTAGTGTAAAGTGTAGGACAGGCGAACGAAGCTCATGTATCAAAAGTGTAATTATGTTTAACAAAATTAGGACAACATTTTAAATGGTACGTTCGTCTTCTGTATTGTTAAACAATAGTTATAAACGTCTGATAAGGGGGCAAAATAATAATATTATTTGCATTCGTCAAGGGCTCAACTTCCGTTCGTAACTACTCGGTCCACCTAGAGCGCCCGCCTAGTTTGAATCTAATGTAAGACGCTCACGTCTCCCCGTGGTAGTCACTCTCCGTCTCTCTCCCACCCTCCACCCTTTCCCCCCTCCACCCCCCACCCCCGCTACTTTCTTAAAGTAACTCTCCAACCCGCCGCTAAGCCCAAGACGTTCCACGGCGCCCCACGACGGCAATTCTTTTTTCCGAGTCTCTTATTAATTCACTTTTCTTGCCGATAGATGGCGCGAAACGCCAGCTAAGAAAGTGTGCAGAAAAATAGCGCGAAGGAGTTTGTAAGAAAGCGTCGCGGCGCAAGGAACGACGTCACCCGACCTGCGTCCAGTCACTTGCTCGGCGTCTTCGGACGAGAGAAGACGTCGAGCTCTCAAGACTAGACGCTCGCTGCCTTCAGAGAGAAATACTCGGCGCGCAACTCTCTCAACTTCGGGACAAAACTTTTCACAACTTGAACACAAACTACTTCAAAATTTATAATATAACGTTAAGGTTTTTTTATTTGATTGAAAGTCCACTTATTATTAATATTGTTATTATTATTTTTGTTATAATAATAATAATTATTTATTATTATTATTATTATTATTATTAGTATTAGTATTAGTATTATAATAATTATTGTTTGTGTTTACATGATACGTAAAATAGTAAACATAAAAGTACATGCACCAATTTATCAATATATAATAATATAGGGATTTACTAATACAAAAGTATAATAATAACTGTTAATGCCGGTAAACCATAATGAAGTTCCATTCATGTTTTAATTTAAATTCAAATGTTGCGTTGCGTAATTAGGTAATAATTTCCCTGGACAAACATTAGGCGTTGCGTCCGCAAATTTGTTAATTATCTGCCCACGCTTTTTCTGTTTTCCTTAGATTTACTCACTGGTCAATAACAAAGCTAAATCAACAAACTGATACGAGCTTCTTGCTTCAAACACCAGTAAGAGAACAATGTATTAATATAAATAATTATACTATCGTTGCCACACAATAGCCATCTACATAGCTGGCTTAAGCTGGTGTAGAGTAAATGACGTGTTAAATTATCTTCAGTCAATCACTCAAATGAATTGTATTTATAGCGCTTAGGTTATTGATACATTACGAGTGGTGCACAAGACACCTGCAATTTAAGCTTGTCATTACAACATAATACAAATTTATAAACTGAGTTATATAACATAGGCTACACAGATCACCTAAATTTCTCCTTGACATTTAAAATGTAGACTTATAATAATTTATAAATTTTATCTTCATATACACTCAAGGAACACAGATACAAACACAGATGCGCACACACACAGAGAGTACAGGGGAGCAATACTAAAAATAAAGTAAAAAATGCCGGTAGGAACTCGTCCAGTGTACAAAAAAGTCTTCGGGACTCCTTTTAAATCCCTATCTGGTAGTCTGCTATGCTATTACTTTGGACTAAATGCCTTGGCAGTTTGTTAATCGATGACTGTATGCATAAAAAGAATTATTGATATTATTAATATTCTAAGACACCTTTCACATCATTGATTGAAATAAACTCAATATTGTAATAAACTCAATTATTGTATTATTGTCACATTCAAGTTACCTCTAAGAGTAAGAAACGCCATAACGTAACGTGACGTGATGTGTACGTGTAACGTAACTTGCCATAGCGTCATAACGGCTAATGGGAACGAGTTTCGTGATCTTTCGAGTCCCGAAACAAGATGCGATTTCTAATTGTAATACACACCACATTTTGATATTACCGTTGTACCAGCACAACAGGACAACTATCATTTACTAAGAGCAATTATAGAGATGTAGAGTACTTTGTAAGGAGAGACGCAGTTCGCGGTGGCTCAAGCGGTTGAGGCACACCTAGATAAGTGGGTTTGAGTCCCGGATCCAGTATGGGTGTTTTGTAATAACTATTTAATATATTTAATAAAATAATGGACAATTATTGTCCTTTGTCCTCATCTATCACCGTTGTCGTCTCGAACAGTATGACTACAATAATAGAGACGTACAGCAACAAGCATTCAATTGATCAAGATGTATTTATATGTAGGTGGTGTACGATAAAAATGATCGTTGTCTATGTCTTGTATATCAAACAAGCATTACACTGATCAAACTGAACTTCTGGCCCAATTATACTACAATATGTTGAGCAAAATGTGCCCACCGCTACATCAGTGGTAACCTTCAGTACCATGAGAAACATACATCTTACTATTCATTACCATAATTATATTATATTATATTATACATTTTCATTTTTAACTCGGACTACACAACTGTCTAACGATGGATGCAGGCTTGAGTTAGTGGGTAAACTGAGCTCGGGGGTTGTTCTCACCAAAACATGATGTTCAGATGCTAGCTGAAAAAAATGTTTCCACAGTTTGTGGGTAAGAAAAGTAGACTCGGGGTAATATTTTTAATTTTTAATTCGCAACCCAGAAATGACTTTACGGATATAAATTATGTATACTTCGTTGCGTACTGTAAATAGATATAGAGCACATTGTTCAAGACATTAATGCATATAATATTATAGTTTAAAACGGAATCACACCACTCGACATATTAAATTACATTCATTCGTATATTATACATTGTGTAAAAATTTGTTTTATAATGTTTTATTTGTTATATTTGTTGTTCATATTATAAACTTACACCTACATACGCTATCGAAGAATAATAGTCATTTCATTTCATTGATGTGGCCCGTTCGTTTTTGTAAGTTTATTCCTGCTTCCAATGCATATATGGTCCAGGGTTCGATTCCCGGTTCGTGATGTGATCTTTAACTTTGTAACTGGACTAAATTCTATCTATGTATGGTACTGTGATATGTAAAGGAAGACGGGGCCATATAATAAATAGTATAATGTTCACGTCCAGGTCTACCACTGATAATCAATTTTTGTTACTGAGTGGGTTTGAATTTATTTTATCCACATTTCCCTAGTAATTTTGAGATTTAGACCTTGATGATAGTATTTCCTTGGCCATGTCTTGAAAAAGCAACAATACACGTTTTAATCTTAAAATAGAGTAAACTTTCTCCAGAAACAAGCTCATCCCCGGCCAAGCACCCCCCTCCCCCACCCCCCCCCCCCCCCCCATTCAACTGAGAGTGATTAATAGATTTGCTCGTTTCCATGCCTCGCATAAACTCGCGAGTGGCGCCTCTGAATATCAAATGAACAAGTATACAGTTTAGTTGTGTGTTTCCTTATGTAGTTAATCAGTTTGCTAAACCTCAAAAGTGGAGCCAGGAGGGTTGGCAAGATGTACTGTTAGCCTAAGACGTTAGGCGGATTCCCCGAAGACTCATAGACAATATAACTCAACACTTTATGCTACTATGCGTAATACACGGGCTCTCCTTGCCTTTATATTGTTTTGTCTTCACCTTATGGAGATGAGTAGATATGCTAATGTTCTCCTTACGACAAGATATTAGATTATCTTGAGCTGGTGATGTAAAGAATAAGATGCTGAGAGAGAGAGAGAGAGACGTGTTGCGTCGAGTTACACGCAATTCTCGTTTCAAGACATTACTGTCTACTGTAATGTTGTGAGGCATAGAAAGGTACTTGGAATATGCAATAGGAAACTGCACTATCTTGTAGGCTTTGGCAGCCGGAGTCATTGAAAACTTGTCTGTCGGCTATTGCCACAACCATTGAATATAGGATTATTTTATTATGTTTCAGGGAGATAAGTTTTTAAAAACGTGAAGAGTGCGTTTGCAGACGAGCTGGGTCGAATGGGTTAGTTGTGACTATACACTCAAGTACAATCGGTCTGGAAACGTTAGAATTTTGTATTTAATGGAAGTGACAATTGCAGAAAGCCAAGTTTTAATAGCAACTGCCGTTATGGTGGGGTAGTTAAAATAGAAACAGCTCTTTCTTCAGGGGGAACAACAATTTTGGATTTCAGTAGCTCATACTTCCCTTCCCATGCAGAAAGTTTGGCATTACTTCTTTCTCCGCTCTACTTTTCATGAAAGTATACCTATCATTGTAAATTCCGGAAATATTACTGACAACTTTTATTACGTTATTGTTTTATATAAAATATGTTTCTATCACAAACAGGAAACTGTTTGTTTTAACAGTTTGAAACATATTACATTTTTCCAAATTAATACCATACAACATAGCGTTTTTTTTTAACATAGGCACATATCAAAATTGTGAACAGAAAGAAAATAACTCGAAGAAATGTAGTAGTATTTGTTTTGGAATTAAACAATAACAGCTAACTTTCAATAAACCTTCGGTTATTTATTGTTGATTTTGCGGAACCAAACCAAGAGCAAGAGATGGGGGTGGGGGAGGGGGTAGCAAGTAAAGTGAGACTGACGTAATTGTGTCGAAATTGGAAAATATCATACAGCAAAATCACCGACGGGTGGTTGATACATGTTTGTATTTACATGCATTTTAATACAGCCTGTGGTGCATAAGGGTTAAACCATCCCTAAAATGGGGTATGACAAGAGTACCACAATTCCCAACTTATTTTGTGTAAAGCGTACATAATCGTTGATCTCGGCTACAAGAGTACACCTACCTCTGCTGTTTCTCCAAAAACTTAAAACAAAGTAAGCACTGATTCGCTTTGATAAATTATAATTATTTTAGTTTTCGGTCGTCCCCGTAATAATATTATTCACTGGCGAATAGTGATGCTGCACCGCTGCTGAAGTACATTAACGGTGTCAAATAGTAATCAAATATTAAGCTAATGCTTATTTAGTGGCGTCCGATATAAAAGTCAACAACAAAGTCAATAACCCAAGCAATAAAAAAGTTGTTATACAGTAATCCGGCCTCGAGTGAATTAATGTATTTTATGTAATAGCGTTTACTAGCCTCGCCCCCTGAAAACAGGTAAGTAAATATTCGATTTTTCCCCTCGTTGAAGTACATTGAAAACATGTTACCTTTTAAATCTTAATATGAAAGCACCTACAACGATGCGCAGGTACGAATGGAAGAAACATATGACTGAAAAGATGGATCGACATTAATTGTATAATTAATGAATGTAATGAACAACCTTTATTGTAGTTGAAGAACAGACTTTAGTCCAGGACATACGAATTTTCAGTTGGTTATCTGTTATGGTATTCTTGTAATGATTTTATCATTTACCGTTACGACGAGTTCGTTTGTACTGGAAGATGAAATAAATCATAAAAACAATATCATATGCTAACAGTTAATGAACTGAAAATTCGTTCCTAGACCAAAGTACGTTCTTCAACTACAACATTTTTGTATCAGTAGTGTGTTTATCTAGGCGAAGTTATGTTTGGATTTTGGAATAAATCAAAATAAAGTAGCAATATCGACGGTACCAGTTGTAGAAAAAACAATTTGTAACTTTCAGAAGTCAATGTTTCAATTTCAAATTTCAAATTTCAACTTTTGTATGCTGTGCATATTTTAGAAAACTGAAAACCGTGGCCGAACAGCCGATTATATAAATTAAATATGTGCTAAAAATATTCCCAAAAAATAATGTGCACCCTTTTAGCTCCGGAGCTTGAGTTTAGTTTTAAATAAAAACGAATATTTCCGAATAGTGAATATTGTATTGTAATGTTTTTTTCTGCCATATTAACATAGATTGAAACACAGAATATCAAAATTGTGAAAACTTAATAGAGGGTAATAAATGTGTTTGCTATGTGCCGAACGTACTAAATGTTCAATTTCAAGGTTCTATTTTTAGTCCAGGTGGATGGCAGATCACCAGAATATTGTGCATCGTGTATCCGTCACGTAGGCCTATACCAGTCCGACTAATACGAAAGTCGTTCAATTTCGAAGACACGCGTGAAAAAGGAAATGGTTGATTTCCTTTCGGCGTCAATCTACGCGGAAAATGTAAACTTTCGCGTGAAACGACATTCTACCACTCCGACCCTTTCAGTTCGTCAATTTGTGGGACTCGAAAGTTGGAGTAATGAAGTTCCGACTCGAAATTACCAAACGTGAAGTTGTAATTGAAAGGGTGGACATATTTACGGAAGGGGCATTTCCATTAATTCAAGACAATTTATGTTTTTGCGAAATCACTTACAAGTATAGACGTGGCCGAATGCTCTTTCATAGTTGCTACATCTAAAATAAGTTGGCGTCGGTATTTGCTCAGCTTTGAAATGGCATGACTGGCTATACTGCAACGTATACAGTGAATGCACATGGGCGTCGCGACCTCTAGACTACTAGAGGTCAATCAACCATTTTGAATTAATGTGTATACGAAGAAGTATTTGTAAAAACTCGTGCAATTTCGTATTTGTTTAGATGTTCGCCAAGTGTGTGAGCGTTAATATATTGTAACACACATTGGTTTTTAGGTATAGCATAATAAAATCTAGACTATACCAAAGATAACATTCAAATGGGTCATATTATCCAGGTAAATATTGTTTTCTAACGTTCACGCCTACGCCTAACATTATACTTAGAAGAAGAACCCTCCAGTTTTCTGAACTTTAAAAAATTAATGGGAATCCAAGTTGCACACAGACCTGCTAATTTTGTGTTTCACGACTGCAGAGAGTCGAAGAGGTGTCGAAGATTCAATAGAGGTTATGTAATATTGTTGTACCTGTACTAATCGTGCATGAATCGCGTGTCCTGCGTAATCACAAGTCTATGGATTTTCGGTAGTTGGTATTGAACCGACGACCTCAATAGTTAGAACCTCGTGTCTGTAATAAAGTAATGAGTACTCGAATATATTGGCCAGGCACAAATTGCCAACTATTTCTTTCTGTTACCTGTCACTGTCTTACGCAAAACTATACTCAGATAAGAGAGCCATATAACATTGCATTCACAAGCTTATTGCAATGGGTTATATTATGCTAGTTGATGCTTACACACAAAAATAATTACCAAACGTAGAATTAATTTACCCTGACAGAGTATTGAAGCTTATGTGTATTTTGTCTTATGTGTATATATGTCTCGTAAACTACTGTAACAAAAATACTGTTCATCACACTGAAAAAGCTAACTTTAGGAATATTTAACTATAATTTGAAGGAAAGTTTTAAATATCTGGAACTAAATATGTGTATCTAATGCTCCTGTAAGCATGCCACTCTAAATTCTAAACCTGTTCATAACCTACCAATATTTACTATGTTTCCATTTAACACTTATAAATGGTTAACCGTTAACTTTAGTTAGTTATTAATAATTATTTTTAAGATTAGTTATAGTTTGCTGTACGTTAATCTATTTTACGACAGAAATGACTATAGTAATATGTATACGTTAAAATTTTTGATGTGCTACCCAATTACCATTATTGTTCATGTATTGTTTATATTCATAATAAGAAAAAGTATGCTCCGCCTCAAGTGTTATCTTATTGGAGCATACAAATTTCATAATGTATCATCCATGTATACACAAATGGGAAAAATAAATAAAAACTAAAAAACTAAAAACTAAAACTTTGTCCAACCAACTCTGCACACGAGCTTTAATTGATGTGTTCTAAGCTAAACCATTAAGCAAAGCGAACGATTACCTATAATTGCCTTGTTTCGCTGGTCATTGGTTGCAGTGGTAGCCCTTACTTGTTTTGAGTAAAGCCTGTCCAAATGGCTAACTTGTTTGGCTGCCCTAAAGCCTAGAGGGCGGAAGAGCACTAGAGGCTAATTGGGCTGCCCAGCGCCAGGTAAATTGAGCGTGAGATTGTCGGCTTGATATTTCTGACGAACCCTCTATGAGGGGTAGTTATGTGGCGGCTACAAAGATTCAACCCTTTTATTATACAGCTTGCCACCAGAAATGATACAATGAATCTTTCACGGCGAATTAAGCAAACCTATTGGATTTGAATAAAATGACCCATGGGTTATATTCGCTTTTGTAATTATATGGTCCTTGTTAGATTCCCTGTTCTTCAAAGCTGGTGTCAACAACAGCGATATTATTGGCTTATATACCAATGGAAATGTATCTCACTCACTAAAATAACGTTCTGTGAGATAAACCTATAATATTATTTTCAAATAAATATAATACTATTTAAACGTATTATTAATCATTGAATTGCTGTGTGGGACTTAATCCTGCGAACTCTCATGTTCAGACATAAGTCCCTGTCCTGCTTTTTGAACACTATGTCTTTCTCGCTCTTTTGAAACGAATGCACAATTTGTTATTTGGGCAATTTTGTGTCACGCCTGGTGTTTCTATGAACTATTGGGTGCTGTCCTATGCTTAATAACGAAAAGATCTAAATAATGTCATAACATTGTTCATACTGCACTTGCCTAGCATTCTACGACACTTTATACGATAACTGTGTAAAGGTTTAAGCCCTAAAAATAAACAAAAACGCAAGTTCAGATTAGTTATACAAAATGAATGAACAATTGAGATCGTTTTCTGAGTACCACCGATAGCAATTTTTGTCTTTTATATTGTCACTTCACTAATAAGTAAAGTAACACGCAAAGAAAACTCTGAAATACATGATTCAAAACAAGAAAGTATTGAAAGAAATCGATATGTGCATTTTGCGTCCATTTTGAGTGTACACTTATCAAATGTGTCCTGCGAAATGTGTTCTGCAGAGGTGGTTTGCGGCGCGGCTGATCCATGCACCCCTGGTGATGTGTCTTGCTGTCCTTGCGATCCACATAACATACGCGGTGACTAATGCCAATATGCATCACGAGCCACGCTCATAGCCCTTGCCCATGTTCAGAATGGTAAATGTCTCTGTACTCCTCCCCCCTCCCTTTACCCCCTGGACCAACTGTAGGCAGTATTTAGCCGTATCACGTGCGATTAAATGCCAGTGGTTTGACGGCATGTGCCAACAATGACCTGAACAATAGTCGTTCATGAACCTGATAGGGATACAGTATGTATGTTTTCGATATCAGAGTTCGCTGATGGGATTTATTGCCGTCATTTTTCATGTGTTGAATGTTCAGAGGTTACCTGCATTATTTCGCTTTGTGTGGGGGGTGAGCAATCACAAGCACGAACTGGGAATATCACATGGCATGGATTATGATATGTTGTGGCTGACGAAGTGGAATTTTGTTTTTTGTCTTGATGATTATAATAATTTTCGTAGGGCAACTGCTTATTCTATTCAAACATAGTCACATCTCGAAACCATCGACTCCAGTCTTAAATATCGTTAGACAATTCCATACATAAATTGAACGATGTAAGGACAGATATGCGTATTATATTCACACACACATACAGTGATACTTAATTCTTTACATAAAAGTACAAACATGTTACAGGCTTCTTATTCTAAAATGTAGATTCTCGAAATCAGTGCCGCATAATGCTGCCGGTTTTATTGCGCGTACGGGCAATCGTTGCGCCCCTATCGGGCTCGGTAGCAATGTGTTATGTTTACTGCCAGCGAGTGCAATAAACGACCTGTTGTTTCACGGGACAACTTGTACATTAATATGCAGAATAATGAAAAACGGCGGTCAGCTGTTTCGTCCCTCTGGCCGCAACCAACTGGGTACATCGGCAAAGCGTTTCGGAAAACATTACATACCTCATAAATAAAATTAAATATTGACTCACAGTCGACCGCTCAACAGTGTTGTGTTGTTCTTTCTGCGCTGGGATGGTTTTTCACGGTACGTTTGTGTGTTTAGGTTGCGTTGGATCCGTAAAGCACGACACGTACGTTCACTTACACCTTTGTTTGTGTGTTTAGGTTGCGTTGGATCCGTAAAGCACGATACGTTCACTGCACTGCACGATACGCACATGAGCGTACACTGTGTCACTGAGTGTCGGAATGACCGCATGCATCAGATCTGGAGGAAGGAGGAAGTCGTGAACGAGGGGGGGGGGGGGTCGAAGTTTGTATCGTACTAGGAAAGTAGGAGTAACATTGTTCGGTATTCTTTATTTCAAACTTCTAATATAGATTTTTGCCAATAAATTGTTATATCTTATGTCTTGGATTTTCATGTTTCAAATATGTTTTATTTTTTATGGAAAACACCTTTAATAGGTGATTATAATTATTCATCTTTCATGGCGTGTTAGATAAGGGGCTTTGACAAAATTTCCCCATAAGTATATTATAATATTGGTTTTAGATCTTCATTAACCAATTGTTTTTCTCAGTATAATATGTACAACTTGATGCATATCTTCCACATCGTCGCTTTCATCTTCACTTCTTCCTCACACTACGGATACTCAAAAGTACAACAGCCAGGCCACATATACATATTTGTGTAGAACAACTCTTTCTAACAGTCACCAAAATTCAATACAATTGTCAAAAATACTTAGGATCGCTAAATAACAGCTTCTTATTTGATGTTCAAAATTTAATTTACTTTGATAGGAGGAAAAATATCAGTTATCTCGTACGTAGCACTAACAGACTGTCCTTCATTTTCTTAACCGTTTGCTTATAATAAAAAATAGGAATTACTTCAGTTAATAATGAACAAATCAATCAATCAATCAATCTTAACTGAAATACATTGAACCTATATAAATGATATTGAAATAAGAGGCCCCAAATACGTCCAATGCAATAAGGATCCGAATACATTTACTGTACGTTGCGATCTGTCAATCAAGGTCGTAAATATGTGGCTTCTTTCCGTTGAATTATCAACAATATATTTCCTTATATTAAATAAGAAATTAAATTAATTTATTCCACTACCTGTGACGAAAAAACATTATATTCAACCCCTATTAAGACATTTTTTTTTTAATGGGTGGTTCTAAACTGAATGATAATTACACGGTATATATATGCGACAAAAGTAAATCAACGATATTATATAACATGTATTTATTTACTGGTACAACTTTTCTGCGCTCATGTTTTTATCCAATGTGGTTACTTATCGTTATCGTTAACCATATATTTTTTTTATTTCTCTCATATATTGATTCGAAATTAGATTTAGTCAAAATATAATAGGGTAATTACAAGAGAGCTGTTATGGTATAAAGACAATGTTCTGTCAGACCTTTTATTTACTCATATCTGCTAGTGGACATGTTTAGTGTGCTTGTTATGTTATTTATTTTAAATCAAATTAATATTATGTTGACAATGTGTCATGAGACTTATAATGATAACACCGAAGATAGCACGTACACACATATACGGGTTACACCCACCCACTTCTACAAGAACGATACTGGGGCAAGAACTGTTTCCAACAGCTAGAAACAGCTTGACGCTATATGGATGGTTGGTGATGAAGCAACATAGAAAATAGATACATATCTTATCGGACGGCAACGTGTACACAATACACAGACATTTGTCTTTACACACAAGTACACTGTCGAAGTTCGAACCTGAGTACGTCTTCCTGTATTCGAGCCGTGGCTTCGTACCGACTGTCCGACCGCACACATACCTCACACAAGCTGCTATCTACATACCTAGATATCGCAGAGAAAATACCTCCGCTTCGCCAACTACAAAGAGTTTTCAAGCGGCAGATGTTACGTGAGGAATACTAGGAATACTTTGCTGCACACTTTTACACTTTCGTCTTTGTAATTTTTTACTACTCTGCCTTTATGGAAATGTATTATGAAATTCCATACATGAAGTATTTGTGTTGTTGATAAGTGCAACTGTGTTTCCTGTTGGCTGTTCAAAGGAAACGTATATTGGAAAATACTTGAAAGGTTTCGTTTATGATGCAGCTTTGAGTTGACCAATACTTCCATCAACAATTAACATATAACTCAACTTGGAAAATAGTGGCCGTTATCTAAAGGGATATGGATAAGTGGTTTGCAAGTAGTGCGTGACAACTCACAAGAAAACCGGACTCGAACTAGAGCTCACGAGTAGGGCGGATGAACACCAGGGCTTTGTATAGCTCGACGACTGGAGACTGACCCGTCCGAGTTCCCAGGCATATTCGGGGAACAGGGTTTCAATTTCAACACATATATAATTTTGTGTCCTGCTATTTCATGCCTATTCGTATTTTCACGTACTTTCTGCAATATACGGGATACTGCAGTTTTTATTAAGGGTTTATAATGTTTAGAAGTAAGCACCAATATGTTTTTGCCGAAACAATCTTACAGATGCTTTCGCCACAGACGAGTGATTCGTTGGTAACCAGCGAGTCTCAATTTAAATACCGATCGCTGATTGGTCACAAGTCACTCGTGACGAACGCATAGATAAGGTTGTTTCAGGCCAAGTATAGTATTTGGTAGGTTTATCGTTACAAATAAGACATTACTAAAACTTGTTAGCAAAACTTTGATTTCTGAAAGCGACTTAGTTTTAATTAAGCAAATGATCGCATTACTTATTTTCGTACTTTGTGATGTTTATTATTTAAAAATACACATTGAATTAACATGTTGCTTTTAATTAATCAAACAGTGTAATGATAGTATACAATTATAATACTGCTTTCGAGTAAACATAAATGTATTTTAGAACCCCTTTCTTACTTTACATATATAATCGGTAGAGCCCTACAGAAATGGTTTTATTTTTTCCCAAATTTCGTTTTTCAAAATGTAAATTTCGCGTTTTGGCGGTGTTATTTTTGTAACGCACATAACAAGAAAAAACATTATGACCAATTTAGGAATATCACTCAAATAAAGACGAGTCAGTGGTTGTGTATTAACAGATCTTTCTAATTATTTCCTTTATATTTTACGTTTTTCTGCGATTTTTCTTACTGTAAACTGATTTTTTGCCAATATTTAACAATTTTTCGTTATTTCGGTGTTATTTCGCGAATACACAGATATTTCGTAGATTTCGTGGTTAAAGCCTGAAATCGCGTTATTTCGCGATTCAAAATGTGCATAATAAGCATGCTGACACGGCGCCGGCCTTGTTCACAATTATCATTTTTAGGGGTGTAACTACAGTTTTGTTTTATTTCGTAAGGCGAATTTTACTTGGCTTGGCTCTAATTATTGGTTTGAACGAAAAATGTGTAAAAACAAAATATTTTGAGCATCACTACGTGCACAATTATTACTTTGACCTAATTGTGAATAATTGGAAAAGAAAATGCAAATTTCACTGTTATTGCACTTCTCTTTTGAATTGAGTCTGTTTCAGGTACGATCTTGACCGAGTAACGTACTAGGCTCGACAGCTGAGACCTTCTCCCCGGCCGCTGATAAGGACGGTTATCAGTTCGGATCCTGAGTGTTCACGTTTGAATGTGGTCCTTGTAAAATAAACCCCTAATTCAATTGTCTTTCGCGTAAAAAGATACGCCTACTATGAGGGTAGTGACATTATTAGATTTAAAATGCATTTTTAAAATATAATATAGAATTATACAATGTTGTCAAACGGTTGTATAAGCCTATACTAAATTGGTTTAAACATACCACAGATAACTGAGAACAATAATACGAAATGTGACACTCAGCATGCGGTGATTTTCTTCAAAGCGAGGTGAAGCAAGGAAGTCACCTGTATTAATTCTAGGGTGATTTAGAAAAACGGTATACCTCGGTTGTTTTAAAAAATGAGTTAGATGAAATATTTAATTTTCTTTCGTAGAAGATTATGAAAAAGTGGTGCGTTAGTTAGTTATAAACAATATGCTTCTAGTAGTGTTTTTTCACTTTGCCCACTGGTTTACGCAAATTACTTGATATAATTTGAATTTTATTTAAAAGCAAAATAAAAATTATACTCTCAACGTAACCAGTATCACGCTCACCTCAGATCCTTATCATCGCTTAGTATTGGACTCAGCTATTTCGCAAGATGATACTAGTTACGATGCGACAAGGTAGTAGTGTATGTTTTGGAAAAAACGGTATATAAGTCATGGGCCGAATTCTTTTTTTCTTGTATTTGCTTCAGAAGTATTAGTTTATTAAGAATACCAAATCCATATTTCTTAGGTGTGATGTGTGGATTGGTTTTTTTTGGCGTCAACTCTGATTTTAATTATTTTTATTTTTTGGTGTACTTACCTTATCCACTTTTCGTTGAGTTGCGCATCTACCTTGAAAGACTGGCCGTATGCAGAGTTAAGTGTCAAGTTAACTATAGGATTTGTTGCTATGGAATTGTTTTATTACATGCTATTTTCCATAAGAACAAACTCCATAGCAACCATAAACAAATAACTCGACTCTGCATTCCGCCAAAGATGTTCCTAAAATAAAAATGTAATTCTTTTCAAAGAATCTTTTCATATCTTCAATTGTAGATTGCTTTTGGCATGAGTTTTTTGATAAGAAATGTATCTTAAACAAACCAGAATAAGTTTAGACCTATGACAATGAGAACATGCTTACATCAACTTGCTTGAAACTATCGGCTTCTACGTGAGTATGACCATATTTTACTTTTGACTCGTGACAGCTGTTTTTTATTTAGTGCCGCGTGTTGGCAGACTTGTAAAAGAAGCCAACACGTCACAGGTGCTCGGCCGCCGCGATGCCGCATCACTGCAGGGTCATTTGTCAGCGCGCCGTCTTGAATGACACTGCCAGGACGTCTGAAAGGCGCCATATTGCACTTCCCACAGTCGTGTGTTAATGACGGGAAGATGACGAGACACGTTATATTGACACTGTTCGATCGACCGCAACGATACCTGGATGTGGTTCCTGGAACCTGACATGCAAAGTCGGAGCGTTAGATATTACAAAGTTCGAGTGGTTTTAACTATTAGCCTTTAGGTATTTGTTGTTAGTGGATCATAGGCAGTGTTGTACGCCATTTGTTTCTGAAAAATGTTACAGGATAATTTTGTAGATTAAGCTTTTCAATACGTGCCTCTTGTAATTATTAAATAATATGATGTATTTAGTATTAAGTCTCAGATGAAAGTGTGTTTAAGTGGCTCCATGGCATCAGTAAAACAATATTTTGTGTGAAATGTAAACCAAGAAATAAATAAAAGAATACAGCTATAAGTAATGTTAAATTAATAGTCAATTGTTGTTGAAAAGGAGTTTTCTGAATGAATGAAATATCACATACTTTTTCTTTTCATATTTGGTAGTCAAACATATTTTAAGTTTATCGATACGGTAGAACTGATGTCGACGCCTTTACCTTCATAACAAACCTTAACAACGATGCTAATCGAAACTATACTTAGTTCAAATAGAAATGATAGGTTTTAAATTCGGTCGTTTTTATACTTCATTAAAACCTAATGTGTTGTATGTTTATAATAATTCATTGCATACGCATGAGGATGCGGATGCATGGTATTGTGATGATTCAAAAGTCGTGTCAAAATCATTCCCTCATCAGGTTCTATGTAGAATAGGTCCACATGTAGAATAGGTCCACATGTCGTTCGGAAAAATCTTAGTCATATTTGTTTCAATCTCAGTTGCAGATATCTGATTTCGGCTCTACTCACATTGTTTCTGTGGCAAAATACGTGCGCGAACACCGGCAGTACAAAATAATGTTATAAGAGTACTTCATTTTTTCCAAACCATTATTTTCTCTTTCTTGCGCTTGCACTCGTTGATCACTAAAAGATACACCCCGCATGGCACGTTTTCCAAAGATATGTACAAAATTACCAGCTAAACATATAGAAGTTGTAAATAATAATACCCTCTATTCTCGAATTCAAAAGGCCTACCTGTGATAAAAGATGAAATCAAAAGATTGTAGGATTTTTGCAGCGACTAGAAATCACTACAGAAAATAAACCAAATTAAGAAATCTATATTTAGTAATATCAACTAACTGGTTTTGCTGTTTTTCTTGTGAAACGAATACACTGATCACCGTTTTAGGATCACTTGAACAGCATGATCTCTGTATTTGTATTGAAATAATCTACATACACAAAAATAATCTTGATCAAAATAAAAGTGTACCAGAATATGCTTAATTGGGGAAAATGAATTCTTTTCGCATATTTGCACATCTATATGCATATATGCACACACACCAAGCATTAGTTGTGTCACTGACTTTGTGATTACTGGAACATATTATGTGGAAACATGGATAGGAGGGACAAAGTGCGTATATACTTCCACCTATACTATCTGCAATACTCTGACTGTTTTTGTTTTATAAGTATGGCAAATGCATTATCAGTATAGGTACCGTAGTGCAGAACGATAGGACTTCACATAAATTTGAATCCATTAAATAAATCCTGCAAGACTCGAGTGGCCCTACATGAGTAAATGATCAGATATTTTAAATTCATAAAGTTTTGAGATGATTTATTATTTAGCATCCCTGTTACCGTACACAACAGAAGACTTTGTTGTCACTTTTAGGGCATGCAACCGGATACATAGCTTTTATGTCACGTCTGTCAAATTTGGATTTAATGTAAAATCGAATTACATAAACATCGAGATGAAATTTAATTTTAAATGTATCAAAAACTTAAATCATACACAATATAACAAATGGAAACATGATCCCTATAGTATGAATAGTATAAACAATGAACAATCCATCACAAACCTTGATTCATATAACAGAAAAATACAATAATTGCAACAGTTATCACACAGTTCAAAATGTAAAATCATTATTATAGTATAATAACTTATTTAAATACAACTTACACAAACTTAACGTAAAGAAATAACCATACGTATACCAATGACAAGATGCATGTCAAGTAAATAAATTGTCTGAACGATAAATTAATGATACTGAAGGATGTTGACAGCGTGTTAGAGAATTGTGAAGATAAAACATCGAAACAATTGTCATAGTCGAGATAACAAAGTTTGGAAAGTTTTTCGTGGTATACAGATGATATAAGAATTAGTACTCGTAATTCATATGTACATTTACAATAGACGCACCATGGTAGGACTTTCAGTTCACGAAAGAGACTTCGCTCTCTCACTAAGAGACTAATCTGCGTTAATATACTTGACTAGTATTAGTTGATACTTCGTAACGGCTTTTAAAGTTATTTCACTTCAATCATACTGTCTATTAAAGTCCAAGTTTCATAAAGTTCAAACATTTGAAATGTAGAACACGAGAATCAATATGGCCGCCACACGCCAGTGTTGTCAGTCGTTGTGTGCACTCTTTGTTGCACACTGTTGCCAAGTCTCTGTTGCACTTGCGTGTGCTGATCATCGTCCGATAAAACATTCCCACGGTTTGGCAACACTGTACTACTCGGCGACGAAACAGTCACACAAGACCCATTCCCACCAATCAGAAGTTCGCTTACAACAGATCGGTTAATTTGATTGCTGTTGTTAGCGGTGATATGTTCCATGGCGTTGTGGAGGTCTTGAGTGTGGTTCCCTGGAGTAGATGCGGTGTGGTGGTGATGGTGGTGGTGGAGGTGGTGTAGTTGGGGGTGGTTTTGGTGTCCGGAGGCGGCGGAATACAGCTGGGAGTACAACAACGAGGCGGGGAGGACGGGAGTGCCCAGATACAACCCCGCGTTGGTCGTCGACGAGCCACCGTAGGAGCCTTGGTTGTGCGGGAGGTGATGCCCAGACATCAGCGAGAAAGAGTTACCGTTCGTGCCCGAGGACGCGAGGTTGTGTCCGAGAGAGTTGACGGAAGAGTTGGTACCGACGGTCGGGAGGATATCTTCACTACCGACCGGGGATTCCCCCGCGGAGGAGTCGGACAAGGACCGCGGTCCGCCAAGGCCGAAGTCCGTGCTGACCGTCACGGCACCCCCGGAGTATCGCGGCACGAGAAGACCACCGGATGTGGCGTTAGACGACCCGTTCGACCCGCCCCGGTCCTGGTGGTGGTTACTGTGGTTGGTGGTGTGGAGGGCGTTGTTTCCGGCGTGGTGGTGGCTGCTGTGCTGTGAGACGAGGCCGCCGAGGTGGTGGTCCAGGTCGTTCACGATGCCAGCGCCGGAAGAGCCCGTGGTGTCCGGGAGAACTAGAAAAAGACGAATACGCTTTTAGGAAGTGTATAAATAGGACGTACCGCTCTATACGTGATGCAACTTGTTCAAATAAAATATAGAGTACCCCGCGTCTGATACAGATAAATATTCTATATTATTTAAAATAAAAGTATATAATAAAAAATGTACTATTTTGGGAACGGGAGGTTTAGTGGTTTGAATGAAATCATTGTATCTGTATTTAACCCGACTTTCTTTGCAAACAAGGGCGCAGATAGTTTGATTCTAGCGTCCATTGCCAATTTTGTTTTTGTCGTATTGATCTTTTGCAACGTCATTAATTATATTTATATTTTAATGGTATTATGCGCACGACTAAAATACTATCTGAAACTTGAAATTTGCTAACCGTTTCAATCGGTATTGCAAAGTTCAGATAGTATATTTATTTTTAGAAGGAAGTCCCTTACCTCTTCAATTTGAATGAGACAAAAATGATCTCTATTCAGATTTCAATGTTCTTGTCTTTAGAGCATGAACAACAATGTATGTTTTTCTTGCTTTACTTTGTAATTGTCTTGTACGACGTATTTACATAGAATAATCATGACAAAGATGGCGGCCACTGCATGTCAGGCCGTGCGTCTGCTCCAACTTATTATTATTTTCTTGTTGTGTCGGACAGTGATAACCCAGTGTAGCAACAGTGCTACGTTTCCCAAATCATACAGTGCGTGTGTAGCAAGTGGTTTTTTGCAACATAAGTGTTTTGTTGTAGAGAAATGTGAGATATCGTGTGCGACCATGTTACTGACGGGAGCGGCCCAAGGAAGTACTTGCTATCACCGGAGTGAAAGACGGTCTGTGAAAAGTTTTAGAAGTGTTCCTATAGCTCTGAACCTGCGTATTACTTTTTTATTGATTGCCTTATGTGGTGACGTAAAACTGAACCCTGGTCCACCACACAATCTGTCGTTATTGTATATGAATGGGCGTAGCATTGGAAACAACAAGTTGTCAGAGTTCAACTTGCATTTCTCTGACAACGTGGAACATGATGTAGTCTGCGTGACTGAAACGTGGCTTAATGAAAATACTGTTGAAAACGAGGTGTTAAATGAACAGTTTACGGTTTATAGACGTGACAGAAACTGTGTCCCCCGTTTCGCTGCTAAAAAAGGTGGTGGTGTTTTAATTGCTGTGTCATCTAGGGTGAAGTCCTATCGAAAACTTACTCTTGAAACTAACTGCGAGATCGTGTGGGTGGAGGTTTTTCTAAATCAGAGCTCAAGTTTATATGTGGGCTGTGTCTACCTGCCCCCTCCACCCTCAGTTGAACTGCTCGATGAACTCTATGACTCGTTATCTCTATTGCAATCCACTATGCGCTCGTCAGATGTCTACATTCTCTGCGGTGATTTTAATTTACCCGGTATTAGCTGGCAGCCAAGTCACAGTTCTAATGTGTGTGTACCAACTGTTGTGTCCCCTTCCCCTGCGAGCTCTACCTTCATGGATATCATCTCTGAAATGGACATGAATCAGCACAATCATTTCCCTACGCGTCGTGATAGTGTACTTGACCTAGTGCTGTCTTCCCCTAATGACGTCGAGATCGTAGTTAAATCAACTGATTCACCTGTTAAGTCTGACCATGCTGCTCTCGATTGTGACATAACAGTGAGGGCATTTAGAGGTTTTCATAAGCAACCACCTAGAAAAGTGTTAAATTGGAAGAGAGCTAACCTTCCTGACTTAAAGTCAAGGCTTATGCGTTGTCCATGGGAATTAATGGAGACGTGTGCCAACATTAATGAAAAGTGCACTGTGTTCTACAACCTATTACAGGAAGCCATTCTCGAAGTGGTGGCGCAAATTAAGGTTAACCCCTCCAAGTACCCAACATGGTATGATGCGGACCTCATAAACATGTTGCAGGATAAGATCCGTGCCCACCGGAAATGGAAGAGGTCTACACTTATCTCCGATTATGTTGAATATAGTTCGAAAAGGCGGGATTTCAAACGCCTTCAAATGCATAAATATCGCGATTACATCAAGAACGTTGAAGATTCAATGTCAAGTTCTCCAAAGTTTTTTTGGAAGTTTTTTAGGAATAAAGAACGCTCAAGGCGAATCCCCGCTGAGATAATGTTCAGTGGTAAAGTGGCGAGGGACACGCGCTCTTCATGTCAATTGTTTTCGGAATACTTTACATCAGTTTTCAAGCCCAGGGACAATTTACCTCTTCCCAACATTGAAGAGCGAGTGAACTCTGATTCTATTTCTGGTTTTTCCATCTCCTTGCGTGACGTCACTTCCAAGCTACGTAATCTTGAGTCCGGCAAGTCTCCGGGGACAGATAATATACCTGTATCAATAATAAAAGCATGTGCTGAGGAGCTTGCGCCACCACTCACTTATATTTACAATTGCATTTTAAGTGAAGGGGTGTTTCCTGATCGCTGGAAACACGCCCTTGTGACCCCAGTGCACAAAAGTGGTAACAAAAACCAGGCCAAGAACTACAGACCAATCTCTTTACTTCCGGTATTTTCTAAAGTATTTGAGAAATTTTTACATGATCGCTTGATGCATTATGTTAAAAAGCACATTCCTATAAGTCAACACGGTTTTTTCCCTAAGCGTTCTACTGTTACGAATATGGCGTCTTTTGTAAACAAACTTGTACACAATTTTGACTCTTGTCTTCAAACGGATACAATATACACGGATTTTTCCAAAGCGTTTGATTGCGTCAGTCACAGCCTTTTAATTCATAAAATAGCAAATTTTGGTGTGTCCGGGAATTTCCTGAAAATATTAACAAGTTACCTTGAAAACCGAACGCAGTCGGTGGTTGTTGATGGAATGTCATCTGTTCCGGCACGTGTTACGTCCGGAGTCCCGCAAGGATCTATTTTGGGCCCCTTATTGTTTAATGTATTTGTGAGCGATTTGCCTTCTTGTTTTAGCTTTGCCTCTTCGTTGATGTATGCTGATGATCTCAAACTGTTTCATACTATCAGAAACATTGTAGACTGTAAGACACTTCAGCAGGATCTCAATAGTCTAGTTGAATGGTGCCGAAAATGGAAATTAGATCTCAATTCTCTTAAATGTCAGGTGATATCTTTCACTAATAAAAAGAAAGTTATAATGTTCAACTACACAATGGATGGTGTTTCACTTAGCCGTGTTGACAGTGTGTGCGACCTTGGCGTTGTTATGTCTAAAGACCTTAATTTTAACGCTCACATTGATTATGTCTTGAAGCGTGCTTTCAAAACCTTGGGCTTTATTAAACGCACTTGCAATCATAATTTCTCCACTTTTGTTATCCGTACTTTATACATGAGCATTGTATTACCAATTCTTGACTACTCGAGTGTTGTTTGGTCGCCACACCATGTGACTAAAGTCCAAAATCTTGAACGTCTCCAGCAGAAGTTTTTAAAGTGGTGTTGCCAAAGGAATCAGGTAGATTACCATAGGGTTGACTATGCCAGGTTATGTGATGAAGCCCACCTACTTCCTTTGGATGCCAGGCGCAAAATGTTTGATGTTATCACTTTTAAAAAGATTTTATCGGGTGAGCTTGATTGCCCTGATTTGTTAGAAACAATTTCTTTAAATGTTCCTATAAGACGCTCTCGTAACACACTTTTATTTAAACCCCCAAAATCTAGATTGGATCTTTTTAAATACTCATTTTTGCCACGCACTGTTACCATGTTAAATAGTTCACCTTTTAGCCATATTGATGTTTTTAATGACAATGTGAGGTCAATCAAGTCAAAGTGTTTTAACATTTTACGTTCATGACAAAAGTGGGGTTAATTGTTATAGCTACCACTTACCTTAGTTGGTGTATTTTTATTTTATTTTTGAATGAGTCGTTTTAATAGTGAGTGTATGTTAATTTTATTGGAACATATGTATTAATAAGAGCCTATCAATTAAGTATATTATATCCAATTGTGCCTGGAATTGTAAATTCTGTTGTTGGATAAATAAATAATAATAATAATAATAACATTTTACGTAACGGTACCACCCTACACTAATTCATTCAACTGAATCTTCCTTGTAATGAGAATAGAGAATCACCCCTACCAAGCCCTCGAATTGTCTAGAGAATAGTCAGACAATCTACATATTATTACCAAAGTGTGACTCATAAAATGTTCAACATAGTTTTCAATACTGGGTTTACTTTTTACAGAAACATCGCTTGCAACATAATTTTAAGATAGCGGACTGGATATTTAATGTACGCGCATATAATTGTCATTATTTGAAAATTAATAATGTAATAAAATAAAAGTTTATGTCACAGGGTTGCTATTGTCAACTTCTTCTTCAATTTTAAAGTACGTCTTAATGACTGTTGAATATGACGCATGAATGAATATGACAGGCTGAGATTACATGTGTCTGTGATGTCTGGTTAAATAGTAACAACATTAATAACATTTCAGAATTGTCACAAAATTATTTTTGTCTCCAAGTATCATGACAAGATATTGATTTAGAACACAGCCATTTCTAGATCGTATGGATTGGTTATACTGTATTTTACTTTACAGTTTACTCCAATTGAATCTGAACTTCGGATGTTTTATCAAAATAATTTGACTTAATTTACATTTCATGTTGGCTAGTAACTTCAGAAATAAAAAATAGTTGTTTAATTAAAGACCAGCAGCAAAAGTTAGATTGCACTTAGCGGGGTTAGGGATGTATTCGTATAACATGGCCAAATTAATGGTATCTTATTGGGGACAAAGCAACCTCATTTGATGTCGCCTGATATTGTCTCAAGTTGTACAACAAAGTTCCGTATACTTAGCCATTGTTTAAGTAACGAAACGTTTCTGGGATATATAGTTCAGCGGCTCCCTTGCAGATGTAGATTATGCTTCATTACCACTGTATGTATTCAACTTGCATATTGGGAGCGACGGGAAACAATTGGGCTGATTCTAGTTCTCAGTGTCTACCCGACTTAGTCGGAGAAATGGAGGTTGAGTTACTACGGAAATGATAACGCTATTTTATAGAACAAGCCTGATCATTATGTGGCGAACAATACCAAAGAAACACACGAGGAGTAGTCGAAGGGGCTTTATGATCCAACCGTAGCCGGGGATGTACCTATCTACCATGGCGCGTACGGAAGGCCAATGCCACCGGGCTCTAGGGTTAGACCAAAGGCAACTTTCTAGTGGCTAGCAGTGTACACATCTTTAAATTATGTATTTTGTTAATTGTATTATTTAACATAAATTGTTACAAATCCCAAACTCAAAGAGAAGTAACAGTATATTAGAAAATAGAAAGATAATTTCTATTCTGTTAAAAATATATTTAAATAACATCATGAAACTATCAGTTTTTAGATATGTTTCATTAATTAATACCTAACACGATTTTCCTTAATTATTATCGTTTAATTTATGAGAATTATTCTTAAAAAAGGTAATCATAAAAATTAAACTTTATTCGTGTATGTTTATGTTGAAATGTTGGTGCAGGGCCTCGGGGCTTCTCAGCCCAAAGACTTGGACGCCTCCAAACCTTGCTCCGCCGCTCAACTGAACATCTAACGGACTAGCAGATCCCAGACCCAAGATGGACGCTGGAATACTTGTCAAGCGTGAATGATTCGCGTTGGTTGCCAAGGGCGCAGAATTTATTGTGGCCTTTATGTATGCGTTGTGGTTAATAAGAGAGAATGTTACTCAGGGAAACGTTATTAATTTTATGGTGACTGGTTGGGAAATCGTTAACGTTGTGGTTCTTCTGATTTCGAATACCAAAGTCTACCATGGTTTTGAGTTATTTTGTTGCATAACATATTATAAGATATTATTACAAATATGTTGAGTTTATTGATGCTCAAAATTGTGTAACGTTATTATTTCGGAAGATTGAACTTTCATTTTGTAACATTAGAAAATTTACTGTGATAATATCTAATACGGTACTGGGGTATAGAAATATTTTACTTAGATCAAACGTTAGTGAAGGATATGTCGAAATAGAAACATGTATAATTGTATATATATGTACAATGTTACCTACAAATGTTTGCTCTATTCTTTATTTTTAGTTTGTGCTAATTCGTTATTTTAAAATTAAGTGCACAGTTAAAAGCACTCAATTCAGAGTTTTCATGTTGGAAACAAAAACGTCAATGATAAACAATTGTTCATCTGAATGTTGGTGGTGTAATATTTGAATAGCAATTAATATTGTGTGACTCGTACGAGTACGGACTGGTTTAGTCTACTTCTAAGTGGCCACTACTCTATGTTGAACACACAAAATGTATATAATTAATTGTTTTTGGGTGATCTAGTCTGTGGTTATTCTGTGAAGTGAAATAATCGTTCACGATTTCTTAGCAATTATTCTCGTTCTACATGAAAAAGACACCTGCGGTACATTTATTGAATTCGGAGTCCATGTGCACGCTGATTTTTAAATATTATGTTGATTAATTCACACTAACAACTGTTATAAATACTAAAAAAAAAAAATAGTTTCAAAGAAAAATTAAACGTATAATTGCGAGCGCAAATCGTTCTACATAAATAAAGAAAAACTAGTGGGTAGAATAGAGATAACGGAACTCACTGCTGGACACTGAGCTGGAGGCAGCGAAGGCGTCGTGAGCCGCGGCGACCGAGCCCTGGTCTGTAGCCCCGGTAGAGAAGCCCAGAGAGGGGGCATTGAACCCAGAGCTCTGTAAGCCGGCGCTGCAGCTTCCCAACGCACCAGGGTTCAGGTAGGATGAGTAGGGGCTCGCAGCGCTGTAGCCCCAGTGGCTGTTGCCGGTACTGAGCCCGAACTGGCCCATGTCTGGAGAACACAACAATCACAAGTTAAGGTACATTATAGGGTTTATTCGTGCAGTGCGTGTGGGGGCCATTTGACGGCCACCACCTTCGATTTGCAATTCTTTGTTGACAGTATCAGCTGGCGTTTTGAAGAAAATCGAAACACTAGCTCTATACGCATTAGGCCTAAATCTATTGATTTATTGTAAAAATTATAGCGAAAGCTAGAACCCGCATCCGCATACCCACTCCAGAAGTAGCTATACATTATTTTCAAGTTGACAATATTCACTATAGAGCCCGACCCGTTTTTGTTCTTTTTTTTCGGGGGGGGGGGGGGGGGTCGTGACGTAGGTGTTACTAGTCCCGTGCCACTAGCATCGGCGGGATACAAGATATGTCGTACGCGCGTACTGTCATTGCAATTGAACAATTAGCGATAGCTCACTCTACTCAATTGCATAATAATAATTGTGTCAACATTCAAACTTTAAATTCGTTAGCTCAACGCCATAAAAGCCAAAAAATTTAATATCAACTGATCGTTTCCCCACAATCTTCGGTTTAAGTATGTTTGTTCTTTTCAGTAACATTTCGGTTTGGTCCAGTCCCCGTTATTGCTCAGGATAAACACGTGCAAACGACAGGGAACTTTACTATAACGCAACAAATTCCGATGAACCAGTCATGATAAATTTGTCGACTGGCTGTGTAATGCATAAACTGAATAATGTCTATAACTCGAATGAAATTCATGATTACTTTCCTCGCCAATGCCTCTGAATACGTTACGTTCTTGCTAGTATAAACTAATGCGCGTGGCATAATATAGATTCTGTTCAATGCTTCCGTGGTAGAAACCCATAAAATTAGTTCCATTCCGAATATACCCGGAACATTGCGGTTCCACACGTAATTCAACCATAACAAGATGACTGGTTTACTGTCTTTGCGTCGGGAACAATAATATGTAGGCCACTGGTGCAGGTTATAGCTCGTAAATTAGCCAAACTGCTGCGTCGCGTGCATTACCCTAGTTACTCATTACATCCATACAGGAAGCGGTTGTGTTCGTCCTTCAGGCTGTAGCAGGCGCGTAGGACCGTGTTATGCAATACCCTAGTTACTCATTACATCCATACAGGAAGCGGTTGTGTTCGTCCTTCAGGCTGTGGCAGGCGCGTAGGACCGTGTTATGCATCCCCCTAGTTACCCGTTACAACCATACAGGAAGCGGTTGTGTTCGTCCTTCAGGCTGTGGCAGGCGCGTAGGACCGTGTTATGCATCCCCCTAGTTACCCGTTACAACCATACAGGAAGCAATTGTGTTCGTGTTTCAGGCTGTGTCAGGCGCGTAGGACCGTGTTATGCATTCCCCTATAGTTACTCATTACATCCATACAGGAAGAGGTTGTGTTCGTCCTTTAGGCTGTGGCAGGCGCGTAGGACCGTGTTATGCATTACCCTAGTTACTCATTACATCCATACAGGAAGCAATTGTGTTCGTCTTTCAGGCTGTGGCAGGCGCCTAGGACCGTGTTATGCATTACCCTAGTTACTCATTACATCCATACAGGAAGCAATTGTGTTCGTCTTTCAGGCTGTGGCAGGCGCGTAGGACCGTGTTATGCATTCCCCTATAGTTACTCATTACATCCATACAGAAAGCGGTTGTGTTCATCCTTCAGGCTGTAGCAGGCGCGTAGGACCGTGTTATGCATTTCCCTAGTTACTCATTGCATCCATACAGGAAGCGGTTGTGTTTCGGTCTTCAGGCTGTGGCAGGCGCGTAGGACCGTGCTATGTAAAAAGTTACTCATTACATCCATACAGGAAGCGGTTGTGTTTCGGTCTTCAGGCTGTGGCAGGCGCGTAGGACCGTGCTATGTAAATAGTTACTCATAACATCCATACAGGAAGCGGTTGTGTTTCGGTCTTCAGGCTGTGGCAGGCGCGTAGGACCGTGCTATGTAAATAGTTACTCATTACATCCATACAGGAAGCGGTTGTGTTTCGTCCTTCAGGACAGCGCGAAATAGAAAATTTTGTCCATTAACTTCAAGGTTAAAAGAAGTGTTATCAGATCACTCAAGGCTTATTGGCGCCTTTATCAATAAAGTGTATTGGGCACTAATAATTATGATGTTGTGTGTCCTTAAGCCCTAGTTAAGTAAATGCCCTCCCCTAACAAGGGGGGAGGGCTCAACTCATTATACCCAGGAATTACGAATAAATAAATATATTTGTAACTGTTGACTATACCCCCTCTTACAATTGTTCCGATTTTCTGTAGGGGACGTTATTTCACTTATGTAGGGTACTTCGGGGCTGTAACGGGTTCAAAGTTTAAAGTCACTTTTTAAATATAACACAACACAAGTACCAAAACAAATAGAAATTTCATATAATAAGATTTGTATTGTATGGATATCTGGCAGGAATCGTATCGAGCAATAAGAAAGAACGCCCTTCCCGTACTAGAATTTGTTTAAAAAGCATGCAAGTTTTTAAAATTCATGGAATTAGTTAGTGGTGTAACTCAGAACTCTTAGCTGTTTCAGATATATCTCTCACTACTTCAAACCCCCCTTCCCTCCCCTTTGACTACTTGCAGAGCTGATATGTATCACATTTTTAACAGTATGGTATAATCTTAATTCTTGACCGAGACTGTAATGAAAAAAATCTGTTGTAAGCGGTAATGAAAGAGAATAATTCTTACATCGCATCAACAATCGACATACCCCTTCACGACCATAATATCTCGTTATTGACTGTCTTCTCGCATGAAACAACCAGTAGTCACTTCCTCAGCACTCACGTTTTTACACGGCAACTCGTAGTCGTGGCTGCCTCCAACGCACTTGTACGACTGCAGACCGGATGTGTGTAAGAAAACTTATTTTGAGGGGTGCAATTGCGGTCTCGATTTGAAATTCTGTAAAAGGCGGCGAAGATGTTTCCACAAGATCAACAAGTTAACGTCCGGTTTTTCAATCGGTCGTTAACGAAGCCGTTAGCTGACGGTCCGTTATCTGCAGAGGATTTGTTGGGTTACAGTTTACGGACCGTCAGCTAACGGTCCCGTTAACGTTCTGTTAACTGATTGAAAAACCTGGCATAAGAAAGTTTTTAGATTTGAAGGTTAGTAAGGTACGTATTTTAAAAACTGCATCTGTTTTATTTTCTGGTGTCGATTTTGATAGCAAAACAAATTAACAAAAGATATTAAAATTAATATAGCAATGCGGGATACATTTCATAAGCTTATACCCAGTTTATCAAAATTTCAATGAAATGTATCGTTCGCACAAGTATGCCTCGTAATTTGTTTTGGGTAAGGTAAATAGCTGAGTCCTAAAACATTCATAAATTCAAATGTGTTAATGTGAAGCAAGGGGCACGCATGATTTATGCTTGCTTTTCTACGGTGACGGTGTTTGTACGTCCAGGCGCAGCATAAGGTTGTATATACTAGTCCGTAGCGCGCGGGTCCGCTTGCCCGCCCAATGGACACATCGCTACCGCCAGAACACCGCGCTCAAACTCCAGTTCCTTTCAACAAGCAAAGTGGATTGACGTCACTGTTCAATATAGCCTAAACCTGAAAAATTATTTATTTAATATAATTACAAAAACATTATGATGGTAAAACACGTTTGTATTTATATCCATATTTTATATCTACGAAATTCATGATCTTGTGATAACTAAAATATACACATCAAAATATTCATTATTAGTGAAATTTTATTTAGCAACATTTGGCCTGTTTTGAGGAAAAATATCACAATATATTAGTCGATAATTCACTTCTCTCTATGTTTATGTATAAGAGATGCTGTATAATGTATAGGCACTATGTGAATATGGCATATTTTAAGTCTCATTGGAACGAAAACAATGTTATAATTCCCAACTCAAGATCCATAATGTCAATAGAAACATAAACAAAGTAAAAGAAGAGAACAGTTAGTTGTTTTAGAGAATATTTCCTTAATTGTGTTTACGGAAATATTTATGTGCATGTTTCTGTTTTTTTGATAGAAGTTATTCTATCAAAACTTAGATTTCCAACTATTCATCATACTAAAGCCATGAGCAAATAGATAGAAAATATGTATTGTATAGTAACACTTTTACTAGTCACATTTTTCATGATGTTGACTTTTCTTCCTCTCCAAAAAAAAAAAGCTATTCAAAACACTTGTTCGACTAGCGCTTCTCACTCGTATGAGAACAGTAGTAATCTAGGGTGTACATATAAAAGAATCTCCTAGAGAACACAACAACTAATGTTAGCGAAAGCGAATCCTTCTACGAAGGCAAGCCCGTATAAATTAAATTCTTTGCGTTCAGACAAGCATGTTAAACTTGTTAACTTTGAATGCTTACCATTCTCAAACACTGTGTTGGTAATTAATGCTAATTGTTCCAGACAGATAAATGGAAAAGCTTGACCTGGAAGGATGCCTGGATTACGGTAGGATTAATTGCTCATAAGTAAAAGTGCAAAACGGTTAGTCTTCTCTGTTAAAAGAGGGACGTAGTTTTTTAGTACGATTACATACAGGTTAGCTAATGAGCCACTGACGCACCAAATTGTTATTTTGTTTTAGCTCGAAACATTCATTTTTAATGAACAGCAAGTGTTGGAATCAAGTGTATACATTTATGCTTTATTAATTTAATCAGTTGCAAATATGGCAATTGTTTGCAAGTGTTTAATTCTACAATTATTACAATGCACACAAATATCAGTACTTCTGTGTTGACTTGCGTTGAGGCTTTTATTACTATACTGGAGAAATATAGCCAGGATTTGAGTGCCACGGCCACACTGGTTTATACCAGACTGGCGTATAATCTACCACGGCACTACGCTGGCATGAAGAAATAAATACCAGTGACCAACGAAAGATTGCGAATTTACTTTTTCCAAATGTGTATGCGAATAGTAATCAAAGTCTTAATTTTCAATGTTGAACGCATTCGGCCCTAGGCTACACTGTCTAGATTATGTGGTTCCCAACCGTTGGGTCAAAAAATGACGTTTTATGTAATCTTATTTATTATTTCTAAACATTTCAATTTTGATTGCCTTATTAAAATCAGTGTTACGTAGTATGCATTCAAGAACATGGGCATTATTTTATAAGCTAAATATTACCAATAGCCGGGATTGACGTTGGCATATATCCTAAACTTACTATAAACAAGGAGTGTATTTTCCGTACACTTAAGAACGAGACATTTTCCCTAAACGGAAAATACATTTTTACCTGGAACCTGGTTAAAATGTGTTTAGTTTAAATTTTTACAGCTGACAGGTCATACGACGAGATATTGAATAACGGGCCCGGTATAGTGCTACTGGTAGGGTGGCCTCTATTAATCGCGCCCTAAAATCGCATTTTAGGCCATAAAATTCAATGCAACCCCAAAAAATGTTTTACGCTTTCGGCGTATTTGCCTCCGGCTGCTGGGGCTTCGCCCCAGACCCCTTCTGAACCACACCACCTCGTACGGCCCCCCCCAAAACCCAGCATCCTGGGCCCTTTTATCCCAGTCCGCCCCTGTGACGCCGAGTTTAGGGCGGTAACTAAGACAGAGATGTATATGTGGACGCGATGGTCCGACATTACTTCCTGCGTGGTGCGGCCATACTGCGGCCTAGTGCTGCCACCTTGCGGAGGTAATGAGGGTGAATGGTTGGCGGATATTACGAAGCCAATTACTTCCGCAGACAAACTTCAACAACGGGGCTTGTTTGCCCACGTAAACCAATCTGCTGTGAGAACGATTCGCTGATAACATCGAACTGAAATCTAGTTCCCATCATTAAACAGTGATGAAGTTATAAGTAAATATCAATGTTGGTGTTAGTGTTTGTGTGCGTGTGTGTGGGTAAGCCCGCTTTGCTCATTTCTGTTATATTTTGTTACACGCACTTTTATCGGGATTCGGATAATATACATTGGCAGTATAGTGTTAAACATAATGTACTCATAAAGTAGATACAAATCAAAATTTATTTTTAATATCGTTACATCGTTAATATTGTTATTTTTAATATATAAGAACAATGAATAAACGAATATCGAAATGAAATCATAATTAATTATTATTAATACAAAAATAATTAGTCATATAAATAAAGAAACCAAGAAAAACATAAATAAATCAATAAATTAATAGATGGCACTTTATTTGGTGTGCATTTTTTTTTTTTTTTTAGCTTTTTGCATCTCGTTGTATATATTAGCCAAACTTTAGACGAACAATACTATTTTCGGATATTTATATTACATTACTGGCAAAAAATAGATAATTATTAATTGTATTGTATTATGTATTATTATATTATTACATCACGTCGGTGATTAGAATTTGCGTTTCTTGCACAACATCTTTTCAATCGGTACGGAGTGACCCTCCGTACCGATTGAAAAGATGTTGTGCAAGAAACGCAAATTCTAGTCAGTCAATAGTCAGTACATTGCTCTTGCAACAGTATTCACGACAAACAGAAGAGGTTTTTCATAACTGTGGCCGTCGCGAACACCTCGATGTAACCTTTACGGTTAATGAGGTGCCTCCCCCCTCCCCCTCCCCCCCCTAACACGCTGCTAAAGAGGCCACTCAGCTCCTGACGGCACTTGAGGGCTGCTTTAGCCATTAGCCGGCGCACGTGCTCGCTGCACGGGCCCCCCACGTGCGTTTATGGCACACTTCCTGACCCTGTGTGGGACTGAACGGACAAACATCTGCGGGGGAACGTTTAACAGATTGCTTCGCATCGTCTCTGTTCCCTGTACAAGCCACGATGCAGGGATTTAGGGAAGCCAAACAGATTTTAAATTAATTAACACGGCCATACTAAAATATTACTCCAAATTAAAATGAATTCTTGACCAACTGAGTGGAACTAGGAAGACCATAAATAAATAATTTACTGCAAAGCTATGCATTTTTTGAATCCCTTCAATTATGTGTAATGTAATGATGATCAAATAATTTATTTCTATACGAGCTGTTCAATGTGGATCCCTTTCACACTCTACGTTCTGTGCATTTGATAAAACTGGCAAGACTGTAACTTACATGGAATTGCCATAATTGACCATGATTGTAGGCCCTACGAAAAAAGCTATATTTTGATCACTCCCCTCCCCCATTACCTCAACCAGGAGGACAGTCAGGTGAACTCGAAAACCTTTTCGTAAGTATTCGGGTTAGAAAAATAACGCTTTGATTGTTTTGGTTTTTATAGTTTTTGCATTCGGATGAATAATGAATTCGAGTTCAAGTTTGGGTTTAAATTTTATTTCAGAACTTAGTTGAGATCTCACCACATTTATGTACTTGAACAAATTTAACTTGATTTAGTTTTCTTTTTTTATAATGGTATATTTCTTGATAATCAATTTTCTACAAATTTTGCTCAGCATTGTATTTTTGTTGTTATATATCCTACATTTGCTCATGGCGTCTTATTTACTAACAGGCTCGGCTCGCCTCAAGGGTGCAGGGGTCTACAGGGTCATATCCACTTGTATCTTGTAAAGCGCAACAATAAATAGACCCGAGCGTGCTGGTCACCAGATGTTGGTCCGCAACAAAGAAGGCGGTCACAATACAACCTGCCGGAAGTCGTCCCTAGAGACGCTAAATAAATCACGTCATCCTTGAAGATAGCGGCTTTGGTATTGCATTGGTTTCTCATAAACAACCACGGTCTATCGACAACGAATGACTTTTATGTTCGACTTTTTTGCTTGTAAGAAAGTGGAGACAATAGTGTTTATTGCCAATAGGCTACTTTGGGCACGTTACCAATCTTGCTAGTTCCTCGTGTATGATCGTCGCAGTTTCTCGTTGGAACAGAAGATCACTTCTGGCACATACATCTGCCCTTACATCAATCAATTAGTTCTAGCAACAAGTTCAATCACAATCGGGACAAATAATAATTAAAACCACTCGAAACTAATCTTTAATCATCATGAAAATTGTAAAAGAACTATTTTGACCTAATTGCGCCACCAGTGTTTTTCTTGTCAATATCCATTTCTGTTATTCGTTTGATAACTTGTCAGTTGGTGGTATACCGTATTAAAAATAAAAACGCTGCCAAAATATGTATTTTGTATTAATTTTGATAGTACTTAATACTTATGCTTGTACACATCTGCTAGTTGTATAACGTAATCTTTTGTGACAAATATTATCTATCTAGCAAAGTCTTAATTCTTTGTCTTCAACTTAATAACAGGAGTTTAATTTATTAATTATACCATTCTACAACCATAATGCAAACACGAATATACCAGAGTCGATATTTGAATGCAAGATGTTGCTGCTTGGACGGAGATAAATGTTTTCTGTTTTAAAATGAAGTATTAGAATAACAGTTTGATAATAGGCATAATAAAACTTGCCTAGGCCTATTACTGTAAAACTCGTTTAAACTGTAATTAGAAAGTTTTATTTAAACAACACAATTAACAATGTGCCTACAAGATTAAGATATAAAAAGCAAACCAACATTATTGTATACACAAAAGATGCAAGTAAATTTCAACAACAGCTGTTTTAAATCACTACTGAAATGTTATTACCCCAATCGTACGTTAGGAAACCCAACATGGCAGTGGCAGTAGTACAGCCACATGTTTTGAGATCAATAGTATAACAAAATAATTAAAAACTGTACGGTGCCATAAAGGGCATATTAATACTTCTCTGTTTGACGCCCCAGGTCGACAACATTGACCGGTAAAAAGTTCTGTAATTTTACCGTCACGGGTATCGAACTTATGACCACCCGATGCGAGACTGGCAGACAATGGCTATAGGATTTTTATATGCAAAGGGAAGCGAAACGGGATGCGGAATCGTTGTTCTCAAAGCTCAAATGAATAGGACGACCCCTCAGGCAAGACCAAAATTAATTAATAATCAGCAACAGAGATGGCTGTACGACGATGAAAACTCTTGCCAGGGGAAGAGGGAGGGGTGAGGGGGGGGAGGGGTACCACGGTGGACTCGAGATCGAAGCCTGGTACCTACAACAACGACGGACACAGTAATCGTCGAAGGGAAGTGAAGTGCGGGTTACAATCAACAAGTAACACATTTATTGAGAAAATGATATGTAGATAATGTTTCATGTTATGGTTGTTTAATTCAGTGAGGTCAGACCATCCATGCAGTATGCAAGTGGTTTTCAAACATTCTGAATGACCTCCAGTTTTATGCCGTAGGGAATGAGCGTGTTGCACTTCAACTAACTTTGGAAACATGACATGTACATGTACATGTATAAAACACTGGAAAGTTTTTGGAGCTATGTCCATCTCTACTGTCAGACAGTAAAAAACTGAGAAATTCAATACAAACCTCGCATAGGGAACATATCGCCGGTAGGGGGGGGGGGGGGGGGAGGAGCTGCATGAAGTAGTAGGTGAGGCGAAGAATAGCTCCTAAAGTGTGCAGGAGAAAGTTTTAAAATGCATAGGTCAACCTAAGTCCTCCAACAGTATGTGTTTCCCAAGGGGCCAGCCAGTAGCCCGGTCCACTCGCGGTCCAAGGGATAGTTTCAAAAGGGCCGATATACCAATTATTTTATGAAATGATGTAATTTTAAAATCTCAAATTTATTTGCCCTATTATGACGAAGTATACAGTACAGCATGGATTGGAGACCATAATTATGAAAAAGTAGTTTTGAAGCTGAATATTGGCACTTGCAGAAATTCAAATTTCATTAGGCCTCCATTACATTATATTAAATTGAAGAAAAACATGGTTATAATTTTTCTAATACTCAACTTTAGAAATACAAGCTGTTCTTGTTGATTTTTTTACTAATGGTGTGCTATTTATAAAGAATTTCTGGAAATGCAATCCATTTTCGCCATATCAATAGCAGCTAGTCATTTAGTTAGTTTATCAATCTTTGCAACAAAATATATGTCAGTCGTTGTGTCTATTTCAAGTATTCATGTTTTTACATCGTTACAATGTCGTTACAATTAAACCAAAAGTTAAGAGTTTCAAAAGTGTAAAACGCCGACTGTCCAAAACCGCGAATGTGAGATCCATGAAATGGCAAAATCCTGAAAGTGCCAACTGAAAAGCCACGGTTGTGTAGGTCTAATCCCCCGAAAGTTTAGCTTTACGAATATACATCTCCAGAAAGTGTAAAATCACGCAAGTACGATTGACATATCTGTTGGAGAAAGTGCGCTATATCACTCTTCAAGTGGTTTGGAATAATCCAAGTGGCTTTGCCTTCAAGTATTTGCAAAGCACTTGGACAACAATGATTCTATTTAGTTTGTTGATTTTGCTTGTCCCTAGCAACTGCATAGCAACCATTACACAACATGTAGAGATTGTTCTCATGAAGTTAATTGTTTTAATAAAATAACTTTACGTGTTATTTAAAAGCAGTTTTCATCAGTTTATTTCATCAGGTTATGGGCCCAGTACGGTTACAGTGCGCATAATACTAGTTTCTGGATATAAGAACTAGGAGGCTCTTGTGGTGAGTACTAAATACAAGTTTTGTAATTTCCTGAAAGTAGGCCTAGACCTACTAGGCTTTAGTAGACATGGCTAAAGCAGGTGATCAGGTGATCACAAAGTTGAACAATTCTAATTATCAACTTTGGAAATTAAAATTAAAAGTAGTGCTCATGAGGGATGGCTTATGGGAAGTAGTGAGTCAGCCCAAGCCTGAGCCTGAACCCAATGACTGGGATAAACGCGAGTGCAAGGCCATTGCAGCCATATGTCTCACTGTGGAGGATGACCAATTGTTACACCTCGCACAGCTTGAGACGGCACGGAGCATGTGGATAACACTGCAAAGGTTGCATGAGCGCTCTACTATCGGGAGCCGGCTGTACCTCATGCGGAAGCTGTACGGCATGAGGTTCACCCAAGGCACCATGCAGGCACACCTCAATTCTATGTTGGAGGTTGTGGGGCAACTGCGTGGTATGGGGAAGAAGGTCGAGGATGATGACCTGGTAGCCGTTATGTTGTGTAGTTTGCCAGAATCATATTCCACGCTAGTCACAGCGTTGGAGGGGAGGGATGAGAGCGATTTAAATATCGAATACGTCTCCGGTAAGTTGGTCGACGAGTACCAACGTCGTATCGAGTCGACGCGGGACCAGCGCGACAACGAGGTAGCACTCCAGACAACTTCTTACGCGCAGAAAGAGGGGAGTTCATCCGGCAAGTCAGGTAGGCCTAAGCCTAAGGAGGAACGCCAGTGTTTCTTTTGTAAAAAGAAAGGTCATCTGAAGGCTGACTGTTATAAATATAAAACCCACATAAGCAAAACTAAGGAGAAGGCTAACTGCACGGTGGACAGCCAGGATGTTGACAGCAGCGCTGCACCGCAGCACTCCTTTGGCGTATCAAATACTGCACACAGGCATCAAGGTAAGGGTTACTACTGGTATGTTGACTCCGGAGCTACGAGCCACATGACAAGCAACAAACAGTTTTTCACAGCGTTGCAAGATGTAAAGACCCAGGTTTACCTTGCAGACAACTCTACGATCTCTGCAGAAGGCATCGGTAGCGGTTGGTTGACTTGCAGCTTGCCAAACGGTAAGGTGGAACAAATATACCTTAAGGATGTGCTGTACGTTCCGGAACTTGATGGCGGGCTGTTATCGGTTCAATGTGCAACTCGTAGTGGGTACAAGGTGACGTTCGAGGGCGCCACGTGTAAGATAATCTACAAGACGGCCGCAATAGCAATAGCTGAACTGGACGGGACACTATTTAGGCTGAAGTGCAAGACAGGTAACGAAGCAGCGTTGAGTGCACGCAGTGAAGAGTGCATGCACCGATGGCACCGTCGCTTGGGTCATCGGGACCCAGCTGCGATTAAGAAGCTGTTGACAGAGGGACTAGCTCTAGGCATCCACATTGGTAAATGTGATGCACAGGTGGACTGTGACTGCTGCATTAAGGGGAAGTTAGCTGAACTGCCATTCCCAACTAGCGAGACCAGAGCCACCAGGCCAAGTGAATTAGTGCATAGCGACGTCTGTGGACCAATGCCTACCACAACGCCGAGCGGTAATCGGTACATGATCACGTTTGTTGACGATTACTCACGTTTCACGTTCGTTCGTCTGCTGAAGTCCAAGGATGAAGCAGCAGATGTTGTAAAAGAGTACGTTGCTATGGTTCGAACTAAGTACGGACACAGGCCCACTATGTTTCGTACTGACAATGGAAAAGAGTACGTCAACAAGGATCTAAAGAATTTCTTTAAAAATGAGGGAATTCAGCACCAGTTTACGGTGCCGTACACACCTCAGCAAAATGGTGTGGCAGAAAGAAAGAATCGCTCTTTAGTTGAGATGGCAAAATGCATGTTATTGGATGCTGGACTTGCTGAGAGATTTTGGGGAGAAGCAGTGTGCGCTGCGGCGTACCTTCAAAATCGTCTACCGAGCCGAAGTGTAGACAAGACACCAAGCGAACTTTGGGATGGTATCAAGCCCGACATAAGTCACATCAGAGTTTTTGGGTCCAAAGTATATTCGCTTGTCCCAAAACAAAAACGCAAGAAATGGGATGACAAGGCCATTCTGGGCGTGCTCATTGGTTATGACACCGCCACTAAAGGTTATCGCCTGTTGGATCCAAACACCAACAAGATTTGGATAAGTCGTTCAGTACGCATCATCGAGAAGGACGACCCACACATTATTAAAGAAAACTGTGAAATCAGTTTTCAGCCAGAAGGGGTGGCGGATGAAAACTTCGTCAGCGTTCATGAAGACACTGAGGTGGACTCAGAGGAGGTTACTGAGTTGACTCGGCAAGAGCCTACAGCAACAGAAGTAACCGCCGGTGATCAGCAGATTGTTCCTCCACGACCACGTCGATCACAGAGACAAAACAAAGGGATTCCACCAAGGAAGCTTTCCTACAAGGTCAAAGTGGAACAAGTTCGTGAGCCCTCGTCGTGGAAGCAAGTAATGGAGTTACCTGAACGTGAAAAGAAGATCTGGGTGTCCGCAGCTGAGGAGGAGATGTCATCTCTTAGGGAACGTGGAGTGTGGCAGCTAGCTAAACTCCCTCCAGGACGCTCAGCCATATCATCGAAGTGGGTATTCAAGGCAAAACTGGATGCGAAGGGTGAAGTACACACTTACAAAGCGCGGCTAGTGGCGAGAGGATTCTCACAGCGCTATGGGGAGGACTACGACGAGACATTCGCGCCGGTAGTCAAGCATGAGACAGTACGTGTGCTATTGAGTGTGGCGGCCATTCGCCAACTTCATGTACGGCACCTTGATGTCAAATCAGCCTATCTAAATGGAGACCTAGAGGAGGAGCTGTATATGGAACAGCCCCCTGGTTTCGTGGAACCTGGTCTTGAGCATATGGTGTTGCGCTTAAAGCACAGCATTTATGGGCTAAAACAATCTGCTCGTGCATGGAACAGGAAGGCCACCGAAGCGTTGGCCAGCCTGGGTTTCGTGTCCGGAAAAGCAGATCCATGTTTGTTTATGAAAAAGGAAGCTTCTGGTAGCACTACATACGTGCTAATATATGTAGATGATCTGCTGGTTGCAGGAGAATCTGCAGGTGTCGTGCTGGGTATTTGCACGCAACTAAACGAGCACTTTACGACCAAGGACTTAGGTGAAGTAGCTCACTATTTGGGGATCCAGATCGAGCGAGAAGCAGACGGTTCATTCCTCATCCATCAACGAACCAAGATAGCTCAGTTATTAGAAGAGCAAGGAATGTTGGAGACGAAGCCATCGGCCACGCCAATGGAAACAAATTATTTATCAGCAGTGGAAGAACCAAGTGCCATGTTGCCAAATAACAAGAAGTATCGTCAAGTAATTGGATCACTTCTGTACATTGCTACAGTGTCTAGACCGGACATTGCGGTAGCAGTCAGTTTCCTGAGTCGTCGTGTGGAGTCACCCACAGAACGAGACTGGAAGTCGGTGAAGCGGGTAATGCGTTACCTGGCTGGAACCATCAATGCCAAACTGCGTCTGTCAGCAAGAAGCAAGATCGAGCTGCAAGGGTACGTGGATGCTGACTGGGCTGGTGACAAGATTGACCGGAAATCGACTAGTGGATACATTTTTCAACTGGGCGAGAGCACCGTATCGTGGTCAAGCAGAAAACAGACAATCGTTGCATTGTCGTCCACCGAGGCAGAGTATGTTGCGGCTGCACATGCTTGCCAAGAGTTGCTATGGTTACGTCAACTGCTGGAAGACATCGGAGCACCAGCTGTGGGTGCTACACCAATTTACGAGGACAACCAAGGCTGCATTCATTTGATCAAGTCTGATCGTTGCAGTGCCAGTACAAAGCATATCGATGTCAGGCATCATCTAATCAGAGACCTACGAGAGCAAGGGATCATCGAGGCGGAGTATTGTCCTACGGAGTACATGACTGCGGACATGTTTACGAAGCCCGTGTCCAAAGAACTTTTGAATCGTTTTGCCTCGCAAGCTCAGCTAGTGTTTAGCGACGAGTGAACATAGCGAGAAGGGGTGTTGGAGAAAGTGCGCTATATCACTCTTCAAGTGGTTTGGAATAATCCAAGTGGCTTTGCCTTCAAGTATTTGCAAAGCACTTGGACAACAATGATTCTATTTAGTTTGTTGATTTTGCTTGTCCCTAGCAACTGCATAGCAACCATTACACAACATGTAGAGATTGTTCTCATGAAGTTAATTGTTTTAATAAAATAACTTTACGTGTTATTTAAAAGCAGTTTTCATCAGTTTATTTCATCAATATCAAAGAAAGCCCAATTTATGGTAAAACACCGAATGTGCAGATTTAAAAAAGTAAAATCTCCGGAAAGTGTATATCGACGAATATGCGTAACATGTAACTCCCCAAAATGCAGCACCACGAAAGCGCAATGTTCGCCCATATTAGCCAACGATACCGCCAGTGGCGTCGAAACAGGGGGTCAAGGGGGCCCTCCAAATGTCATGCCATGGGGGAATAACGGGGGGGGGGGGGGGGGGGGTAATTTTAGATTTGAAAACATATATTGTGTACGTGTGGGGTCCTTGGCTGCGTGCCCGAAAAGTTTAGATTTCTACTTTTTGGGAAAGCAACGTCAGATGATTGTGTCAACTGTCAACAATTAATATCCAGGAAGAAACAACCCAACAATAGCAGGAATGTTTATCTGTTGTATTTTTTTAATGAAAATATAGCATCTCAAAATACATTTCAGGCCATCAAACATAATGCATGGCCACATTTTTGTTTCGCCTACGGCGTAATTGTCTCCGGCGTCTGGGGCTTCGCCCCTGACCCCAGCTTTATCACCCACCTCGTTGCGAGCACCAATAAACGATGCAAATGGATATTAGTGAATTTGTGGAGGGTTGGGTTGATACATATATAAATTATAAATCAATTTTTGTTTGATCCCGTTTTGTTTACCATTACCGTCTATTGAGGCTGGAATTGACCCCTTCCCATCCCCCCCCCCCCTTTATATCAAAACCTTTCCGACGCGCCTGGATATACCGTGATCCAGTAACCTTGTTTTCAGCCTGTGGTAAAACGCCAAGGTGAGATCCGCTTCTCCGTGATTAAACTTAAATTACATTATGATGGATGACACTCATACCATCAACATACTCATTATTACTTATAACATGTTTCATCATGAGGATGTAATCGTTTAGATTGGAATAGTAACACGCTTAACTCAACTGTTTATAGACCATGGGCCATCTAATAGAACCCCACCCACCCACCCACCCACCCACCCACCCATACACAGGCATCACTGAACGTATCATGTACCATATCATGTATGTTATCATGTTTCTTCCTACTTTGTTTTCAGTATTTATTAGACCTCAGTTAGTATAAAAGTTGAGATAATTCCAATTCTTGATTGTAAATGTAAGTTAAGGAATCTTTAAAGAGTTTTCTAAACTCAAGATTCAGCCTGTGTCAATAAAGATTTACTTTACTTTACTTTAACGTGGCATACGAACACTCACTTTGACGGTGTAGAACAAAGTGATAGTAGGCCTAAGCTCCGCATGGGCTATGGAGCGAGTTTTAAACCAAATGCTGTTAGTTTTAAGGTTGTTTTTGTAAATTTTACGACAAAGAAGGTTCAGAGCTCAATTTCCGGTCCGGGCTTGGAATTTTGATTTAATTCACCTAAAATCTTTCTGTATATACCGGTGTATAAGTAAGCGATGACTTGAGAGCCGTCATAGCAACGAGGCACATAATCAATTATAACGCACACCACTGAAAATCAGTTCACGTAATTAATTACTAATTAGGTGTAGAGACTAAATAGAAATGTCTTTGTTTTTATGTATTTGTTTTATTAATTAATTTATTCATGTTTTAAGGTCCCCGTACGCTAAGCAGTGCTTCAAAAGTGTACCTCAATTAATAGAGTAAGGGAGACCTTCTCTTGTTTTGAGGGAGTTGAGGCTGGTGGAGGTAGAGTTTGAGCGTGGGGGATCATTGTAAATTCTATAGTTTACTCTTCCGCTACGGCGGAATTTGCATTTTTTCACACGTTACATAGACAGAGTTCTGTATTCACATTTTTTCACTTTTAGGTATTTCGTAACTGCAGCTACGTAGGCAAATCTGTGAGCGATGTAATTTATCAAACTGTGCCTGAACACAGAAGCGTAATCATATTCACCACTGGAATTGTTTGTTTATTCGGCACAATCTTTGCCATTCGTAATTTAAATGTAATATGTAAATACCACCCTCATTTTAGCATGGAGGTTAATTAATTGTGTGTGGATTTATAGATTTTAAAGACTGGCACGCACGAAAGAGAAACAATGTATTATGTTATACAAAATATATCACGAACTGACAGCAAAAAAACCACACCACAATGTTCAGACATTCTTACGACTAATTTCAAAACCAGTTTATTAAATGTTATGAATTCCAATACGTCATTTATCAGCAACATAACGAATTGTTATGAATTTAATTAAAATTATTTATAAAAGATAGCTAAGAGAATTTTATATACATTTTTGTATTACTTATCTATCTAAGTATGCGATGTGGTTATTGATTTATCATATTAGCAACATTTCAATTCGGAAAAAGTACTAATTACCAAGTAAGTGAGCAAATTGGAAAGAGTAGGCCTAAATGTTACCTTTACATTTATCTTCAACAACAAAAATTACATTTCTAAGCATCTACACGGGGCAAATCTTAGTTCTTGCGAAACAAAAAACCCTCATTTCAGTCTTTTGTCTATGTTTCAATATTGTGTAGCTTTCTCAGAACATAACTAAAAAATGTTAATTTGTCGCTGTTTTTACAGTAATTTACAAATATTGTCCAATGTTACTTACTCTGGCAATTGGACATGGCGGGTGGCATCCGGAAGGAGAGGGAGCCGGAGAGCGGATCCGACGCCCTTTGAAGCGGATCTAGCGGTGATCCGAAGTGACCCGACAAGAAAGGCCGCTGTCCGAAGGCGAAGGCGTGGAACTGCTGTTGCTGTCCTAGAAGAGACAGCACTAAACCATTAGCACTAACACATCTGTCCGTCTAGCAGGCCAATAGCACTAACACAACACTAACATGAGCAGCGTCTTGTGCGTGGAACTGCTTTGCTGTCCTAGAAGAGACAGCACTATACCATTAGCACTTACACATCTGTCCGTCTAGCAGGCCAATAGCACTAACACAACACTAACATGAGCAGCGTCTTGTGTGTGGAACTGCTTTGCTGTCCTAGAAGAGACAGCACTATACCATTAGCACTAACACAACACTAACATGAGCAGCGTCTTGTGCGTGGAACTGCTGTTGCTGTCCTAGAAGAGACAGCACTATACCATTAGCACTAACACATCTGTCCGTCTAGCAGGCCAATAGCACTAACACAACACTAACATGAGCAGCGTCTTGTGTGTGGAACTGCTTTGCTGTCCTAGAAGAGACAGCACTATACCATTAGCACTAACACATCTGTCCGTCTAGCAGGCCAATAGCACTATCACAACACTAACATGAGCAGCGTCTTGTGCGTGGAACTGCTTTGCTGTCCTAGAAGAGACAGCACTATACCATTAGCACTAACACATCTGTCCGTCTAGCAGGCCAATAGCACTAACACAACACTAACATGAGCAGCGTCTTGTGCGTGGAACTGCTTTGCTGTCCTAGAAGAGACAGCACTATACCATTAGCACTAACACATCTGTCCGTCTAGCAGGCCAATAGCACTAACACAACACTAACATGAGCAGCGTCTTGTGCGTGGAACTGCTGTTGCTGTCTTAGAAGAGACAGCACTATACCATTAGCACTTACACATCTGTCCGTCTAGCAGGCCAATAGCACTAACACAACACTAACATGAGCAGCGTCTTGTGCGTGGAACTGCTTTGCTGTCCTAGAAGAGACAGCACTATACCATTAGCACTTACACATCTGTCCGTCTAGCAGGCCAATAGCACTAACACAACACTAACATGAGCAGCGTCTTGTGCGTGGAACTGCTTTGCTGTCCTAGAAGAGACAGCACTATACCATTAGCACTTACACATCTGTCCGTCTAGCAGGCCAATAGCACTAACACAACACTAACATGAGCAGCGTCTTGTGCGTGGAACTGCTTTGCTGTCCTAGAAGAGACAGCACTATACCATTAGCACTAACACATCTGTCCGTCTAGCAGGCCAATAGCACTATCACAACACTAACATGAGCAGCGTCTTGTGCGTGGAACTGCTTTGCTGTCCTAGAAGAGACAGCACTATACCATTAGCACTAACACATCTGTCCGTCTAGCAGGCCAATAGCACTAACACAACACTAACATGAGCAGCGTCTTGTGCGTGGAACTGCTGTTGCTGTGCTAGAAGAGACAGCACTATACCATTAGCACTAACACATCTGTCCGTCTAGCAGGCCAATAGCACTAACACAACACTAACATGAGCAGCGTCTTGTGCGTGGAACTGCTTTGCTGTCCTAGAAGAGACAGCACTATACCATTAGCACTAACAAATCTGTCCGTCTAGCAGGCCAATAGCACTATCACATCACAACACTAACATGAGCAGCGTCTTGTGCGTGGAACTGCTTTGCTGTCCTAGAAGAGACAGCACTATACCATTAGCACTAACACATCTGTCCGTCTAGCAGGCCAATAGCACTAACACAACACTAACATGAGCAGCGTATTGTGCGTGGAACTGCTTTGCTGTCCTAGAAGAGACAGCACTATACCATTAGCACTAACACAACACTAACATGAGCAGCGTCTTGTGCGTGGAACTGCTGTTGCTGTCCTAGAAGAGACAGCACTATACCATTAGCACTAACACATCTGTCCGTCTAGCAGGCCAATAGCACTAACACAACACTAACATGAGCAGCGTATTGTGCGTGGAACTGCTTTGCTGTCCTAGAAGAGACAGCACTATACCATTAGCACTAACACAACACTAACATGAGCAGCGTCTTGTGCGTGGAACTGCTTTGCTGTCCTAGAAGAGACAGCACTATACCATTAGCACTAACACATTTGTCCATCTAGCAGGCCAATAGCACTAACACAACACTAACATGAGCAGCGTCGTGTGCGTGGAACTGCTTTGCTGTCCTAGAAGAGACAGCACTATACCATTAGCACTAACACATCTGTGCGTCTAGCAGGCCAATAGCACTAACACAACACTAACATGAGCAGCGTCTTGTGCGTGGAACTGCTTTGCTGTCCTAGAAGAGACAGCACTATACCATTAGCACTAACACAACACTAACATGAGCAGCGTCTTGTGCGTGGAACTGCTTTGCTGTCCTAGAAGAGACAGCACTATACCATTAGCACTAACATAACACTAATATGAGCAGCGTCTTGTGCGTGGAACTGCTGTTGCTGTCCTAGAAGAGACAGCACTATACCATTAGCACTAACACATCTGTCCGTCTAGCAGGCCAATAGCACTAACACAACACTAACATGAGCAGCGTCTTGTGCGTGGAACTGCTGTTGCTGTCCTATAAGAGACAGCACTATACCATTAGCACTAACACAACACTAACATGAGCAGCGTCTTGTGCGTGGAACTGCTGTGCTGTCCTAGAAGAGACAGCACTATACCATTAGCACTAACACATCTGTCCGTCTAGCAGGCCAATAGCACTAACACAACACTAACATGAGCAGCGTCTTGTGCGTGGAACTGCTTTGCTGTCCTAGAAGAGACAGCACTAAACCATTAGCACTAACACAACACTAACATGAGCAGCGTCTTTTGCGTGGAACTGCTGTTGCTGTCCTATAAGAGACAGCACTATACCATTAGCACTAACACAACACTAACATGAGCAGCGTCTTGTGCGTGGAACTGCTTTGCTGTCCTAGAAGAGACAGCACTATACCATTAGCACTAACACATCTGTCCGTCTAGCAGGCCAATAGCACTAACACAACACTAACATGAGCAGCGTCTTGTGCGTGGAACTGCTTTGCTGTCCTATAAGAGACAGCACTATACCATTAGCACTAACACATCTGTCCGTCTAGCAGGCCAATAGCACTAACACAACACTAACATGAGCAGCGTCTTGTGCGTGGAACTGCTGTGCTGTCCTAGAAGAGACAGCACTATACCATTAGCACTAACACATCTGTCCGTCTAGCAGGCCAATAGCACTAACACAACACTAACATGAGCAGCGTCTTGTGCGTGGAACTGCTTTGCTGTCCTAGAAGAGACAGCACTATACCATTAGCACTAACACATCTGTCCGTCTAGCAGGCCAATAGCACTAACACAACACTAACATGAGCAGCGTCTTGTGCGTGGAACTGCTGTTGCTGTCCTAGAAGAGACAGCACTATACCATTAGCACTAACACATCTGTCCGTCTAGCAGGCCAATAGCACTAACACAACACTAACATGAGCAGCGTCTTGTGCGTGGAACTGCTTTGCTGTCCTAGAAGAGACAGCACTATACCATTAGCACTAACACAACACTAACATGAGCAGCGTCTAGTGCGTGGAACTGCTTTGCTGTCCTAGAAGAGACAGCACTATACCATTAGCACTAACACATCTGTCCGTCTAGCAGGCCAATAGCACTAACATAACACTTACATGAGCAGCGTCGTGGCGTGGAACTGCTTTGCTGTCCTAGAAGAGACAGCACTATACCATTAGCACTAACACATCTGTCCGTCTAGCAGGCCAATAGCACTAACATAACACTTACATGAGCAGCGTCGTGGCGTGGAACTGCTTTGCTGTCCTAGAAGAGACAGCACTATACCATTAGCACTAACACATCTGTCCGTCTAGCAGGCCAATAGCACTAACACAACACTAACATGAGCAGCGTCTAGTGCGTGGAACTGCTTTGCTGTCCTAGAAGAGACAGCACTATACCATTAGCACTAACACATCTGTCCGTCTAGCAGGCCAATAGCACTATCACAACATTAACATGAGCAGCGTCTCTTGTGCGTGGAACTGCTTTGCTGTCCTAGAAGAGACAGCACTATACCATTAGCACTAACACATCTGTCCGTCTAGCAGGCCAATAGCACTAACACAACACTAACATGAGCAGCGTCTTGTGCGTGGAACTGCTGTGCTGTCCTAGAAGAGACAGCACTATACCATTAGCACTAACACAACACTAACATGAGCAGCGTCTTGTGCGTGGAACTGCTTTACTGTCCTAGAAGAGACAGCACTATACCATTAGCACTAACACATCTGTCCGTCTAGCAGGCCAATAGCACTAACACAACACTAACATGAGCAGCGTCTTGTGCGTGGAACTGCTTTGCTGTCCTAGAAGAGACAGCACTATACCATTAGCACTAACACATCTGTCCGTCTAGCAGGCCAATAGCACTAACACAACACTAACATGAGCAGCGTCTTGTGCGTGGAACTGCTTTGCTGTCCTAGAAGAGACAGCACTATACCATTAGCACTAACACATCTGTCCGTCTAGCAGGCCAATAGCACTATCACAACACTAACATGAGCAGCGTCTTGTGCGTGGAACTGCTTTGCTGTCCTAGAAGAGACAGCACTATACCATTAGCACTAACACATCTGTCCGTCTAGCAGGCCAATAGCACTAACACAACACTAACATGAGCAGCGTCTTGTGCGTGGAACTGCTTTGCTGTCCTAGAAGAGACAGCACTATACCAATAGCACTAACACAACACTAACATGAGCAGCGTCTGGAAGCGTGGAACTGCTTTGCTGTCCTAGAAGAAACTACACAGTACAGTCTGAATGAACTACACCAAGCAGCATACTCTCGAGTAAACCTTATCCATCTAGGAAGTCAATTGCAAACAATTGTATTAGCAATAAGCCTGAATGGTACACTATTTAACAACAATCAGTGTCACAAAAACATACATTGGAACATGTGCAAACGGGTGAGAAATTACACCGTTGAGAATTTCGACTACCATGCCTGCAACAATAATAAACTTAACAATACAAAAATAACAAAACAATAATGGTAATTTTAGTGTTATACAATGAGCATTTTTTAAATATCTGTTCTTAAACGGAAAACGCAGTCTAAATTTTAGTAGTAATAATATAAAATAATTAATTGTAATATCTACCAAAATTATCATGAAATTGTTAGAAATGTTTTTGAGAGCCGACTAGCAGCAACATGAAATAATTTACAACAGCAATATACTTGTATTTTGACCAGGAACAGTAAATATAAATTGTTTTCTTCACCTGTTGTAATAAGTTATAATTCTTCTGTTTCTAGATTTCTACAATTTTTTCAAAACACGAAATACTATTTTTTAAATAGGCATTCTCATGCTCTTAAAAAAATTGAGTATGTATTTTCTACGCTCAAAATTCTCAAGCTAATATTATAAAGAGGAAGCATACACCTGAATAGAGTTGAGTGTAGAATGGATGCGGCCCATGCACAGTTTGGACAACACTGGCAGGGAATGTATTGTGGGCCGGAGCGGAGAGTATCAAGTCTAGACGCGGGAGTGTGGTATGCGGCATCGCGGAAGGCCGCAAGACCCGCGGAAAAACACGACCTTTGGATTAACACTAAGTCTTCCGAGGTTTACCAATAAGACCCCAACTCGCGCCTGAGGAATTCCTACCCGGATTCTCGGATTTAGTCAATGGGAAATTACTGTACCTATTGCACACGAACAACGTTCTTGTAGATCAATAAAATAGTGGCATGGACTCAAAACCAGGTTTAATCGGAAGAACTGGACATAAGAAGAATGTTATCATTTATTTGTTTCTTGAATAAACTAAAGATATATATATGTATCCCATGATAACTTAATTTAATATCATATAACTGAATTACGATTTCCAGTGTTTATTACAAGTCATATCATTAGGACTTTTTAGGCTGTAGTCAAGTAGTGTGTATAGTAATGTCACAGGTAATGTAGTTTGTAGTAGTTTGTAGTAGTGTATTAGTGTATACTGTATGTAACTATATGTATTGTGTTACATGTATATGTACTTTGGTATGTGTGAGGATAAAATGCAATTAAAACTGAATTGAATTGAAGTTCATATTAAGACTAAGAAAGGTCACCTATCATGATCAATCAATTTAAATGTCATTTGTTAGAAAATGAAAGCACAATACAATTTCACTCTTCAGAATAGTGATATAATTTGAACAATATGCAATTTGAGGTATCATGATGTATACCATTTAGATTTTGTGCATTTTTAAACACAAGCCGAACATTACATCGTAGGTTCTGCTCAATTAATAGAACACCTGTTTTACTGAGGATCCTGGATAACTAAATCACTGTCTACAGAAGCGTAACAGCTATAATTGATTATTATATCTTAATATAGCTCCGTGTAAAGACATCTATACCAAAATGGATGCACCTATGATTAGATGAATATTGAATAGTAGTTGTAATATGACGAAACAAAAATTGATATCAGTTTACCAAATTATAGCCATCACTCGATAATACAAACTGATAATATAAATTTGAATATTGAATTGCACTTATTAATTTTCAATTAATCTATGGGTAAAGCAATATAAGTAGCGGATAGAACAGTGTGCATAGTAAACATTTGTAATTCATTTTACTTTGAAATAATAATAAAACGTTTCATTAAATTATTGTAAAAATGTGGTTTAAAGGACACTCTTAACAGGTTTACCATATTTATATCGGATATTTTTGTAGCGCTTTTATTCCGTAAGAGAACATTTTGCTTGCATACGCGTTGGTCACGTCAAGCAATATCCAAATAACTTACATCCCCCGAATCTTCCATTCGGACTGGTGTAAAATACCTTCCCCAACAGCCGTGACTATAAATGATCGTCTTTCACTGCCGATTCTAAACCTACCATTTGTTTTTGCCTCACTTGAAGTTATTTGCATGGCTCTCAGCTCGGCTATACGCCAGCCATACAGCTTGGTCGAAGAGCCGCTTGTTTTTCGGGCTAAGCTAACTAACTCGCCCTTCCTTCACTTCACTCTCAGCAGTCGAGACCAGTCCACCTCTAATTAATTAAACAAGCAATTCATTAGACATTCTCCCCACGCCTTCCCCTCCTCTCTGCTCTCTTCTCCTTCACTTCAACCCCCGGTCGGCACTCGAGAGCTGGTAAAACAATCCCCGGACACAGACCACCCGCCAATTGCCTCGCAAGAACTATCTTCAAGGCCTCTCAGATTATCTTTATCACACCAATTCCTCAACAATCGTTTATTCATTGTACAGTTATGCACACGCAATCACTATATTACTACATAGAATGGCTGACTGACGAATCTGAAGAAAAACACATTATTTTAATTTAAATAGTCTTATAGATTCTAAGATTACGTACAAGTATGAAGCAGAGACAACAAAATTGAAAAGAAATATAATTTGTACTAAATATAAAGTTTTATTCTGAGAATCAGCCTCAGAGAATCAGAAATATATCAACAGGAACTTGTTCAAATTTGATACGCATTTAACGACATTTATTCATGAATATGGGCAACGCATGAACATTGAACAACAAGATATATTCTACAATAAAGTGTTTAGTTAAGAAATAATTGATTGTTAACAGTCAAATGAAATTTACAATGAGGGGGGATAGCATTTCCAATATATTGCATATTGTACATGATACACGTATTATATTGTCATTCCCCCAAACAAGTTGAAGCCTAAAAATAAGAAATACTAAAGAAATTGTGTGATTATATTGTTTAATTCTCTTAAAAATAATTTATGATCTGTTCTATTCTTAAACGTGCACACACAGCATTCATGAGTTATTGTCATTGCTTTTCTTTAGAATCGAGACGACCGTAGTTTGATTAACGTTCCGACTCTGGCTTAGGTATCCGTATGAAAAACACTTTCACTTTGTTTATGTCTGTACTGAAGCGTCAGGAAAAACAGAATTCTATCTGCACATACAATGTGTATTTTTAATCCTAGGCCCATGAGTTTAACGCCTCAAGTAACGCAACATGTAGGCCTACACTGTGTTTATCTTATGTGATTTACCGGCAAGCATTGTAATACATGTCCTGGCGTATTTATTGATTGAAAGTAACCTTCAAGTACATCTTGGAACTTGAAGGCGTTATAAACTTGGGGAGCAAGATAGAAGAAAAACATTCCGTTACCCTCGGAGCCTTTAATTGTTAAATTGCATTTAAAAGGAGGCAAGTCAAAAAAGTCACTATTTTATTTGACATTATAAAATATTACGACTAATCGCAAACAAATGAATATCTCTTACTTATGCTTACGTATCACTGTTTTAAATCAACATCAAATCTCATTTAATTATTTTTAGATGCAATTATAAACAACGTTTTGTACCTAAAACTCTCCAAAAATTAACCCACTTTGCAAATAGCATGAACATAATTGTGATGTATTATTTCATAAAATGCATAATATCTAGAATTTTTTCTTTCTGATACAAATCTTCAATTTACGTTTGTTACCATTTCTACAAGCAAAGCAGCATTAGTATTGACTAGCTAAAACTACGTTATAGGCCTCGATGCTCTGCTCGTCAATATCTGAGTACATACACGCGTACACGCGTACCAACGCTCACCCTCCGATATGGCTGCAAACTATTAAGTACAAAGTGCGTGCAATCGGTCTACTTTACTTGAAAGCGTCTATCTCCACTCTAAGCCTTCAACGATAAAGTTGGAGATTCTCTATGCTTAAACTATGCTAGGCTAGAGAGAAAGACAGAGCGAGTGAGCGAGAGGGACTTATCAAGTCAACGTGTGTGTGGGTGAGAGAGAGCGGATGAATAATATACGAGAGGAACGTCGTGCTAAGAGGATATACTGGAGTATTGACACCCGAGGGTGACAGAGAAATATAGGATAACTTAAACTGGAAGAGGAAATTAGATAGCAGTCAAAGAGAAAAGGGGCAAATAGAAGGAGTAAATACCTAGTTGGTAAGTATCATTAATGGCCTGGCTTTGTGTTGGATGTGTTTTAGTTTTTGTAGAGGAAGCCCGAAAGGCAGATTTTGAAAAGGATTTAATGAAAATTCATCAAACGTTGTAACTCGTTGACAATATATGTCCAATACTTTTTCTTTATGAATATTAGTTATACATATTTTTTATCGTTGATTTAATATCACATGTCGTATCAAGAACTGAAATGATTCATTATTACAATTTCTAGGAATTCAACATAATTTACTTGAATATGCCATTGCATTTCAAAATTGCCTATAGTAAAATAAAATAATCCTCGACGACAATCCGTAAGAAGAGAAAATAAGATCATCCCGAAAAAATGAAATATACGCTTACACATAAATGTTACTTACTATACATAAAGTGGTATCGGTAGTGTACAATTATTATTCTTTCGGATTTTCTTACTTTCAATTTGTGAACATGCAGATGAATCACGTCGTAAATCCAAGTTTATGATCTTTAAGCGTAGCCTCGAAATACTGTCAAAAATAAAACAAACAATTTTACAACTGTTTCGAAATTAAACATCATATAGTGTATCAGCAATATACACTCTACAGCATCAAAAACTTAGCAATATTGATTTCAGTTGTGATGTTTATCATAATGTATTTCGCTTACAAACTTTGCTTATTGATTCTTTGAGCTAAACCATACGAGCTATAGCTATACGAGTATATTGAATATAAGCTTGTACTCTGCTTGAAGATTCACAAATGTCTTTTGTCTCCACAATCCTCTAATTTATTAGTTTAGTGTTAGCAGAATTAATGGTCGGAGATTTATTACAAGTTGTTAAAACTTTGGGCGAATGTTCCTGATAATTTCGGTTGCCAAAAAACGCACCCAGAACCAAATATACCACACGGATATTTACAACTGGCAATCAATTGGATCACCCAGCCGTTGTAAAACATTGGTTAAATAAACGCCAAGCTAACATACCACCGTACTGAAGGGATTCTTTGAAATACCTTCCTTCGGTCTGGCTCATCTTCAAGAACTCAGCGATAACAATTGCCTAGTTTTGAAAAATTAGCTTTAACTCTGCAATATTAATGCTTCAAGTTCTTTGCTACTTAGTCATGTGCTATATTTGTATTTTACAACCCTCCAAAACCTCATCTCATTGTTCTTACGAACGAATAGCAAGACAGCAACGTATTATATAATGAACATTCTTTCTTGTTTCAGTGTTCAGAACAGAATTTTCAGACAAATAGTAAAAATTGAAATAGTAACACAAATAATTAGCATAATTTTATTAACTTACAAAAACACGAATAATAAACAAATCTGTGATGGTACTTTAGGCTATATAATAAAATAATAATGAAAACAAAATGCAAATTGCGATAACATTATACGAGATTTTTAAAAACTAGAGAACGTTCCGAATGATGTGTTGGACTGCAAATATGATGCCATATTACTATACCAAAATGAAAAACTATAAGATACTGGAGCTTTATGAACCAAGAAGAATAAATTTTAATTCGTATAAACCGGGTTTTTACAGCAGGTGATTTCTTTTTACAAATTCTGGAGATTGTGCAATAGGCAATAAACATGTGATGAGTAATGGCTCTATTACAACTGACAAGCATGGTGTATTGATTTCAAATGAACACCAACACTTTTCTCAGGTTTTCGCGGCAGTAGCCTATTGGGTGCTGCCACACGCACTGAGTTACATTCTGAGGATTCCGGACGATTGCATGTTGCATCTTCAGAGCTTTGAACTTGAAATGCACAGTGACACAGCGAACCTACCCGTGACTACAAATACGTTTGAAGCATAGACGAAATGTTATGGGCGAAAAAGAGGTGAAGAAAGTAAATTCTATGGGCTTTTTTAAGTTGAGCTGAAAGTAATTGACATTGAATATATATGTAAATGCTAAATATAAACATTTAGCATTATTATTTTATGTACGCAAGGCTTCCCTTTCTTTTAACCTTTAAACACAATTGAGAATTGACACACACCATGTTCTACGCAATTCAGTTCCAGCAAGTAATTTGCAATTACTGATAGCAAAATATGTAATGAAAAAATAGTTGTAAATTAAGAATGGTTATAAATGTTAGAAGATAAATATTTTGCTTTACAGATAAAAACGTCACTGTTAGCCAATACAATTGTTTTTGCTTCAACCAGTCACATCCAAACGAAAACGGCTCAAGATGGCGACTCTTCATGTGTAGCCTGAGTGACGGTGGGTAAAGAACATCGAATACAACACGGAATCAAGCGTTATAGAATGATTCTTCAAACTGCAAGGTAAATAACAACTGATAAGGAGAAAATATTACAAGTGTCGCTTGAAGAATGTTCGATGAATTGCTCATAACCATACATTTACTCGTAGTCTAGGCCTAAGCCGAGCATTGTTTAGAACCTGCACGATCAAGGATCGCGTGACAAGTAGCGCACTCTATTGAGAGTTTGTGCACCTTCCAAAGGCAAACGCGAAGCTCGATCGGTACAAGAGGACCCTGCATAACCGACCATATTACGAAATGGGAAAAGGTGTACCAACCGGTGAGGCGGCGGCAATACGCGCGGAATTTGGAAAGTATAAAGAAAACATAGAACAGATGCTGGCAGGTTTTAAACAAAGGCTCGATGCTGAAGAACCAAGTAAGGAAACTACGCAGACCACCACTTCAAAAGACCAGCTTAAACTCGATCTTGAGGAACTTCGGAACGACATTAGCAAGGAAATGCTCAAAATGAATTCGCATCTTGAAAAGAGACTAGCCAATATTGAAGAAACTCTTGATGACCAAGAACAATACAGTCGTAGAAACTGTATTGTCGTCCATGGATTGCCCGAGCGCGACAACGAAAATACTGAAGACGTCGTAGTCCACTTCGCTCAAAACAAACTTGGACTTACCCACTTCAAAGTGGACTTGATAGACCGCTGTCACAGAATAGGGAAACCCCGCACCAAGATCAATGCTACAGGCGCAAGCGAGACTCACCCACGGGCCGTCATTATCAAGTTGGTGGCATACCGATGCCGCTCCGAAATGTGGCGGAACAAATCAAAACTGAAGCGTTCGGGAATCAAGATCACGGAATCACTGACAGCCAAAAGGCTCAACCTCCTGCGGCAGGCGCGAGACTTAGTGGGACCGTACCACGCCTGGACGGATGATGGAAGAATCCTCGCTAACCACAATGGGGTCAAAGTTCGGATTCTCACGAAAGCGGATCTGCTGAAACTACAAGTAACTGCAACAACCGCAATAACAGCGAGTCAACCCTCCTCAGAAATGTAACTACTAATCAATAACGTTTAAATCTAAGTTCGGAAGTACGCATATAAATATCATAGTGAAATCTTTATCCACCGTTTTAACTATGGTTATTACCGGTACTGTTTCAACTAACGGGAGCACGGTACAACTGTAATAATAATACCTAGTTCCTATATTTTATTACTTTATTTAAATACTTAAAAAGGTTTATGACATAGAACATAAACCTATATATTTTTATCTTTACCTATTATTATTTTTTTAAATACTAAACATTTATATACTAATCTACTTTAGTTGTCCGATTACATAATCAATGCAACCAGTAGAATTTAGTGATGAGAGCGATGACGATGACGATATTGATAACTTTAGAAATAAAATGTACTATCCAAGTATAAATCCCACCCCGCGGAACAAGCCTATAACCTGCAACATAAACAACCTACACCAAGTATTCTCCGGCAACAAAGAACCTAAAATATTCCATATGAACATTAGAGGAATAAACAAAAATTTTGACGAACTCATGACTCTAATTGAAGCAACAAAAACAACATTTGACATGATTATTCTGACTGAAACCCAACTCTTACGCGCTACAAACCAGTACGATATTAGCGGTTACGAAACCTTTCACCAATTAAACAAAATAACTACTCATGATGGCATAACAATCTTAATAAACAAAGCTAGCTTTGAATCTTACAAAATAGAAACTGTCAAGAGCTTAACTTCATCTAACAACTTACTTATCGAACTTGCTACCGAAACAGACACGTATTCTATCTTAGCACTCTACAGATCACCAACAGGAAATACAAAATCTTTTATCGATGAAATAGGGCAGGTAATTGGAGAAATGAAGTGCAAATATAATATAGTGATTGGTGACACAAATATCAACATTGGAGAAAGCAAAATAAAAAACAAAGAATCAGCTGAATACCTAAACATTATGTTGGCCAGCGGATATTTACCAGTCATTAATCAGCCAACAAGGATCACACAACACTCCAGTACGTGCATAGATCACATATTTATTAGATCGAAACAAGAAAACTACATTTCTGCTATACTCGAGACGCACATAACAGACCACTACCCAATCATGCTAGGCTGGACCCCCAACAATGCTTCCAATAATAAAACCAGTAATACCGGTAATAGCAATCCATCAAAGACCATACAACAAGTTAAGAAGAGGGTGAATCATAAAAAACTAATTAAATCCTTAAGTAGTGAAAATTGGAATAATGTAATAAACCATGACAACGTAAACACAGCCACTAATAACTTTATACAAACCCTTAGCTCTCACATAATATCAGCGACAAGTCAGAAGGTGGAAACAAATAAATTTAAAAAAATCAAGCCATGGATCACTGCCGGCCTAATTAAATCAATCAAAACAAGAGACAAACTTAGTAAACAATCCCTCAAACATCCAGAAAACGTAGAAATAAAGAATAAGTATAAACAGTATCGTAATCATTTAGGCTACCTGTTAAAAGAAACAAAAAACCAATTTTATAAGAACCAAATATCAGAAGCAAAAAGCATAAGAAAAGTATGGAGTATTATAAATGACATAACCAATAAACCAAGCGGAAAGGCTAAAATCAAGCGAATTAACACTGATCATGGTGTGGTTCAAACTAAAGACGATCCAAATGCAGTAGCTAACACCTTTGTGGACTTTTTCACAGATATAGGCAAGCAAATGGCGGAGGAAATAACTTCCAAATCTGACCCCCAACAACGCGCAAATGCTACAAACAGTAGTAATAATATACAGATACAAAACACGATGTATTTAAATCCTGTAAGTGACACCGAAATTGTGAATTGTATCCAAGAATTAAAAAGTAATGCAGCACCTGGAATAGACCAAATTAGTGCTTCAACAATACAAGCAGTTGACATTTATATTATAAAGCCCCTAAAACATATTATAAACTTAAGTTTTACTGCAGGTACCTTCCCAGACGCTTTCAAAAACGCGGTCATCGTACCGATATATAAAAAAGGAGATCCATTGTCGGTAAATAACTATAGGCCAATATCACTTATTAGCAACCTTGCAAAAATAATGGAAAAATGCATCAAAAATAGATTGTACAATTTCCTTGAAACTCATAAAATATTATCTCCCAACCAGTTTGGTTTCCGCAACCACATTGGCACGGAGGACGCAATTCTAAACCTAACAAGTGAAATAATAAAAATACTAGACAAGAACAAAAAAGCACTTGTAATATACTTAGACCTTGCAAAAGCATTTGACACGGTATCCCACCAAATTCTAATACAAAAACTTGAGCAATATGGAATAAGAGGACTAGCTCTTGACCTTATTAAAAGCTATTTAGCAGGAAGGGAACAGTTTGTCCGTATTGATAACACTCTTAGTAAAGGTAGGAATATAGAATTTGGCGTGCCACAAGGCACAACTTTAGGACCACTACTCTTCCTCATCTACATAAATAACCTTTGTTGCTCGGAAATTAATGGAAAGATTGTCTGTTTTGCTGATGATACCGCTTTGATTTTTGAAGGATCCACATGGGAAGAAGTCCATGAAGTAGCCGAGAGAGAAATGAAACATATTAAATCAACCTTAGACATGAACCTACTCACCCTTAACGTAACTAAAACAAATTATATGACATTTTCCCCACGCATTAACGACCAACCCAAGAACTTATACTTAAAGATTCATCAACAAACATGCACCCTAGACCGTTCTGACTGTGACTGCCACACACTTACAAAGGTATACGAAGCAAAGTACCTAGGCGTTATAATAGACCAACATCTTAGATGGGACCGACATATTAACGAATTAACAAAAAAACTCCGAAACTCCCTCTACAAATATTACTCGCTAAGAAATGTTCTCAGTTTCTCAACACTGCGCTCAGTCTACTTTGCATTCACACAATCACTGATACAACACGGACTTACCAGCTGGGGGGGCGCTTGCCTTACACATCTAACACTACTTAACACTACACAAAAACATATACTAAAAATATTACTACACAAGCACTTTCTATACCCAACCCACCTAGTATTCCTTGAAGCAAAGGTTCTGTCAATAAGAAAACTATACATTAAATCTACTCTCACTTACGTCTATAAGAATTACATGAAACATCCAACAATCCCTCACACAATACAAACACGTAACAAAACAAATAACAAACTTAATATACCCAGGGTCACCAAAGGATTTGCACAAAAACATTATCTATATCTAGGACCCAAAATATTTAATCTGCTTCCAGCGGCAATCACCGAAAAAAAGTCAAAATCGACATTCACGAAAATGATAATCTTATGGTTGTCAGAAAAAACAATTCAAGAAATTGAAGACATTGTTACACTACAACCTAGAAAGCATTAACAACCGCATTCATACTACATAATCATATTATTTTAATCCTCTAATAAGATAACATTCTTAATAATGGCTGAATATATAAATAATAAATACAGACACTTCCGGTAAAAAACAATAATAAACCGTCCCCAACATCGTCTCGTCATGAAACCTCATCCTATTCGTAATCGTTACTAGATATAAAATATTATAATATAATAGTTTTATAGTTTACATTTAAGTTACCACTTAGTTATATAACTCACAGTATTCAATAATCCGCACACCAGATATTTGTCTACGGACTCTCAAGACATAACTTCTGTCCGTAGATATTAATATCAATGTACAAATCGTCCAATAACCATTCTGTTATGTATCATGTGGAATTATTGAATAAAAAATTGAATTGAATTGAATTCTTTACGATAGGTTTGGTCATTTCGGCAATAAGTTCCAGGACGTGACGACAGGGGACACTGCAAAGGGGGGTCTGTAGTGACACTTATCAACGAGTAGTAAAGACAGACGCGTCGTGGAGAGTGAGACTGTAACAGCTGCTGTGGTCACCCCCACCCCTCCCCCTCCCCTTTCACTTCCAGATAACTTCATCGCGAACTTCATGCAGTCGATACAAGTTGCTAACAATCGGAATTAACGGCAAACGGGAGATTTTCACTATCGTTCTCGTGATTTAGGTCCGCGCTGTATTGAGATAGAAGCAGAGTCAAGTGACATTGAACGAGCGACTTTCGATTAGTACTTTCTTAATATACTGCTGCTGAATCTCGAAGTAAAATTGTTTTTTTTATTATATTAAACAGGGTTGAGTTGCATTTTAACATTGATGTTATGATAATTAACTATTAGTACTAATATTCACAGCTGCTTTATTGTGGTAATGTTTTATGATCTAATTATACAAATTTGTCTCTGTTGCCAACGTAATTGTCAACATTTACTTATTGTATTGTCTTCAGTTAATTAGGGGTTTAATAATTATAATTTTCAAACGTATCTGTTATATTTCACTGTCCAAACAAACGTTTAATAGATTCAAAAAATCTATACTTTACGTTTAATTAAGATCGGTTTACACGTTTATTTCAGATTTAAGATTTGATGGTTAACAAAATCAAATCAAGCCAAATTAGCATTATGCCGTTTAAACTTACACACTTCCCTTACATTTAAGATCTAAGGAAACCACCTTAAATTCTTAGCCCAGTAAATCACAGAGGCGTTTTATATATCCGGCCAATGGCAGCAATCCTAAGTAAAACAGTTAGGAAAATAAAATCTTAAACATTAAATCTTAGGAAAGTGTGTAAACTGACCTTTAATTAAGTACAAAGATTGGATCAAACTTGTTTATAAATGCAGTGAAGAGGATTCGAGAAATGAAGTGCAGTATTACCTAAAATATGTATTATAATTATGTAAATTTGAGTTGTTTTCTGAAGCATGTTATGTATTTTTCATTTCATATGTACGTATATATAATGGTGCACGCCATATGGCAGAGAAGGTGTCTCCATGTTTGTGAAAGAAACTCTTGAAGTTTTGCCGACTGAAATTTGTGTCTAGCGGTTGTAAAAACGAGACAGTTATACAGCCAGACTAGCTTCATGATGGCGGGTTTAAAACACCTAAGTGATTCGTCACCTAAAAATATCTCCGCTACCAATGAGGGCGTCTTGTGTGGCCGCACTGACAGCCAATCAAATGCGAGAAACCTCGCGGAACACTTGATCACGCGTTACGACTTACGACGCTGTTGGCGTCATATTCATTTTACTTGGTTGCAGCTGCCAGGGGTGTCCAAGTAAGATGTAAACAACGACGCCAGTTCGTGAGTACATTAGCCCCACCGTACTACATGTCTCATGTTCACCATATGAACTGCTTCGGTCGGTTAGAAGCTATACAATGGTGACATGTCTTCAAAGATTAATTCACATTTTCGATGTACAACTATACATTTTCAATACTTTTAATATAACCCTCTATGAAGTAATTGCTTTTTGTGACAAAATACACAAAATACAAAACCTGAGAATGCCTCTTCTTGCAGATCATGACACGATAATAAGAAAATAAAATGCTTATTATACATTATGTGGTTCCCCACTGCACGGTATTTTCCCATTTCGGTGTTTTTTTTCCTTGATGGTGATTTCGTTCGGTTTTAGTACTACAGCCAGGTTTTTCGGGATTAAAAACCTCAGTCAGTACTGCCAGTGGCCGGTATTGAGCCGGCGATCCCTTCGAATTAGAGTATCGCGTCTTATACTACTATGGTGAATAAATTACAATAATAAAACTATACATGACTTTATATCGGTGTATTGGTAGTTACGTTTCCTTTACAATCATTATGATGATGATGACGATGATGATGATGATGATGATGATGATGATGATGATGATGATGATGATGATGATGATGATGATGATGATGATGATGATGATGATGATGATGATGATGATGATGATGATGATGATGATGATGATGATGATGATGATGATGATGATGATGATGATGATGATGATGATGATGATGATGATGATGATGATGATGATGATGATGATGATGATGATGATGATGATGATGATGATGATGATGATGATGATGATGATGATGATGATGATGATGATGATGATGATGATGATGATGATGATGATGATGATGATGATGATGATGATGATGATGATGATGATGATGATTATCATGATGATGATATTTAATCTTATTGTTTGTTTAGCTTTGTTATAAATGCCAATTCTGTTCGCCCAAACTCTTGTTGGTAACGACTCATGTTCAGATAAAGACAATTTGAGTTCAAACCCCAGCTGGATATTAACTCGTAATAGTATTTGTTTGTGTAAGCAATACGCTCACTGGTTACTTTTTCCACCATAATACATACATACAATAATAATAATGTTACATGGAAGATGAAATATTTCAGGAAATATTAATCATGTCCACTCAACGATTCAACTCAACTCTATTGAACGGGGCCAGCGTATATGATGTAATAGTCTGACAAATCATTGCTACAGGTTCCTGATTCTACAACTCTAGACAGAGTATGGGTGATTCATAACAAATGTTCTCATTTAAATATAACCCACTATCAGCTTTTTGCGTAGTGTTAATGCTTCATAATCACGAAACAGATGATAATTTGGACAACCCTAGCAAAGAACAATCATTTTCGAGGGGAAGAGGCGGCTCACGTTCTCAAAGGCTTTCAAAGAAGAAGCTCCGAAATAGAACAGTATGGCTGCAAATATAAAATGGAAGTATCCTATTTGAATATTATGTTTTCAGTTCTTTAAACTTTTCTACCATATGCTGCCGAGCCCGATCCATCTGGAAGCTTCCTTATCTCAACCTGGCTTTAATCTCATAAGGAACCGCCTAAAAATGAGAGATAATTCCCCATTTAAGTATCTCATTTTCTGAACACACTACCTAACCCTTCTGGCATTACTAAAACAACTGCCAGTATTTTTAAAACCTTTGTGGGGACTTTACCGGCAAGAGGGGATCCCATATATGTGTGTTTTATTTATTTGGACAAGACTTTGGATTCAACAAACATTTTCAGCGCCCCTCATAAGAGAATGTTTGAACTTGCCGACCCCCGCGTGAAATAACTGTATGGGGATGAAGTGACATTTGTACGACACGGCGAAGTCCCATTAGTAGGGGAGGTGTTCGGGTTTACGAAGATGAAATCAAAACTAGAATTAATGGAGTAGGGGGATGTGAATAATAGAGATAAAAAATCGGGTACAATTGGGGGTCAATTGTATTTTTGTTTAAATTATGATTTTTAATTAACTACGCACTATCTTCTATATATGTTATATAGCGCCGACTCTTGAAGCCACCTCGTACGACTGACAGAGCTACCCCAGACATATACTCTGGCCCAGGACAAATGCGAAAGATACTCGTAAGGGCAAGATCAAGACATTTTTGTTTAAGATGTTGAAACAATTATACAATATTATAATTGGAAGTGTTTAAAATAAATTGAATATAATGTTGTACTACATGGATCTATTGAAATAAAACTTACAAAGAGAATGTACAGAGTTGCACATGATGAAAACAGGTAGTTCAATATAAAACATAAAACACTTCTCATCCGTTTTTAGGTGACATGTGTAAAGATAGTTGAGAGTAAATTTCAAAGAGCTATTATATATAAATCAAACCAAGCATTCGCCTTGTTGATTAAGGTAAACCTTGGAAAAATTATTTCGTCCGAATTATCGATGACCTGTAACAAACCACCCACATGATCATAATGCATTACTGATAAAGTTTGCAGAAATGCATTACACGGACAAAATACATTTAAAAAAATCAATTATACGGACGGTTGTCAGTTAATAAATTTCACATCTCCATATTGGCTTAATTTCTAATATTTTATTAAATATGTTAATAAAACTGTTTTTTAAGTATTAATAATATATTGTTTGATAACGTAAAATTTTTTTTCAAAACAGTAATGTTTTAATATAATGCAATAGCAACACGTTCCAAAGTCTGACGTGTTACCTCTGACCCACCTCTATGATTGATTGATACATACGATTGTATTAGATACATATTTATATATATATATATATATATATATATATATATATATATATATATATATATATATATATATTTGTTAGTAAATCCCCAACCGTCATCCTATGTGACGTACGGACACTTACTTGTCTTCGACCTTGGCTCCCTGGGTCCGTCCACGGTGACCTTGATGGCCTTGTTGTAGGTGGCCATCTGGGGAGGGGATGAGCTCACGTTGATGGTCAGGGTGAAGCTTTTCCCTGGAACATGAGAAACAAACCTTTAATAACAAATATTTTCTAGTTTATCGTTACTGCAACACGCTGTGAACGCGTAATATTTACAGTGTCCTAATACACATCAGTTCACAAATGGTCTGAAACTTTATAAATATATGATCTACAAATTTTAAATAACTGCGAATAGTTATAAAATGTGATCGTGATTAACAATTTGTAACGTAGGCCTACATATAACTTATATTGGCTGATAATGGGATTTTTGAGTAGGTCTAATATACTGTCGCAGAATTAGGGCAATTATGTTTTTTTCGTAGGCCTATAATATTCTAGTAAAAATAACCTGCAAGAAGTAAAAGCAGTCTTGTGCTTATACTTGTAAAAAAAAAACACTACCTGCACCATTTGTCGTGTGATCATTAGTATTTGGTAACGTAACTCTAAAGCCAATAATGCTAAGACAGAAATATGACACTTACAACATGAAATAACTACAAAATAGTAAAATTGTCACAATTGTTTAATTATTTCATGTTGTGTCACATATATATATATGTATATATCTTGGCCTCCTATCCAAATTTACAGTCGGGTTGATGGGAACAACGTGCTACTCCATTTCTTGGGCTAAAGTCTTCGTTGCCGGCTAGCCACGCCAGACACAACCTTATCCTTAACCTCTTCCTCATCTGCCTCTGCTACCGAGGGTCTGTTTACTAGTTCTTTCAATCTCTCACGATGCTCCCACAATCTTTCTGCTTTCATTTCATACCATGGAAGACCTCTTTTCTCAACACTATTTTTTTTTTTATATCAAAATATGATACGTATAAATATGACTACTATGATACTGCGTGCACATTATTTCACTCCTAACAATGTATTTGTAATTGTTATTATGATTATATTATCAGGCAATCAGTCTATCACTCGCAAGATATGAAAGTAGAAAAGAGTTGAAAACAATGAGCACTACAGCCACTACTCCAACCAAATAATGTAAACATTAAAACTAAACTAATCAACCTATTTTGAATATTTCAGTAAAGATTGTTTCAAAATAAATTTTAAAACGAGATCGATAACAGTCGTAAATTAATAGTTCTTTAATGTATACATGTATAATAGTAGTAAACACAAGCTCCTAGAGATAGCATTCTACTATTTCACATTATGCATTCAGTGTTTCCGGGCAGCCCATCTACGGATGTGACGTCATAGACACAGTCACACTCAAAAGTGTGAACAAATCTAAATCGTTAAATCTGAATAGAATGGTTCAAGTAAACTTTGTCCGACCGATTTGCTGCAATTCAGCGGACGTAAAATACCCGGCACCTCCACCAAAGACTATCAATCGTACCAAGGTAGAGTATAATTATAATTATTATTATTATTTATTATTTATTGACAACAGGACTCAATTCTGAAAAGTGCAACATAGTATACTTAATTAATAGGTATAAAACTAAGCTAAATAAACTAATAACTAAACTAGCTTGCTAACTGTACTATACTATGTAATAACTATAACTAAACCTGTGATAACAAACCGCTAAATATCTAGTCGAGGGCTAACTTGTTTTCACCATGGATACAATGCTTCTTATTGGTGGTTGCCACGGAGAAGACAAGTTAGTCCTGGACTAAATATTTGGCGGGCTGTTATTTTACCAGGCCTAAGCTCATACTTAAGAAGTAGCTCCTTACATAGAAAACATGCCAAGCATTAGTACAAATGAGTAGCATGTTGCGGAATTACAGAAAATAAGCATCATTAAAATTGATTTGATTATTCAGTGAGTGTGTTTGCTATATTGAAATGATGAAAACAAATGAATTTAACCGAGAGACAAGAATAAAATTTCAAATATATTATGTCATATAGCGTCTGTTATATTTGTCACCTCGAATGGCAGGTATAGTAACCTTGGATTTATTGTACTCCGAGTCCTGAAGGACGAATAGCCATAATTGAATTTAATGTTCATAATTCTTCTATAGGCTAAATTAATAACAACTATCGTCACCACGACATTCGCATATTGCTTTACGTCTCTCGTGGAAAATAAAATATGTATATAATATGTAAACAGGTAAAAAGGAAATACAAATACATGTCTTTCGTCATATTATTTTTCATACATCTTCTTATTTATTTACCCTAACAACTTTATATGCGTTTTGAATTTCTCCAAAAGAGCTCTAGTAAACTAAATGTACGAACAAGATATTTTTGAGCGTTTCTGTTAGCTAAGTGGGGTGGGGTTGGGGGTGTCAGAGGTTTAAGACGTCTAGGGTTCCGTGTCGGTAGCTACTCGGTTCATTCTAGCCGCCTCACCAAACTTAACTCACGCACGCAATCTTTATGGCAAAACGGAAATAACCTCATCCTCGCCCCGAACGCATCGGAGCGTTTCTCTCACCCTCGTATTGCGTCTTATCCCTCCCTCTCTCTCCACCCTCCCCCCCCTCCCCTCCCCTCCCCGCAAGTTGCAGGCGACTGGCACCGCAAGACGACGAGGTTTCCTTCTGGTTTCCAAAACGCGAGAAATTGTGGGGAAATGTTGGCCAAAGGTTGACGTGGAGATTGGTGGGCATGGCCTGGTTAGAGGGCGAAGAGTGAATGGCAGGAAACTAGAGGAGTATGATCGCTTTTGAGACGGGAAAACTTACACAGTTAAGTAAAATCGATGAACGGAATCCCTTACGCCGTATTATTTCACATGAACAAGAATTGTTACTATTAAAAAGCAATAAAATACATTAGTAGGTACTAGAAATTGTGATTTATTTAAAACTATTAAATTCATCTCTAGGAGTCGTTCTAACTTATGAGCTTGGCATTAAAGCTATATGCATTGAACACATTAGCATTGGTATGTATAAACATTAATACTTGGAATCAATGGAGTGTATATGTACATGCGCGTTGGCACGATTATTTATAACCACGGGCAAATAGGGAGATGTCGATCCATGAATTTGTTTCTGGCGGAATTTACAACAGTTTCGTCTTATCTTCTGTCCTACCTATTTGTTCGTACATATATAAATGAATTAACAGATAATGAATATTCGCTAAGTAGAGATTAAAATATTGATTAAAAAGTTTGCTTGTATCACTTTTCCATCTCATTCGTATAAGAAAGAAATACCCCAATGAGCATTTATTAGAGTAGCCTCCTGTTAATGTTTTTAGTGTTAAATTGGCACTCTTGGAGAAATCAAATTTGTTGGTATTGTCAGTTAGCGTGCGCTGTAATAGTGACTAAAATAAACCAATGCGCATTTTTTAGAGAGATATTGTTAATAGTTTTAGTAGATCTATGTTAAATTGGCAGTCTTGGAGATATCAAAAGTTGTTAGTTAGAATATTGTGTAAGCGAATGAGCGAATCTACGTATGTCATGTAGAGTGGTAGCAACAGCAATAGTTTGCTGATTATGTTGGCTGTTTCTAAATTGGCTAGGCCTATTTGTTGGACACCAGTCTCAAGTCTTCAGAACAACTCTATGAAGACATCAAATCCCCTCCACCCCTTCACCCAAGCGCAGCGCAGCGTAGCGGCCAACTGCGCAACGAATCGTGACAAATGCGCATCGGAAGAGTAACAATAATCATAATAAATAACAGTTATATACTCTAAACGGCGGGCGGTCGCTTCCTATTCAAGCCCAGCACTTAATTACATGGGTTTCACCCAACATAGAAACGGCGGAAGAACAGCATCGCGTGGCTAAGCCGTTCACAAATGACGACCATCCACTCAACTGGAAATATTTTAATTATTGAGATCCTGGTTTTAGTGGGATAACTGTGACCCCTGAAGACTTAATATCGATACTCTTCTTTTATGTTGTTTATTAATGTCATATAAGAGAAATTTAATTTTCAATTTCCAATTAAATAATAAATAAGTGTCTGGTGTTAGTTTGGGACTCTAAATACAGTGACTAGTAAATTAACTAAGGGCATATTTTGCCACAATTTGCACGATTGTTTGCTTTTGCTCTTGAAGTCTACGATTCCTCATATTGTCTTAAACTAATACAGTCATACACAAGTGTTTTTTTATAAGTGACAATAATATTCACGCCTGTGGGGACAGTTGAAACACATATATAGGCAAATATTTACTAAAGTGTTCACATAGAACATTTTTATTGCAAGATACTTGTACGGATTTATATGAATTAGCACTAAGTTTATTGGTTTAATAGGATAAACATAGCTAAATTATAACACATTGAATTGCAATATAAATGCAATAAATATTAAGATTATTAAATAGTTTCCTTCTGGCTTAATCACGGTTTAATCATAATTATAATATTAATAAAAACAATTAAGCTCGTTTAATCATAATATTAATAATAAAGAGTAATAATTTAATATATGAATAGTAATTAGATTTGTAAATTACTGAATTATTAAATGATTTATTAAATACAATAATAATTATATAAATTCTTTAAAATTAAAAGAAATGAAATTACATTCTACATTGGAATGTGGTAATGATTGAATAGCAATTGGATTGCGAAATATAGTAGCTTTTATGTTCATAGATGCGCCACTTATTCCCTGACGAGCAAAAGTCATGTGAAATGTGACCATACACCGGCGTTGTATCAGAACGGTGGCCGCGTAGTCCGTCACGAGGGTTGAAATAATAGCAGACGCTTCCAAACGTCCATCACGGATCGACGCTGTGTGTTTGATGTGATGATATCACGAATGAGGTTGAAGCGGGGTGGCCGGGGTCAGTTTGAGGGTTTGAGGTAGAACGCGAAACCTCAGCTCGGCGGGGATTTTGAGGTGAACTCGGTTTTTCAACTCTTTTATTTTCTGTGTGTTTTTTTAATCGCATACAAACTCTGTATAGACAGTTTCAGGAGAAAAAAAATACAAGTCCTCCATGTTTGGTAATATTTTATAATCCCCCCGTGCGGCCGAATTTTATGTAATTAATGAACTTTAACTACTAGTTTCGGATAATATAAAATAAACCTGGGACAAGAGTGCATTATACATTCATAGGGCACTAAAAATTGTTGTAAACACGGGGCAGCATCAAAGGTTTTGTGATTTTAAAAGCGTTTTTAATGGAATTTGCTTGTACACTGCGTAGAGTGGAATTACGGGTGAAAGAGCTGATTGGGGTTTGAAGAGGGACTTTATAGTGATAGGGGGTGCATGGGGGCGTGTGTGGGAGGGGGTGGGAGTGGGAGTGTGTGTGAAGCTTGACCATGAATGACTGCCTGCCCTCACACACTCTCCATAGCCCACAGTATTGCCTATGCAAGGGACATTCGGAACAAATATCATTGGCCCTTGACGCAGTTAGCGGTGTCAATTGATCCGTAGTACTTCACGGCTTCGAGTAGCAGTTTCGTTCGCACTAAGTGCAAAAACATATCATTTGGTTTTAATCAGTTTTGCGAACTGTTTTCTAGAAACTAACTATAAATATTATTATAAAACACTAATGTCAAAATATAGATGGACAAAATAAGACCTAAAAATCAGGTTTAAAACTGTTACCTTTAGAATACTTCAATTTTAGGTTAACCCATCATTTCTGGGCCTATTTTGTTGAACAAATTTTACAAAGGAATACCATATAACATATTTTCCAACTTCAACCGTTTTTAATTTCTAATATAAAAAGTTCAATGAAACAATAGAATTTAAGGTAATTAGGTGGGAATGTTGAACTAACCCAGCGTATTACACAATATTTATACAATATGTTATTGGAGCTACCGTGAATCAAACGAATTCACCCCCTCCCCCCCCCCCACTCCTCTCACCACACAGCTCCCCGCCCCTCCCACCCCCGCATACTGAAGTGATGCGAAATGCACTCGCATATTAATCGAATTACATATTGGACCGGCCTTCATTCTACTCCAGTATGTTCCTCTACCCTTCAATATACACACACATTCAAAGGAGAGTTCTTGTTGGCTTCGCATTTACTTTAGAAACATTTTTCGCGTATGTTGGAAGGGTTATAATATATATATATTATAACCCTGGTAGGCTATACCAAAATAGGCATAACACAAAGTAATTCAGTCACATGTATATTGTAGTTTCTAGTCGGTGATTTGATTAATATTGCTAGTTTTGTGTTGTGGACATACATGAAATATACACTTGCGTCTTGTGACTGAGGCATAATGCAAGTGGTTCCCTTCAGAAGTTTTTACAAAATACATGTGTTTTCTTTTTTAATTTACTAAACAAATTTATATAATGAAACTGTGAACGAATTTCGTAGACGATTTTGTAAAGCTTTTGAAGGTGAAGAATTGCTTTATTTATGTATATAACAGTTCACATGAATTAGTTTTCAAAGATAAAATTCCATTGGCCCACTCAGTGAAAACATATAACAATGCTAAATAAACATTTAAATTTAACTCTCAAGTTTGATTTACCAATACATTATGTAGTCAGTCGATAGTAGGATAAATATGCTTTTGATAATACATTATTGATAGCTTTAAAAGATTTACAATATATGTTTGCACATTCATATATTTACACATTATGTTTTAGTAGATACATTAACAATATGTTCGAACGAGTAACATCAAAACTGCAACGGGAGTAGTCATAGTAATAACCTATGAATTCCTACGTGTATGCGTCTTTATTGAATTCCCATTTGGTTTTTAGCTCATATGTTTTGTTTGCGGGAGTGGTGGTGGGGGGGGGGGGGCGCCTTTAGGCATAATATAGTGCATAATTATTTTAAAAACTCCTACTTATCACTGACAAGGTCGGGAATACGCTTACTGAGATGAGCCAAACTTCACATAATTTTGTTGATATATTAATTTACTATACATTATATTATATTATTTTTATTACTATATATTATTTTGTTTTTATTAATTTGTGATTTTAAAACGTCCACATCCGGGTATCAAACTATGACTGCAAACCACAATGCTTATATATATTATGTGTCCGTAAGAGACGTATAGTAACTGCAGTTTGGGGGCTCCACAATATCTCCACCTGTATATCACAGCCATCACACGGTCGGCTGCACGTGCCTGATCACAACGTCACAACCGGTCGTTCGCTGATCAATTGAAACAAAAGAGAGAACAAACAACGCACATTGCAGCAGCGCCGCTCTTCAGCGGTGCAGCGTGAGGGAATTAAATTGATACGAAATGTCGCCATATAGTACGATGTGATGTGGCCATCAGTAAATCCTTTTAAATTATCGATTATGACAACATGCCCAATAAGCAAATACGCACTTCATTCGCAGCGTTACGGTTTAGAACGTCACCTTTTGCAAAGTTTACTCGAGATAATATTGAAACACATTTTGTGAAGAGATGTGGGAGGGGTACGAAACGGATTCTCAATTTTATCTGACACGTTTGTTTAACAGTTGAGCTTGTAGACCATTAAAACACAATTTTTGGTTGACAAATTCCTAGAGATTTGACGATAATTTATAGGCCTACTGATGTGTTAAGCATTAATTGTTTTAAAACATTTATTATTAATGCACATTTTCTACATTTCTGTTCAATCCCTTTACATTTTTCTTCTTCTGAATGTGTGGTTTTGATTTTATATTATTTTTTACGATTTTATCCCCTTAATTGAATTAATAATCTGATCGTCTAAAATAATTATCTCGTATTTATGATTAATTTCTAAACCTTAAAACACGATTAGTGCATTTTGCTGATGAATATAAATTTAAATACATACAAAATACTGTGCTACTAATTGTACAAGCTCATGAAATTACATTTATTGGAATTCTTATATTACTTCATTACTAAAATATGTAAAAACACGGGATGATGTCTTGCTCTGAACATCAGTTTGTAATTGAATGGGTGCCCAATATACTAAATACAATTGAAAAAATTGCAACGGGAGATACAGTTTTGAATAACAGAAACGACGTCTTAGACTACTTTAGTTGTATACATGTCCTGAGAGTATTCGTATAATGTATTGTGATTCACAAATTTATTTAGGTTCTCCCTTTACATATCAGTGACATTATTTTAAAACGGTACAACCTATACCAAAACCCACTCTGGAAATGTTAGCTGTATAGCAAATCTGCTTATTTATTGTGCGCTCTTTGCTTACCGATTATGATTCAAATACATCTATACCGGCAGAATAGAGCCACCACATTATCCAAATGTTTGAACCGTTCCCACAAAAATCCTATCGTGCACACATCAATGTACTTTAAACAAGATATACTGCATTACACACATGCACACGCACAACAAACAAACCTAATAAACTAAAAACACACAACTACGCATACCAGCCTGAATGAAATACGCATTGACTCGAGCTAGATCAAGCGCACAACACACGCACACTATGATCCAGCGTTCATGCCGAAACCCAAATGGCTGCGGTAAACACATTAAGCTCAAAGCTTCATGTCACCAATACAACCCCAGCGAAATAACACCTTTCAATTTTCCCATCATCAATCCAATGTTATTTTAAGTATTCATTTGTGAAATGCTACAGTCCACGACTGTCTAGTGATTGCAATTGCATGCATGCACCGTATGCATGCACTCTATGTGATCCTGCGTGTGCATGTGGGACTGCAATCGATCGCATGCACTGCAATGAGACTGCACGCCTCCCCCCAATATGCACGGACACTCGAGCTTCGATCCCATTTCATAGAAAGGGTTAACGATAATATGCGATATACAGGCTAAACTAGTGGCATTGTATTATTAGTTTTATTGTTAGCTCTGTGCTCTCTCCATTGCAACAAGAAATATATTTCAAGTAAATTTTTATGCAATAATCACTCTAATGGGTGGATAGGAAGTACGATCAAGGGAAAAATGTAACAATAAAAATAAAAAATAATACTTATTATAATGTTTAATCCTCTGACATTTTGTATTATATTCGTACTGTACTATTGTATTGTACGATTCTAATTTTGAAATATGTTAAACATCGTATAGCAAAAATATTCTGACATATTTGATTAAAATACAACTTATAATCTAAATTTGATGGTAGAAAAAAATCGACAAATTGTACCAAAACACTTGTTAAAATAAGGTGAACAAATTTTCTAAATCCTGAATTGGGTAGATTTTTCTGAAATCCCGAACTAACATAAAATTTGTGCAACTTCATCTTGTGCGTATTTAAAATGAAAAGGAGATAAAACCAGATCTTCGTCTATAACAAACAGATTCACAGAAACATAAAGCACATTTTATTTGTAAGTTAGGAGGGGTCTCCCCATACCAAACCAACGAGATTCCATAAAGTTCACTGAAAGGCACCTAGGAACAAACATGACAACCAAACAAAAGAATTCAACTCATGCTTGATTTGCATCTACATTTATTCCCAACTATCCTCTAGGAATGAATAATAATTATTTTGATTGCGCCCTGAATTCACTACACTGTTCGAGTTCTTCCAGTAAATCCGCCCTTCTTTATTAAAACACACGTTTTGAACAAAGAACCCCAATAGAGAGCCGTATTATTGTATTGTACCGTTCCGATATTAACCAATACACCTTTCAATGCACGTGGCCTTCGAGTTGGACGCCATTCTAAATATAGGAAGGAATAATAGTTGTCATTAAAATCATAATGAATTTCTGCTCTTCTTTGTCTATCCCCGTTTCTGTTGGCTATGGCCACTAAGAAATTAATGCTCGGCGCTTTTCTGTTATACACTCTTACAATATCTTTTAAGTTTACGCCCTCTTCTGTAAACTGTAAACCAATTGGATTGCTCACCCACGAACAACCTCTTCACGAAAGACGTTCTATTCTGTACTAATAACAGTAAATTTAATAACATGATTGAGTTACGCCCCTGCGTCTGTTTGAAACTGATATTGTAGTGATACTTTCAGCCCGTGCTGGTATTTGAAAGAGGGACGGCGCATCATTGTTCATTGAGTATCCAACATTGGGCTAGTTCACTCCACTCAATAGTAGAGCAACAAGGTACTGGGACAAGTCACGTGCCGACTTGCGTTTGTGGAGCGACCGCGCATACGCATACGAGTATTGTTTCTGCTATGCTGTGAGGACCGTCCTTTTAACTTCTAATATGGATTCAATTCCGTCACTTCTTGGCTTAGGAACAAGTAAACGGTGACTTTGGAGCCGTCCAAGCAACGAAGCACTCAATAAATTCAAAGTTCTCAATCGACTTTGATGATTATGGCATTTGTCCGCAGGTGTTCGCACTGTCCAATCAATGATTCATATGTTTCATATTTCATAAATAGATGTTTGGTTGGTTAGCGCTCACTCGTCGATGGTGTTCGGAGCCTAAAGGGTTGGTTTAGTTAAGTCGTTTTAGATTAAAGTCCCCCACTGAAAATAAATCTTGTTACTGAGTGGGTAGACTATAAATGTATTTATTTTACGCCATGAATGAATGTTTTCTTCCTTCCATTCTTGTATCATGTATTTGTAATTTAAAACTTATCTGCATCATTATTAGTTTCATATGACCAAACCATCTAAATGTTGTAAATGTTTTTTGTTTCAAAGTCAATTATAATAATATAAGTATAGAATAATTGACGATTGCAAATTTTAAATTTTAAAATTGTATTATGTTGCGAAATCAGTGCAAATTATTATTATCGACTTGCTGTTTAAAACTAGTGAGAAAATAATTACAACACAATCATCAACACAAGATACATCTATAAAACAAGTAGTTGTTCTTATTCATTGTTCAACTGTCGGTAGCTTATAGGTCTACCTTCAGTTGCACTGAGTGGCTGCATGGACTGAGGGACAGGCAGGACGATTCAGGCTATGTTTACATACTCTATGTTTGTGGATATGTAGAGAATGTGGCACACCGCTCTACATTGAGTGTATATGTCGTAAGTTAGTGTGATGCACTGACAATATAGCGGCTGACGCTGTGTACAGTAGGCTGTCTGTAGCGTTGGCACGAAGGTATTGGGGTATATCAGGTGAGTAACGAAAACGATGTTATTATATCTGTGAAACTAAAACAATACTATGTGAAAAATAAGTATTGAATAAATAGTAGAAAAAGATTGTCCTTTAGTAAATTATTTATTTGCTATGATACTTCAAGAAGAGTTTTCCTTCAGTCTAGAAAAAAGAAGAGGTTACTGACTATACCAGCAAAACTGCTATTTCAGTGCAGTTTTAGAAATATTGCAGAAGATAAACAATGTATACAATTTTAAAATAACTATTATAGGACCGTTGTATCGTTATGAGTAACATGCTACTGATACGCTTCATAATTATTTTTGGCGAGCCGTTCCAACCTAAGACTAGTTCACACTGTAACACGTAGACTAAAGTATGATAGTAATGCCCTCGGCCATATTGTTAAGTCATTTTTTGCATTTTCGTAATAAAACACATTTCCCAAAACTTCTTTTAAAATTTAATAAAAATTGTATTAATAATTTAATTAATACATTTATTTAACATTTTCTTTCACAATGAGCGATGAAATAAATCGTATTTTAACTTTTACTGATTTGGTTTACTTTCCATATGGTGGGCAAACTGTTTGATTGATAACACGAAATATATTTTGTGTTCTTTTAAATCACTGAAGAAGGAATAATTATAGTTTATGAATGTTATGTAATGATTATAAAAACTTACATTAACAAAACTTAACAAACTAAACTTTTGTTAAACTTAACATTTTAACAAAATCCTTTCACACAACTGAGACATTAGCAACTTTTGATTCACGTATTAAACAAACAGCTTTCCAATATTCTAATTCTATAACAACGGTTCCTTTAAAAAAGAAGGAAAGCATTGCGCCTAACCAATAAGCTTCTTTATTGGTCGTTTCATACGTATTAGAAAGAAATATTTCCCGCGGACCTTTGATGTCATATGATGGAGCTTACTGGTTTAACTCCACCGTGTCATACATTTAGATATCTGACATAAGATATCTTTGTCTTCAAGAAACACAAATCACTAAAGCTTCTCAATGAGTAAGGTAATTGCTATTTGTGTAATTGAATTGTATAATACTTGACATGGACTATCCGCAGCTCTTTGGGCCACACATTTTCAGAAACAAATGTGTACACCTCTTGACATAATGAGTATAAAGGGGTAGGAGTGACGGAAGGGGGAGGGGTGCAGTAGAGTTATTTTATTCGAAATTTCCAGCGCAGAATTTTTTCTCCAATCGGCCCTTGAGCTTGGCAGGATGATGTCAACGAGAGTAACAATAAGATCATAGAAGATAAAGATAATCACCTCTGGGGTGCACCGATCAACGAAAGAAAACTTTCATTTAAAATGATTGTAGTCTACAATGAATTGTTTTATTGGATCCAAAATCTGTAGACTTATTTTAACAGAATTTTTTTGACTTTTATTATCTAGAGATTTCTTTCATTTTGATTTTGTAAGTAATTTTTCTTCTGTTATTTTGGTTTCGATCGGAAGAAGGTCGCTTGATTGACAGTGTTGGGTAGAAAGGTGTTTTTCACAACTGAGTGACTTTTATAAGGGGAAAGTGAACATTTGTAGAAAAAGTGTTGTATTCTGTCAAAATAAATTAGGATACGTATTTTACGCGGAGCAGAATGAATAAATGATTTTGAACTTGCAAGTGCAGCTAACTCTCACACGTCCCACACGAAAACTATCAAAACAAACTAAATAAATCATAAAAAAATTTCCTTTTTAATTCGCACATCGAGATCTCACAATATAGACTTTCCATACAGAATAATGTTATAAGCTGTACAAATTAGACGTACCTTCAAAAACACGACGTGTCAAAGCTACGTGTCATTTCCATGCTATGGAAATAATCCCATAATATTATATAGCTTCGATATAGGATATAATTAATCTTCTATTTAATAACATTTCAACGCTTTCAATATTTTGAGAAATAACTTTTCTTTTCTTCTCTTCGGCAATTACATTTCCGGTGACGTTATATCCATCCTGAAAATCCAACCTTATTTTAACTGTTTGAATGGCATATTAATTATATTTTTGTAAAATGGACTGAATCAATTAGGATCCTTTTCTTCGAGTTAGGTGAAATTATATGTTTCTTTTATATTCGTATAATTGGTTACGGCCGAATGGAGGACACAAAGGGAGACATATACAGCGGATGTTTCTTAATCGCCATCATCACGATTACATGATGATCTTTATCTCTTTTATAACTGAATATGGCACACATTAAATTAATAACGGGAATTCAATCAAACAAAAAAATATATTTTCTTTAAGATTCTGTCATTAATATGTAAAAGTTGGCTTCGGAGTTGTTACACCTATAAGAAGTATATTTTATTAAATTCTTAATTTTTTGGCGTCCTTCACTAAAATAAGATCTTGTAACTGAGTGGGTAGACAATAACATACAATATATTTTGTTTGTTTAAAACACACAACTATTTGAAAGAATAACTTGTTTAAAACAAATTATAATATGACCTGAGCGTATATAGTAGCTTCGTATATAGCAGTAGCTCAAGGTTGTTTTATACTGAAAAGTAAGCTTATGTTATTATATGAACGTAAATGATATTTTTTACAAATATTAGCTAAACACATTAACCGTTATTGAATATAACAATGTATTAATTCCATGTATACTGTTCATATCTCTCCATTTCTCCCATAAACATTCACAAAAATCAAATAGCATTCCTGATTTCCCATTTTACAAAAACTCCCCTGCATAATGCTTTCACATTTTTTTAACGAATTCAGTAAACCTTATGAACTGAAGAATATAACCCTAAATAGAGAATACCGAGACGTCTTTCATATAAATAAATACATAATATTGTTACTCGAACATTAATGTATTATCCGTATGAACTATTTTGTGATCCATCTATGTATGCATAGTTCTGCAACATTTTACATAACTGTCTTATATCAGGTATACCTAAAAGATGAGATGAAATAACTGAAGGAAACAAATGTTTGTTCTTTCACCCCCATAATTAATAGAACTGAGTTGATAAGTATGAAAACCGTAATAAATGGTGTTTTTCATGTCCGTAACAATTAAGAACGATACTGTTAATTGATGGTGATGTGGTGGTGAAAATATTAATGAAATTAGCACCAGCAACCACGTTGTTGAGTGCCCTCAAATTCGTACCAGTAAACAAACTAACTAACAGTATAATGACAATAATGATAACAATATTAATATAAATTATTGTATTGTTTTAATAGAGGGACGGTACTGAATTTTGCCAAGAATACATAAAAATGTTTATAGCTGCTCATTCGTTGAAGCACTTGCCCACGCCTAACGCACATCTATAATTTGAAACATATGATACGTCTTTATTCCATCGGTTTATATACAAGGTACACATCGAAATTAATGTGCCTACATTGGCAGATATAAATAAGAAATAAAAGGCAGGTTACAACTAATCTAAACTAACTATAAACTAAACCAAAGTATCTTTAGTTATTGTGCTATACATGCGATTGCTATATGTAATGCAACTATACAATGCGTTTATTATGAGGGAAACTCTTTTTGAAAACTGTATATAAGGTACATCGTTAGCGCTCAGTCATCTTATTCTGTAGGTTGTGGGTCCTCGACTTCTCGTTCTTCCACAGATGATAATCATGTGTTACAGACTGGACTACAGCCGGTAATACTGCGTATCTGATTGCGGAATGGGTCCAGTGGAAAGAATTCAGATTAAAAGCTAGATCAAGCGACTTCTTCAGAAAAGCATAATAATATGGCAACAGCAACGAGCACAATCGTGTTCGTTACTCTGCGGACTGCGGAGAATGATAATTGTTGCATGCCGCATTGCGAGAGATAGATATCCATTTCATTCTAATCGTGAAACTCGATAAAACCATCCGCTGCATCCAACATAACGACAGCTTGCACTAAAACTGCCATACAGCCATCAATCAAACGTTCAAAACACAACATTCAATTCAATCGAAAACTGATATTACGAAATCTATTAATAACGCAACAAACAAGTCGGGGATTATTCTGATGCCGGCCTCCTATCAATAACATCAGCGACCGATTGATTGGTCCTGTGATACCGAATCACGACCCCCTCACCCCCCAGTGGGGAGGGGGGAGGGGGACTAATCAGTGCAGGAGCATGCACTGCACCTCATGCACCTCATGGGGCTGCCCACAATACGCAAGGATGCAGGGCGCACTGATAATCACACAACACAATCATTGATTGCGAGCCAAGCCCTGTGGCGCGGCTATGGCTGTTTACCGGAATTATAATGAGAACTAGTTTAAAACTGCATTCAAGAAAATATGTTGCTAATTGACAATAATTGTCAAGAGAATACACAATTATTGTGTATTCTCTTTTTTGATTTCCAAGCACGTTTTCTAACCGAAGTGTATCACGTCTATTTCTTCACGTTCCAATAACCCTTACTCGATCGGAGCATAAGAAATGAACCACACAATTTATATAGGATCAGTGACGATATGTGTTCATAGTTTGTCTAGACCAAAAGATAAACCTTCGATAGTCAAGTATTCTCTTGTCCAAATCAGGTTTATTTTCTTAGAATGATTTTCCGAACATTTAGGATACACATCAATGTGTAATTATAAGAACATAAAACGTTTGCACGCCCACCTTTTTTTAAGTTCTATTACACCAAAATATTAATCTCAAGATTAGCCGCTAATCGGAGATTTAATTGTTCCGAAGAAACATGGTGACCGGTAGAATAACTATTAATGCCTTTTTATATGCTTTTTGAAACTTAGTAAATCTGAGATTATCAAATCTAGGATTTGTCAAAGTTGGGTGAATCTGACCTTGGTAATTCAATTTGAACCCAACTAATATCCACAACATGCCATTAGTCACAACGGGGTAGCTAACAATTTTTAAAAAGTGGTTTTCCAATTTCAAAATAAATGTTGGTACTCTTAAAAAAATAAAAAATACCGGGGCTATAGTGTGAGAATTTTGTGCTGGAGTCTTTACTTACATAAATTGAAAACTGTGTATACAATCAAATGTGCCCTTTGGAATAAAACCTTCACGTATTATCACTTCACCACTCGTTATGTTAGAGACATACCGATCCTGACTTAACTCTTTGTAATATTGTATTTTAATATTGTAATACGTCTCTATCTGGGCCCGTTAGAATAAGTAAAGTAGTGTAGTTCTCCTATCCCACGAGATGACTATAAGAACCGACGCTATATAACCTTAAACTTTCTTGATCATTATAAAACAAGAAACAATGTTTCAAAAACAAATTTAAAATACTGTAAATTTCTAACCGACGCTATATAACCGAAAACTGTCTTGATCATTATAAAACAAGAAACAATGTTTTATAAAACAAAAAGTTAAAATACTAAAAAAAAAATTTGTCACAGCATTTGTGTAGAAAATGTTGGTCCCGCGTTTTGACTGACAAGTGTGTTCATTCTGTGTAACCAATATGAGCTGCAGATCGACCCACGTGTGACGTACAATGGACGTGCATGTGATGTGAGCACGTCCCTGATTTAATTGAGGCACGTCAAACGAGTCACAGCTTCCCCGTCATTCAAAATGAAACATCGGGGTTGACATTTGACAGTCAAATTGATTCGCCCCCCGGACCTCAGTGGGGTGTAGGGCGAACTGCGACCCCGGACCTCAGTGGGGAGTAGGGCGAACTGCGACCTAGATCAGGTTGGCACTAACGCGTAGTAACTCAAAGCTATGGGCACAGATCGCCGCAGAATCGGTAAAATAATGAGGGACGCAATTATTGTTAGTACGGGAAAAATGCTTTGGAATGCAATGTTTTGGCACTGGCTCCCATGTGGGGGACATGTGGGGAGCCATAGCTTGATACTTCAAAGGAAATACATTTCTAAATTAAATGCATTTTAACAAAGAAACTCGCAACGTATTTTCCGTTTACCTGGGTTAAAACAAAATATGAAGCAATAGTAACCACATGTTAAAATGATATATAGCCTGTTACATATTCTGATTTTAATTTAATTTGATACACTTACAAGTGTTAGGAAGATAACAATACAATTAAAATGATACTAGAAATTACTGTTATACAACAATATTTATAATACGGTTTTATTACAGAACCAATAGCCTCCGGTTATTAATGTATTAACTGCTTTTAAACAAATTATTGTGAAACATGTAGCATAAATATTATTCGTATTATTACTTGTTTAGATAGCAACTAAAATCAATTAATAGATGACTGTATTCTACCGTCCTACGATAGCACACCATGAAGAGGCGTGTGTCCACCATACTGACCAAGTGACATGGCTTCGAATCCAGCATTCAACACTCGCCTTTGATTGTCCTTCTCATTTACCATTCATAAACCCGTAAAACAATATAAATCTATCATTTGGTTAATGTCGATGGTATCTTAATGAGTAGATAAGAGTAGTGTTATGTATGTTTTCCATGTTATTATTTATCAGCAGATGCCCGAGAAGTTGAAAGTTACTAACACATAAGTAATTGTTTATAATAAAAGAAACACATAGGTGATAAGTTGATAACATATTTTCTAGTAAACCATCAGCCCCTACATCTTAGGGCCCCCATTGGTTACCTTGGTAACAACGGGCGCCCTAAGATGTAGGGGACGACTATGAATTCCAGCTTTTTTTAGATTTGTGTAAAGATAAAAAAAAAGTGGTAATAGTGTTACTGATAGCAATAATACCATAATTATGAAACGAACAAGTATCTCAAATGAAATTATAGTCAAACTACTTGAAAATAGGTATATACAAATAATAAATGAAATCAATTCAATAATACTAATAATAATAATACTAATATTAATAATAATAATAATAATAATAGTAATAATAATAATAATAATAATAATAATAATAATAATAATAATAATAATAATAATAATAATAATAATAATAATAATAATAATAATAATAATAATAATAATAATAATAATAATAATAATGATAATAATTATTATTATTATAATAATAAACATAATAATAAAATAAAAACATGAAGTGGACACTTTTGAAAAAACAATTGAGTTATACAATAAAAGGTAATTCGTTAAGTACCATTTTGAACAACTCAAATTTTTTTTTCTTTATAAAATCCACTGCAATGTAACAAGTTCATCAAGGAAGACTACTACCAAGTGATTTACCTCAAACTATAACCTGAAAGTAACATGTTCATTTAGCCACTATGGCTGAACATACACTAACAAGATAATATTTTAGAAGAGACGTAACTGGCATTAGAAAATGTCCCCGTAACCCCGAATGGTTCAGTAATAACTTTCATTTAATTGCAGATAACTGAAGTACCAATTAAATTAATTCATATCATATTTGTTTCTATATTCTAAAATTCTATAACCCAGAAGTAAAGATGTGTTATTCCATCGAATTACGAGCGTAACACAACACTACCGTATCATAATCCATCCCAATAATGACGTGCCCAGTACAGAACACGTACATAGTAGCTTTTCATATACTACCGGCTTAATTGTCTTCACGAGGCCTAATAATTGCCGGTTGAAAAACCTCCGCTCTGACTATATTAGCGTGATGGTGTAGGTCGGGGTGCTACAAGTCAGTTCAGTTAGCGCCGCGACGTCAGGATATGCAGAGTCTAGAGACATCGGACGCCCGCGGGGGGCGGGGGAGAATTTTTCTGCCATGCGCAAAAAGTTTCTCCAAACTTGGTCTAGAGCGAGAGAGAGACGCGGCATCTAAGAAAGTAAGCAAAACTTTGGTAGCGGCGGCGGCGTCTTTTCATTTCCGAGTAGGAGGGAGGGTGAGGCGGACGGTAGCGACGCCGGGGACTGTGGCACGACGCTCGCCGACGCCGTACGGACGCCTCCCGCCGACTTCCAAGGAGAGGCCGCGGACTTGACTGGCTCTTACAGCCGAGAGATACCAGAAGTGTGACATTAAAGTATTAGCCGGGATTAGTTCAGACCAATGGAACAAGTTTGCTGACAGAAGACTGATGACCTCATCAAAACTTTTATGGTGGCATTAATAAATGTAAGCCTGTTTCACGCTGGGATGAGCATTGGTTGATCGGAGATGCAATATGTCGACAATATTATGTTGACATAATAAACAGCTGGAAGTAAAACGATTATTCATAGTACGAAAAACATAAGTTTAGGGATTGACACATTCTGTAATTGCTGGAATGAAAATGATAATAATGGAATTTCATAGAGTTTTGGAAATAAAGTTTAGTTCTCTTTTGAAATGCTTACGCTAAGCAAAGTAATTAGTAGGCCTACTCCCTTCTTATAATAGATAATTGGGTTTCGAGAGTGAGAAACAAAGCAGAGCATAAATTGGACACGGAAGTTGTGTGTAGGTTGTAGACCCTCGTGGGGAAGTTGGAGTAATTATCACTGCAAATGTATATCCATCCCCTTTGTAAGGTAGGTGTATGTGCGTAATACTAGGGGCGTGTAATCAATTTTGTTACTATGCTTGAATGCATTGTATTACGTTTGTATGCGCACTACAAGCATAAAATATACACACCAATACGGGAAGGCTAAAACAATATAGCTTTCGTAGAGAAGAAGGGTAAACACTAAACAGTACACCCATAATATATCTACTATTTGGAAGCAGCACAAAACCACTATTAGCCACACTATTGCTGCTATTGTGATGATATAATTATGATGCTATTTGGGCTGCACGTCTCATATGTTGGCCACGATGATAATCGAATGGATGAGTGGGTGAAATATAAAGTACATACATCTTCTCATACCATACGTGCCCTAGCCGGGAATCGAACCTGGAACGTACGAACCGTTGTTTATCATACCAATGCTTAATATACCACTGCTTCTACATTGGCTGTGTTTTGGTAATACAGTACACAAGTTAATGATTTAGGCAGGGGAAGGAGTAGGTAGGAAATTGGATTATCCTCTCGGTGGAACGCCAGCGTAAATCCCCTTAAACCGACACAGTACAAGAGAGCATGGTTCGCCCTTTTATGAACCTTTGTGACAGCAGATAGATGATAATATTGTTAAACAACTACATTGCAATATTAACTTGTTATAACAAAGCTACGTCTATCAAATAAATGAGTAATACACAGAGGGGTCGTTTTGTCTCTAATCGTGCAATGCGGATATGTATCTGTATACATTAAGACATAGAATGGTAATTATTTCTTTATGTTTGTGTGTTCACGTGCGTAAAGGAAAACAGTGACTACTAGAACAGGTTCTCGAGCGTAGCCACGTGCCAGTGAATGAAACAAACAATTAGGAATTATATTAACGTAAAATTGTCTCACCTCTCCCGCTTCTTCCGACAAACCGGAGGTCGTTGAATTTGGCCACCTGGTTCTTCATAACCGCGGTGCAGTTGCGCAGTTCGGCGCAGTAGTTCTCGTCGTTACCGGCCCTGACGGTGACCATGGTACCGTCGACGACGTCCCCTAACGCGACGACCTTGAAGGCGACGGGGAGCGTCTTGTTGGACCTCCAGTGGGGTGGAAGGACCGTGCACACAAAGTGTGGACTCCCCGTACGCACAAGCTCCCCCGGATGCTCGGACAAGAAGTCGCCGAGAGTTCTCTCCGCGAGGATGTCGGAGGTCATCTTCGTGTAGGTGTCATTGAGGAGGTTGCCCGAGTCTGTGGAGGAGGTCGTGCCTGTTGTGGACGCGGCAGTCAAGTGCATGTTGTCCGAAGTGCGCCGGTAGCAGGAGTTCTGGACGGCTGCTTTGCAGTCGACACCCGGCTTACCGGCGCCCCAAATTGTCACGTCCGAAGCCACGTCGATGATGCGGTGCGAGGAGGGGGTCAACCCTCCTCGTTGATCACTCAGAAGGTCACTCAACAACGTGGCAACTCCGACAAACTGTTTATGATGATTTAGGCTCAAAACAGCCAAGCGTCTTGATCGTCCTTAAAACTTATTAACACATCATATAAAGTGTCTTGCCGTGGTTATAACTTCTTAATTAAATATCACATAAGTCGTGCAAGTGTCAAACGAACACAGTCAACATGGCCTTATGACGAGGAAATCATCCCAGAGATTAATTTAAAATGTACCCTTTTGTCGGCAAATCCGAGTCGCACACGTGTTTTTAACGCAGGAGGATCACTCGTAAATGTCACTTCTTGGTAAATAATAAAAATCCTGCGGCTTTTCAATGAGCGTCACTCACGTGAAAAATTCATGAATGAACGTGGCCGGCGGCAGAGGCGAAAAGTGATTTTTTATGAATGGCTGTCAGATGTCCAACAAGTTCTTCCCTTCAAAAAAACAAAACAAACGCGAAGTCTCCCTCCGCGATTAAGTTGTCAGTGTCCGCTCACTCGGTCCGATGCGCACATGCAGCGCAGAGACAGGTGACTCAACTGTGCCTGAGGCGGCGCCGATATCAAGTGGGCTCTAACCCGCCGCACATGGAACACACTCACCGCCGCCGCGACGACAATCAACGACGCCGAGCGCCGAATAATGCCCGCAATAACAACAACAAAACCCACGACTCTGCACACGCACAATCGCATACATTGGTCCGCACAGCCAGGCAGCAGGCCTAGGCCGAGCTTGCGTTAACTGTAGTACTGTATAATACGGGGTAAACCCCCCCTGTACAAGCCGGCCAAGCGGCGAGGGCGGGAACACGACTGGAGGGGAGGGGGAGAGGGGAGGTAAACGACGCAGGCTCCAAACTAGCGTGGACACACACACATAACGAGAGGGAGAGATGAACCCCACTTCGACGTATCTCTAATATAACACAACTACTGCTCTATTGCATTCCCTTATAGTCTCTAGCCCCGAATAAACCCGAAATTTACCGACAATTACACGCGGAATTGGATGAAGTACGACCTTTTGAAGATCCACTCAGCCAATAACAGCACAGGACAATAAACCAGTCCCTCTTCCGGAATGATTATTTAAAAATACCACATCGAATTTTGAAAGGCTTTTAAAAAGTGAGTTGTCGCTCGAAACAGAGGGGTAGTAAATTCGGATAGGTCAGTGCATAGAAAGTCAGTCATGTGTTCGTCATGTTAACTATAGAGAACTGAATTTGATTAGTGGAATTAAAATTTCCATTCACAAACTATGCTGAATTTAAGAGTAAAAAGTAGAAACTAGAAATAAAAAATGCATATATATATATCCTTCAATGCGTTTGGTTATTGTGTACGTTAACTTAGTGATTTTTCAATCGTATCATTTCACAGTAACAGAAGGAAAGGCACAATTTGAAATAAAACGTTAATATGTAAACTACAAAACTCCGGTGAGAATGATATTTAAATGTTACTCTAAATCACATTTCAACGCCGTTTCACATTATTATCCAATGTTGCCGCAATCGCCAAAAATCGTATCACAATCTAAGAAACAATCAAATATCACTAACTTCTTGATAAAAACACTTCTTCTTCACAATAGTCGTAACTTCTCAGGATTGAATCACGCGATGTGTAGAGCTCACGAAAAGAAGGCGGACGCCTTGTTGCTCGGCACCCCGGCGTACCCCGCCACCGCGCGGTATGCATAAACAAATTAAACAGGCGCTCAAAAGCTCTAGTCAAGATTGGGAGAGCGAGGTGGTGATTGCTTATGGATTTCCCTTCAAGTTAATACTGTCCATAGTCAGCCATTCTGGATGTGGAGGGGGAGGGGGGAGGGAAGGGGGGGAGGGCTTACTTTAATTACACCCTTACACTGAGGGATTTAATAATGGAAAGGGGTATACTCAACTCAAAGAGATCGGCGTGTATGCGGGGGTGGAAATCAAAGAGGGGAATGTGGGGAAACAGCATGGTTCAAAATAGGATAAAGATTATTTAAATTGTGGCTCATTGCTTAAGTCGATAAATGTTTAACCTTTAAATCTGCTGATACGTTCAGAATCAAGATTACGTTGACGTTTTGTAGTCGACGCAAATCGCCGGGCATCTCTCGTTGTACGATTATCCCCGGTGACGAAATCGTTGAGCGATTGAGTCGAGGCCCATTGACCAGCCGTGTTCAAAAGACTGGCAATCGATGTGAACAGACTTGAGATACGTAAAAACGATTCGAGCTGTTTTTGGAATGGGGAGGCTTTCACCATTCAAGGGCACTTTACGCGAGTGGCGTGGAGGGGGGGGAGGGGGGGGGGGGTGGTGACTCCATGACCTCATGTGCGCTTCTGCGGGACCCAACCTGACAGGGGAAACACATAAGTCATTGCGTCGAAAGGCGACGTATTGTTGGCCGGGAGGTCTGTAGAAAGAGAGCAACCCCCCACCCCCTCCCCATCCCCTTCCGGTGGTTGTTAATTTCTTGTTACAAGGTCTAATGACTGAGGATGACAGATAAATGAGGAACACGTTTACTTCGACCCGAAATGACTCCCAAAAATTTGCAAATCGTTTGTGCTCAAAACGGGAGGGGGTCTTTAGTTATAAAAACATGTGTGCGTGCCTTCACTAGAATCATTATGATAATGATATTTGGGATTCGTCCTTCGCATCTCATATGCGTAGTTATATGATACATGGGTGGCACATAACACGGAAGCACGCCACATGGCATTCATACAGTCAGGATTTGAACCTGAATGACTGGAACAATGGTTTTATAAAGAAACAATACACCTCGGCCAAGAATCATTTTAGTCATTAGTAATAATAATTTTTTTATAAATTTTAATTAGTAGCTTTGTGTTACAGAACACTCCACCCACGCTTTCGCGTATATGCGTGTGTCGTTACAATTTATTTATATACAACATATTGGCATTTTTTCTTTTAGCATGGAGTCTCCAAAGTTAAGATCACACACACATCGTTTCGAATAGCACGATTGCGATTATTGAGACGTACAGCAATAAATTATTGAATCAAGCAGGTTAACATTTTGCAAATGAATCAAAGGAGTAAAAAGAGAATGATGTACGGATGAGCAAAATAAAAATTTAGGAAGGAGGAAGATGTTCATGAGTATCATAGGTCAGCAAAGAACTCGTGACCAATTTGGAGTTGGTTGATTCGACAACCGTCCATCGTGCCCGCGTTTCAGATTCGATTCCAGGCTTGGTTTGGGTTGGGCAGTGGGAAGATGTCATGTGGCGTTCTTACATCGCTATTTCTCTCTCACACCGCGTAGATTAGTATGGTTGCCAACACATGAGCTGTAAAGCCAAATAAAATCATCATCATGAGTTTATAGCCCATGCCCATATAATCGTAGACTGGAGTCGTCGATTGCAATCGCAATCTACAATCTCCAATCACACTTGACCAGCTGACAATCCTAAAATCGTGCAACTAGGAAATAAATTCAATAATAATAACTAATAAGATATGCCCTTAATCACAAACAAATAAATAACTCAAGTTATTGGCTCTTTGTTTCCATTAAAGTAGTTGTTGCTTGAGGTTATGTTGTGACAGTGCTCAATACCAACGTAATGAACCAACGTATTTACCAACGTATTTAACCGTTTTCGTTCCTGATTGGTTCACGTGACTTGGATCTCGATTCACAATCTTATTTTAGAGCTCGAGAGCTTAGCTTTAGCTTTAGAGCTATAAAAAGATTGCAATCGTAGACTGGCTCAACTGAGCTACTACGCATGCGCCGCCAATCGTAAGCTCGAATCTACGATTGCAATTGTCAGTTCAGAACCTAATGTGATATGGCCTTAAGAACATGTTATACAGTCTAGTAGTATCGAACGGGATATTTCGGAAAGCTGTTGTTGTTGTAATTGTTATGAAACTACGTCTCGTCTCGCAACAAACCTCGTCTGTCAGTATCATATTCATATTGCTTTAGTTTGACCTTATTTCCTCGTTATGGAAATCAAATGAAGATCGTGAAGATGATACGAGTCTAACACAAATACATTGGAATGGTATAATAGTATATATGGTCTAAGAATGAAGACGACGACAATTGCAAATGTGATATTAGACAAGGTCCGTCGATCCCCTGGCGGAGGCTCGGTAAAAGTTCGACCCCTCCCCCCCCTATACCCCCCAGGAGCCCCCGCCAGGGGATTAACGGACCTTGGATATTAGAGACAAAGATTAGAACGTTGTCAATGATTGTGTTCTTCAAATGGCTCTGAAAATCTGACCGAGGGTGACGTCATAGATTTCCCGATCGTCATCTGAATAAAAGAATGCTTCAGAGTTCCAAAGACGGCGGGAAGTTTGTGTTTGTTGACAAAATGGCAAACAGGCAATCAAAAAGCAAACAAAAACAGACAAACAAAAAAACCCAGATTGGGTATGCCCTAGGCCTAGGGAAGACCTATGCTAGCCTAGATACTTTGTATATCCAAAGCTAGAATAATACAACAATCATACTAATAAATTGCACTTACCATTTTGCATTCCTAATACCACTTCTATTGTGACGTTTAAGAATATATTTTGTCCCGTCGATGCGTCGAACAAAGATATATCCTACATGACTGTCAACAATTTCGAGGTGATGTCTATGTTCCAAACGTGTCAGCTTTAGTCCGATATTGACGCCATCTTTGATCTGCTCTGTAAATCTGATATCAAATCCCGAGCATTGCGAACTAGCTCGACAGATCTGCTTGCTCGGATTCATTAAAGGACCAGTGCTAGCGTGCTCTGATCGCTCGGATACATTTGCAGAACACACTCAATGACCAAAACGTTGACGCTGACGCTATATAAGTGGTCAAAACATCATCAGTGAGAATAAACCGTCATCTAGTATTGACTTGATTAAGGTGTGATATAAAAACTATAACATCTAATACATATACATCTAATCTAATACATATTATGGTTTCATGTAGAGTTCCGCACCCGCAGCCCGGTGTATTATAGATCACATACTTTTCTATGTCGAACATATTTTCAAAGTGACTATAAATTTGATTGACTGATTGATTTGGTCTTTATTATGTGGGGAGTGGGGGAGGGGGGGGGGGCGGGGGATGAAGATGACCAAGAGCTGTCTGTTTACTCGTAAAGACGGAATTTGGTGATTGTGACTGCATGACGTGCTGGAATAGGAAGAAAGTGTTTAATTTTTACATTAACCTGGACCATGAAAACCAAATGTATTAAAATATGTATTATTTTTATTATTATTATTATTATTATTATTATTATTATTATTATTATTATTATTATTATTATTATTATTATTTTTATTATTATTATTATTATTATTAATATTATTACTAAGACCCTACTTCATGAAATACGTGATTAGTATAAATTATAAGAAATTAGTATAGTAAATTATAAATTATAAGTATATGTGTATTAATTTCACTTACTCTAACTGAATATTTACTTCATTTATTACTAAATTATGTTTTATATTTACGTCAGGGATTACTTATGACCCTCATTTAGTAAACTTAATAAAACGAGGATCATGAATTACTATGAGGAAGTATTTTTATTTTTATACTCATATAATATATATACATGTATACATAAATAATACATACCAGGACTGAACCTGTCTAAAATAAGTAAATATCATCAAAGAACTGGAGCGAAACACAGCGCATGCAGCGTTCACTTTGTTCGATCCTGAATGTGACATAACATTTATAGGACGTCGCTTCCAATATGAGTTGCACACATGTAAACATCGCCATCAACTTTCCCAACAATTTCCAAACAGCCGTACCGTTATAGTTAAATTATTTAGCCGAATAGTTCCACCTAGGGATGAAAAATCACATAAATCAATTGATCCTGGCCGTGTAGAATAATGCCTATCGCTACTGCGAAGTGGTGTCCTCGTGTTTTAATCGAGTTAGCCCCCCTACCCCTCCCCTCCACCCCCACCCCATCACCGCGAACCACCCCTACCTCTAACCACCCAGTTACATCCAACAATAATTCAGTTACCCCACTCGTTTTACATTTATTTTAAATATTCAGGTCTCATTTATTTGCAATAGGATAACACCGAACTGATGCTCTCGTGTCGGTTACGGTTTTTCCACATGTTTTCAATACATTAATGAAAAGCTATCAATTTCGTTCGAATCTTGAATTATTTATAGGATACTGGAAGCAGTTTACAAATATAGAGTTTAGATTATCAATAAAATATTGCCTTCTCTACGTATATAGACACGTATTTAACAAACAACGGTAGATACGATGGTGAAGGTAAATTTCAAACCGTTATCAAAACAAATTTATTCTTCGAAAGTTCGTGTTGGCAATATAACCACCGCCACATAAATGTACCAACAAAACAAAACAAATCGTTTTTCATGGCACTTGTGTGAACACTTTTATCGTATACAATGGCGTTCAACTTCAGAGCATAATGTTATTTCTTATTTTAAACAACTAGTCATTTTTTAATGGAATTAGAATGTCAAATTTTAGTACCAGTGAGTAGTTAATGGAAAAGATGAATCTAATCAGAAATACCTTCGTTTTTCAATTCACTCAATAACAATAAATAAATAAAATATATAGGCCTACTCAAGATTGCTTTGAAATAGGCCTACATAGCATGTAAGTGTATAACCGATACAATTATATGCAATGGAAAAAAATTAATGTGGGCAAAGGTAACTCCAGATACCTCACACAATTTAAATAATATATATCGACAGCAAAATGAGTGGCCAATCAATGGCCAACATTGTAATCAAGTGTCCGATTCCCTCTGAAAAAGGACGCATAGCATCTAGTCTGTGACAATAAAAAGAATACTTTTCCTAGCAAATACCCGTTATAGGGTGCATGCACACCACGCTAACCTGACATGCTTCTCTTCAGGTGACTAACTAAAGGTCTGTTTGGGTGTTTGGATAGTTGAAAAGGAATGTCCGAGGGCTGTTTCAGCCTGTTAGTATACAGGACCCAATCACAGCATTCAACTGATATGAGGAAAACCTTGGAAAAAACTTTAGTCAGGATGGCCGGTGGCCGGACTAAAACCGGCAACCTCCCGAATGAGAGTCTCGCGTCTTACCGCTGAGCTACCTCTATTGGTTAAGGTGTTATAGTGGTGCGAGTTTTCTATGGCCTTCAATCTGCCTTGTGCATATACTCAAGACCAGTAGGTGACTTGTCCTACATAATTTTAAACAAATCTAAAATGACAGCTGAAAAAAAATTTACACACATTTTCAAAATTCAGGATATTAATGCCAAATAACAAAACTTTTTAGTTTTTACATTATAATTCTCTAATTTACGATTATTCGTGTAAAATGGATCACTTCTTTATTTGTTCTTTGTGTTTGTCTAATTTATTAGTTTATTAATTATCTTTGTCCTCTGTCGAGTGTGATTAATAACGACGTATGTCTCAGTGGAAGCAAGTGTGATTGCAATTTGGTTTTGTCGTGGGTTGTAGTCCTCACGGGCGTTCCCGATGAACATTGTGTAGGTTTAAGGCTGGAATTCATAGTCGGCCCCTACACCTAGGGGCGCCCATTGTAACCAAGGTAAAAATTGTTTGCATGTTATTTCCCATAAACAAAACAAATCCATAGCAACAATGGGTGCCCCTAGGTGTAGGGGCCGACTATGAATTCCAACCTAAGTTTTTCTCGGTAACAAAGTGAATGTTGAAATTTATTCCTGTTAATTTCCTTAGAATATCCTTCACAGTCGTTGCAGTCACCTGAAAACGGGCACACCATACACAAAATTGAAATTAGATACACCTTACAGCAGGCATTTCTACAAAAAAACATTTTATGTAATGTTTAAAACATATTATAATATATCAAAATCTGAACGATCATTGCTGTCCCGTAAATTTTCACTTTTAAGGCTCGCTCGCTATCGAGAGGGTTAAAAGGTTTCACTTTTCTCGCAAATAAAGATAATAAAAAACATTTACTTCCTTCGTAAGTGTACACAGTAACACCAACACAGATAAAAGAAAAAAGAAACAATACAAAAAATACAATACTAATAAAGATATAATACTTATACAATACAAAGAAAAAATAAAGATACAATACTGTCGATGTCATGTTATGTAGAAACTTAGGTATTCGTGTATCGGTCCACACTTTCCTCTAAATCGACAGCAAAAATTTGTATTTATTATTGTATACCCACTCCCGTCACAAAAACTAATTTTCAGTGCGGGACATTCAACAATTTAAAATGTGATTCGTTTTCTATGACGGCTCCAAACTCTTCGTTTACACACCAGTATCATGCACCTGCTATCAACACCTCACACATAGCATTTCACCTAGTTTAAAGACAATATGTTCTTTACATACAACTGGCTTCCTCAAAGGTTCAAACAACTGTTCATGTAATATTTCCCATCTCAAGTCTTTCAAAGCCTTTATTAATTCTCGATGTAGACATCTCGCAAGTTGTCGTGTGAATGTGTTTGAAACGGTTGGATAGAAGAGAGACTGTTAACAGGTTTTAATCCCGCTATTAATAAATACGCCGACAATAGAATCAAGGCAAATCCATCCCCCTCTTTTGTATTTACAAGCTTTACAAGACTTTACAAGCACAACACATAAAGAGGAGATTCTAAAACAATAGCTTGATTTCACAAAGGCAAGAAACGCCCTTTGACTGTTCGACAAAAGGTTCTGTGTTATTTGACACCATACACGGTTCTATCTTTCTATCTTCTCTTCAATGCATTGAGTTCAAGGAGGTGGACTGTGTTAATGGAAAAATTGGGTACAACGATAGATGCAATTTTTGAGATTCAACGTTTGGTTTCATTTTTTTCTTTTAGGACAAGCTCAAAGTTAAAGTAAATGGACCAATCACAAACAACTATCGACTGAACTCGAATATGAGGATTTGTAATGTACCCTTGCGGTGGCAGTGAGTTGTAAATGTTTCACGTGTTTTACAATTTTTCCAAAATCAAGTTAGGGCCGGGAGGGGGGAGGGGGGGGGGGGGTTAAAGGAGAGGGAGGGTGACTTTTTTATCTAAAAAACGGAGGATGTTTGAAAGTTTTATCTCAACAAACGAAATTTGGTATAAGATTCTCCTTTGTAAAAAAAGAAACGTATTTTTCACCATTTACCGAAAAACTCGTTAATGTGGGTGAAAAAGCGGGAGTGAATTTTATTATCAGGTTATTCTTAAAATTAAAAAGATGATAATTTTACAGACGTATAAAATTGTTTATTAAGATTCTCCTTGAAAAATAAAAACAAAACATGTTTTACCGTTTTTAGAATATCACCCCGTTGAAGTGGGAAAAAAGGGGTGGGACTTCTTAACTCTGAAATCAAAAATTTTACAGATGTGAAAATTAGTGTTTAGCTTATTCTTCAAAATTTCAAAATTATTTGTTTTACTAATTGCCGAAAATCCACTTGATGAGACGAAAATTTTTGGTGAGATTTATCATGAGAATACATACAGACCTAAAACCAGAATAATGTTACAGACTTGAAAATAAGTACGTATTATTAAGAGTCTCCTTTCAAAATAAAGGAATATTTATCTTACTATTTTCGGGGGGGGGGGGAGGGGGTGAATTATTTTAGGAAGATACATATAAACGGAAAATGTTAAAGTAATGAAACCTGGTATTTAGATTCTTCTGTAAAGATCAAGAAACGTGTGCTTTACTATTTTCCGGAAATCAAGTAGGGTAAAGCGGGGGGAGGAATCTTTTTTTCTAAAAAAACGACTATGTTACAGACTTCAAAATTAATATTGAGATTATCCTTCAAAACAATGAAACAACGGAAGATGTCATAGACGTGAAAATTGGTGTTTAGATGGTTCTTCTAATAAAATAAAGAAACATGTGTTTTACTGTTTTCCGAAAATCAAGTTGGGGGGAGGTGGGAAAATTTTTATGCTAAAAACTGAATATTACAGATGTAAAAATTTGTATTTAGATTCTCCTCTAAATTAGAAAAAGTGTTTTTCCATTTTGTGTCCCACAATACAAAATCCCAAAATGCGAAGCTAGTGAATAATATGTTTTTAGTTATTTTCTTTTTATCGAACTAAACTGAGTTGAACCTTGAAGAGGAAACATCGTGTAACCATGTACTACCCAGTTTGAAAACATTAACCTCGCCATAGTTTAATACCACAAGGTCCGTGTAGACAGTAGGCTACACCGGACACGTAACCTCAACGTTACATGTAACCAAAACCAAAATTTTTAGAGTCCATGTAGACGGTAGGCTTCGTCTGAAACGTAGCCAAGTAGTTACATGTAACCAAATATTATATTTCAAACAAAGCATACATTTTACTGTACAGCAATGGAAATTTGATAAAAACAGTGAACGTTTTCGGCCTAAACAGTTTTCAGAATGTGGCGTGATCGGTGACAGGTCAAACTTATGTTAATTTAAGATAGGGTGTCCGACAATAGAGATGTTAATTTACGGTATAAACAACCGAAATGTTACACTTGAGATAGTCTCTGACAATAATTTGAGGTATAAACAATTGTAATGTTAATTTTGCAATCCGACAATACAAATGTTGATTTAAGGTAGAAACAACAAAAATGTTAATTTGACATTGTGTCCAACAATAGACATGTTAATTTAAGGTAGAAACAACAGAAATGTTAATTTGACATTGTGTCCAACAATAGACATGTTCATTTAAGGTAGAAACAACAGAAATGTTAATTTGACATTGTGTCCAACAATAGGCAACACGCGTACGATTTTATTTGTTAAACCAAGCACTTAATTTAATAGTATATCATACACAAAGTATATTAATGCAAGTCCCAAGTAAAAAAGCAATTTTTAAATAGGTTTAATGTGGTCGCATTTATTGAAGTTGAAACTCGAGGATCTGAAACGCGTACAGGTGGCTGTGACGCAATGATTCTGTAGACGTGGCGTAACAGACCAATCGCTGAGGCGGTGAGCGTACACAGAACAAAACCATGACGTAAAATCCACTCTACATGGCGGCGGCTCGTTTTTCGCGCCCTTTTCTTTATCGTTACTAAACCAATTATTTTGAGGCATTGACTGATCCGTTTTTCAAAATTCGAAGACACAACATTATTAAATGAGAGACAAGGTATTTAAAAATCGATTAAAATTTTCATACGCGTGTTCCCTATAGTCATGTTCATTTAAGGTAGAAACAACAGAAATGTTAATTTGACATTGTGTCCAACACTATATATGTTTATTTAAGGTTGAAACAACAGAAATGTTAATTTGACATTGTGTCCAACAATAGACATGTTAATTTAAGGTTAAAACAACAGAAATGTTAATTTAACATTGTGTCCAACAATAGACATGTTAATTGAAGGTATAAACAAATGAAATGTTTGGGTATGTAACCGTGTGGCTACACGACTCTTGTTTAGTTTTTAAAAATGTATTTAGTTGAAGTAACCGAGTGGTTTCCATGTGTGCATAGTTTTGATGTAGCCCGTAGGTTATCTTGGCTTGGGCAGACGCCACATTCTGAAAACTGTTTGGGCCGAAAAGGTCCAATGTTTTTATAAAATTTCCATTGCTGTACAGTCAAATGTAAGCTTCGTTTGAAATATAATATTTGGTTACATGTAATTACTTGGCTACGTTTCAGACGAAGCCTACCGTCTACATGGACTCTACAAATTTATGTTTTGGTTACATGTAACGTTGAGGTCACGTGTCCGGTATAGCCTACTGTCTACACGGACTTTAAAATTTTGGTTTTGGTTACATGTTACGTTGAGGTAACGTGTCCGGTATAGCCTACTGTCTACACGGACCTTACTGTGGTATTAAACTATGGCGAGGTTAATGTTTTCAAACTGGGTAGTACATGGTTACACGATGTTCCCTCTCGGCTACTTATACGAAGCACTTAGATTCAATGTTGCCAGGTGGCTACATTGTTAAAAGTGTTTTTTGAGGGTGAAACAGAAGATTGTAATTATTTGTTTTTGATCAATGTGTAGATCTTGTATACCTTTAAACGACACTAATTAAAAAGAAGCATATAAGTTAAGGATGAAAATGCTAGAGACGATTTTCGAAATTTGAAAATTTGAGAAGGGTACCCCCTTACCAACTTTTAGAGATCACAAAAACAGTTATTACTAGAGAACCCCTTTTGCTATTTAATATATTTCTTCGGGATGACTATATTCAGACGATACTTTATTTGCGAATAAAAATATTTTATCGATATTAAATAATTTTATAATATAAACTTGTAAATAAACATTCTCACATCATCATGTAGCCAACGAGTGTCACACTCTCATTACTACTATAGGCGATTGCCATATTATGCTATATGAGATCACAGACATAACTAGAGAACCACTTTTGCTTTTTAATATATTTCTTCGGAATGACTATATTTAGACTATACTTTATCTACAAATATGAATATTTTATCGATATTAAATAATTTTGTAAACTTGTAAATAAACATTCTCACATCATCATGTAGCCAACGAGTGACACTTACTTCCCAACCATGGTAATGTGGATTTAAATGCGTATCGGACTATTATAATATCTATTTAGAATGTTAACTTACATAGAGTGTTAATGTTGATCTGACATGCTTTACTTTAATAAATTCTAAAATCGTTTGGTGAGGAAACAATGGTTTAGAAAAATAAATACAACAGTAAAAGAAACTTAAATTTAATCCTTTTAAACCTTTTTACATTTACAATTTCGTGTATACACCACAAAAAAATGTTTTTACAAATAAAATACATTGCATTTCTCTTTAATTGAATATTTTCTTGGTCTTTCGTCTTCGCTTTCCTTGTCTTCCTGCTCTTCTCTTCCATCTTCTTCTTCTTCTTCTTCTTCTTCTTCCTCCATGCATTACGTCTTGTACAATAATTTCAAGATTCTCCGCCATGTCCCTCGCCGCATCTGTATATATCCTATTCAGGATCCAATGTTCGATTCTCTCCTGTCTCTTGGTCGCGGTCATGTTTGATACCATCACTTCGTCATTGTGGTTTGTCCATAGAACGGAATGCAATCCCGAGGACGCCTGACTCATTGCGTCAGCAGCCTGTAAACAGAAATGATCACAACTATATCAACGACTGATTTAAATTAATTAATTCAACAAGAAAAGTATAAAAAAACATGTTTTCGTTAATTTAAATGCAATATTAATTCAAGATAGGGTGTCCGACAATAGAAATTTTACTTCAAGGGAGAAACGATTGCAATGTTACTTTGAGATAGCGTCTGACAATAGAAATGTTAATTTAAGGTATATTCAATTGCAATGTTAATTTGATATAGGGTGTCCGACAATAGAAATGTTGATTTAAAGTATAAACAATTGTAATGTTAATTTGATATAGGGTGTCCGACAATAGAAATGTTAATTTAAGGTATAAACAACTGAAATGTTTATTTGAGCTAGAGTCCAACAATAGAAATGTTAATTTGAGGTATAATTAAATGAATAATTGTACTATATCACGTACAATCCACGGAATGGTCGACATTGAAGAGACGCTCCTGCAATCAACTTCAACAAACATTTCAGTTGTGTACACCTCAAATTAACATTTCAATTGTTTATACCTCAAATTAGCATTTCAATTGTTTATACCTCAAATTAACATTTCAATTGTTTAAACCTCAAATTAACATTTCAGTTGTTTATACCTCAAATTAACATTTCAATTGTTTAAACCTCAAATTAACATTTCATTTGTTTATACCTCGAACTGACATTTTGTTTTTTTGTACCTCAAATTAACATTTCAATTGCTTATACTTCGATTGAGCATTTCAATTGTTTATACCTCGAATTAGTATTTCTATAGTTGGACACTCGATCCTAAATTAACATTTCAATTGTTCATCTTTATACCTCGAATTAGTATTTCTATAGTTGGACACTCGATCCTAAATTAACATTTCAATTGTTTATCTTTATACCTCGAAAAAGTATTTCTATAGTTAGACACTCGATCCTAAATTAACATTTCAATTGTTTATTACTCAAATGAACATTTCTATTGTTCTAATATTCTATTATTAGAAACTATTGAAACGTTGATTTAGGCTTTCCGGCTATATAAGCAGCTCGCTGCCAGGCAGGAGCATCAGTCATCTTCAGAACTTGGACCTAGTGACTTCAATAATTGTTCTCGTCGCAACCAAGTGTGTGCGGTGCAGTTTAGTACAGTGTGGTTTTTGTGTTTTGAAAAGTTATTAAAATTGTTATTCTTGTGCCGGTTGTGTTCTTGTACCAGGCTCAGATTAAATTTCGTGTGAAAGTGAAATAAAGTGAAGTGAAATATTGCTTTTGTGGACAATGCCCCGCCGTCCTAGAGTTTTTCATACTATTTTACTTTCAACGAGGCCTAGATGCTTTAACGGATTCTGGAAGTCATTCGGCATTGCTTGTATAATGCGAAGTACTAACGTTTCTTTTGCGGGTAACCTGCGAGTTTCGTATATTATGGACGAGGAAATGGCGAATATTGTCAACTTGTATTGTACTGATAAAATTGCGGAGTTTAACTGCTTCTTATCAAATGGATCCTTGTTCTGGTAAGTGATCAATACAATTTATCAAAACAAATTTAGTTGTTCCTTGGTGTTCCGGTGATTTATTTCTTTGTAATTTGAGTTACGCATGATAAATCTGTAACACCACCGTTTACCACTTCTTACCACGGGTCCGGCTAGGGGTTCAATTGTGGAGAACGGTCGTGGATCTCCTTCATTCTCATAACCTTCTCAACCTTCACAAAACTTCTTTGGGCGCCACTTTGTTCATTTAAAAAGAAATAACACTAGACAGGAGGAACAAAGAATACCTGTCTGGGTAATAGGTATATGGACTAACAATTGAATCAGTTTTAGAATTTATTACAGCATGAACTTGAGGATGCGGAATCGTCCGTGGAACTTGTAACCAAATTTGTAAGAGTATTATTCAAAGAAAAGAAAAAGAAAGGTGGCCACCGTACATATGGTATTACGGTTTAAATAACATAACTTATTAACAGTTCGTATCTCTTTTCTTCGGCTTGTGTACGCTCCTCGATCCGCGTACTCCTTCGTACTAGCCTAGGCCTAGATACAGCTCACGCCGGTTGCATGGCCCCTCCACAACCGCCTAAATTCGAAATACAAAATACCAATTAAAATTCAACCAGCAACTATTACTTCTAAATAATCTTGGCGAACTGAAACTTACCACAAACGTGGAAAAGGATAACCCGAACAAATTGCAGACCTCAAACCAATCACTTTCCCAAAACCTCGTCCTCGTCAAAACACGACTCTTCAATGATTTAATCCAACTCTTTTTACCGTCGCTAGGCAACACAAATCAACAAATTTAAACAGTCACCGCCTTCTCAATGACTATCGTGGTAACAAAACACATGAATACCAACTCACTTAACAAATAAGACCGAAAAAGACGGCACAACAGTAAACTGTAATATAACTGTTACCGATAACAAGTTCCACAATGACGGGACGTCACACCCCCTCTGCCTACAAAAGAAAATCCTGATTTTCTTAGAAAGCCAATCTTAGGCTGAGAAAACATTTTTAAGATCCACCACATGCCACTTTCCTGCTGCTTTACCAGTCAGATCTTTGAGTTCTAGCACAACAGGTGACAACTTCCTAGAAACAACGAAAGGTCCTACAAATTTCTTTGCCAGTTTGGCCGAAAAGTATTTGGTAGCATCAGACAAAACAAAGTTACGTCTCCAAACTCGGTCTCCCTCTCGATATTCAACAGGTTGGTGACGCAAGTTATAATTCCGTGCTTGACGACGTTGGGCCTCTGCAACGTTACACTGTACTCTTTCACGAATATTTTCGAGACCAGCCCATCTCTCTTCTATACCCATTGCAATCTTCTCTCCAGACGTGTCGAATGTGGAACGGTCACGTTTCCCGCAAAGACTCAATTCTCGTCCATATTGTAAATAAGCAGGAGTGTACTTGGTCGTCTCATGTTTACTCGTCCGGAGCACATATTGAACTTGAGGTAGTAATATGTCCCATTTCCGCTGGTTCTCTCCAACAAAAATTGCAATAATGTTGCCAACTTCCTTATTCATTCGTTCCACTGGATTAGCTTGTGGGTGGTAAAGAGGGGTGAATTGCACCTCCACGCCATAGGCATCCATGGTCTGTTTGAAATCGTTAGACGCTAGTTGGGGTCCATTGTCAACAATGATACGACGAGGAGCTCCATTCTCGAGAAACACGGAGTTAATTAACTGAAAAAGTACCTCTTGACTAGTTGAGTTTCGTAATGGAAATAGATAAGTCCACTTTGTGTGTGTATCTTGTACAACGAGGATAAATTTATTTCTTTTCAAAGAAGGGGGTAATGGACCGATTAAATCCAAAGTAAGAACTTCCCATGGACAAGACGGAAACACTCGAGGATTTAGTAATCCAGCAGGACGCCTCTGTAAAACTTTGTGCTGAGCACACACGTGACAAGACGACACGTAGCGACATACATCAAATTTCATCTTCGGCCAATAATATTCTTGAGCGAGTCGAGCTAAAGTCTTATACATTCCTCGGTGACCAGCATTGGGTTCGTCGTGGCATTCCATAATAGCCTCTCGACGCAACTCTTCAGGTAACACGCGTTTCCACACGCTTTCCTCCACAAGTAACTTACTATAATCGTAACACAATTTGAAAAGTTTCACGCCTTCTAGACGCCAAACAGAAAAATCTTGGGGTTTTTCTCGTACCTGATCACACATTTTTAAATACCATTTGTCTAGAATGGGAGCTACAACTTCCAACACTGCCACTGGTTCTTTCGCTCTTGACAAAGCGTCGGGAACAACATGTGCAGACCCTTTCCTATGTATAATTGTAAAATTGTATTGTTGAAGTCGGACCGCCCACCTAGCTAGTCGACCAACAGGATCTCTCAAATTATTCAACCACAGAAGACTATGGTGATCTGTTATGACCGTGAATTGCGAGCCTTCTAAATAAGCACGGTGCTTCTCTACCGCCCAAATGACAGCAAGACATTCTTTTTCGGTAACGGAAAATCTCCTTTCTGCATTAGTAAGGGTACGGCTACCATAGGCGATTACTTGTTCCCCTTCGTCGGATTCCTGAGATAGAACACAACCAATTCCAAACTCTGAAGCATCGGTCTGTAAAACAAATGGTTTGGAGAAATCGGGACAAGTAAGAACTGGGGCACTAGCCAGACAAGTTTTAACTTTACAAAAAGCTTCCTCGGCAACGCTTTCCCACTTCCACCTGTGCTTTTCTTAAGTAACGCCGTAAGTGGAGCAACCGTAGTTGACAAATCCGGTATAAACCGTCGATACCACGAAGCCATCCCTACAAAACGACGTACTTCTTTGACTTTCGTCGGGCGAGGATAGTTAACGATTGCCTCTACTTTGGCCGGATCAACATGAAGACCCCAACGATCTATAACGTAACCAAGATATTTAAGTTCAGGACGCACGAAATGACATTTTTCCATATTTAGTGTCAATGATGCTTTACGTAAACGACGGAAAATTTCTTCTAATAGTTCCAAATGTTGCTGAAAGCTGGATGTAGCCAAGATTATGTCATCCAGATATACGAAGACATAGGGTTCGAGATCGGGACCCAAAACTTTATCGATCAAACGCTGCCAAGTCGCGGGACTGTTATGTAACCCGAACGGCATCCTCCGAAATTGAAACAACCCTCTACCTGGTACTGTGAACGCTGTCTTATCTCTACTAGCTTCTTCCACTCCGATCTGCCAAAAAGCATTTTTTATATCGAGTGAAGATAAATATCGACTATCGCTAAGACGATCCAATATCGCTGACACATAAGGTATGGGATACGCATCCTTGCTTGTACACGCATTAACCTTACGGTAGTCTACCACGAAACGATACGCGCCAGAAGGTTTCTTCACCAAAATAATGGGTGAGCTCCAAGGACTCATAGAAGGTTCCACAATACCATCCTTCAACATCTGATCCAATTCTCGATTAATTTCTGCTTGAACTACAGGTGACACAGGGTAATACCGCTGTTTAATTGGTAACGCATCACCCGAATCGATACGGTGCTGTATTAACGGCGTAGGTTCACTAGGAATATTTACGTTTTCAGCAATGTTTCTATCTAACAACTCTTTTAGACGTCTCTCTTGCTCAAGGGTTAAGTTTTCACGTGGTTGTAGAACACGTAGAGACTCACAGGTTATATCAGGGGTGTCGGAAAATGACCAAGTCCCCTCACTAACGTCGGGTACCAATTTCATAGCGTTCCAAAAATCAATGCCTAGAATAAGGGTAGATTTTACTTCGGGAACAATCATGACCGGAAGAACAACAGAACGATTGTCTAAGGTGAGTGGTAAATCGACAATACCTTCTACCTCACATTCAGCCCCATTCGCCACTAACACACTAATGTTTGTTGGTTGAACCTTAAACCCAAGTTGTTGTACAATTTTCCAACCTTTGCCTCCTAAGAACGTGCGTGAAGCGCCAGAGTCCAATAAGCCTCTAACCTTCCGGCCGAAAATATCTATATCCAAATAATAACGACAATCCTCTTTATGTTTGGTCATAACGCCTTCTACTACACATGGTGAAACATTGGTCATTCCAATATTATCCATACATTTATTCGTAGGCCTATCCGGGACAATCAACGCTCGCCTACGGGATTCCGTTGCCCTACGACGTTTTTTAAACAATCCGAACAAGTTAAAACTGTCGCATCAACCTTCCCACAAGTAAAGCAATATTTCCGATTACCTCTCTTCTGACAATCTCTAATCGAATGACCGGCCCAACCACAACATGCACATTTCACTTGTTTAGCCGCGGTAACCGCAAGTTGTACTGGTGGTACAGTCGTAGTCGCTTCCAATTTAATACGCGATTTACTCACCCCCTGGTAAGCTAAATCAGGCTCCAGTGATACTTTGGAAGATGGAGGAGGGCGGAATTTCTGAGATAACAGAAAACTGTCCTCAACCCTACGACCCAACTCTCGTAATCTGTCAATTGATCCTACATCTTGAAGACAAAGTTTTTCCATTATCGAAGGCAGAACGTTCTTCTTTATTACTCGTAACCTATCCTCTTCAGACACAACATACGATAACCGATTGAATAAATTGTCCATAACAGCTAGGTACATGCCTATTCGCTCTGAGTCACCTTGGGTCCTAGCCCTTATCTCTTCCATCAAACTGTCATCATTATCGCTGGGTGAAAACTCAGCCCTCATTTCTGTAACCAGTTCCGCCCAAGAATGAGTATTTCGTTTGACAGACCGAAACCAAATCAACGCAGATCCACTGAAAATATCGACTGCTTCGGTCCATAGCTGCTCCTTAGTGACGTTACGTGCTGAACACAATTCATCTACGCGTTCTAAGAACGCACCCAAACTCATATCAGAACTCTCACCAGTAAATTTTAAATTCCACTTAGCCACCGGAATCATATTCCTCTCCGAGCGTTGAGCCTCTCTACGAACTTCTGGCACCGCTACCGCTGGAATTGTACCTACTGCTTCAACCATGTTAAGAAATCTACGATTAAGTAGAGCAACATCCTCATTTAGTGGACGAATACGCTCCTGCACCGCATCACTGTCACCTAACAAGTGAAGTCGACGTTCAGCTAATACCAGTCTAAGTGAAATGGTTCTTGATTGTTCTACATCTCCCTCATAATCAGAAATTAGCATAGACAAGTCGGTCAGCTTAGTACCAATCGCAGTCAGTTCTCGATCCAAGTCAGCCATCTTAAAAACCCTCGAATCTACAAGACACGATTCAAAACAACAACTACTATAAACAACAATACCCCGTAACCTAGCTTTGACCAGTCACAACAGAGATAAAACGATTTAACTTGAAAATAATACCCAACACGTAGTCGAATTACAAGACTCACTACAAATCTAGATTAAACAACGAGGAAACTTCAACAAAGAACCAATTGTCAACAAACCGTCAAGCACAGCGACCAATACAATCCACCACGTACGGAGACAGCCTGTACTGTGCTAACAATAACAACTACGCGGGCACAGTAACAATCACGTCGACACAACAACAACGACGTCGAGACAATAACAACCACGTTTGCACCTCAATCGTAAACGGCAACAACACACATGTATGCACATTAATCGTATCGAGCCAATAACACCCACCTCAATTGTAAAGAGCCAATAACGCACACGTATGCCAAATAACAACCACAGGGGAACAATAACAACCCCGTACGCACCTCAATCGTCTAGAGCCCCACGTTCGAGCGCCAATTATGTAACACCACCGTTTACCATTTCTTACCACGGGTCCGGCTAGGGGTTCAATTGTGGAGAACGGTCGTGGATCTCCTTCATTCTCATAACCTTCTCAACCTTCACAAAACTTCTTTGGGCGCCACTTTGTTCATTTAAAAAGAAATAACACCAGACAGGAGGAACAAAGAATACCTGTCTGGGTAATAGGTATATGGACTAACAATTGAATCAGTTTTAGAATTTATTACAGCATGAACTTGAGGATGCGGAATCGTCCGTGGAACTTGTAACCAAATTTGTAAGAGTATTATTCAAAGAAAAGAAAAAGAAAGGTGGCCACCGTACATATGGTATTACGGTTTAAATAACATAACTTATTAACAGTTCGTATCTCTTTTCTTCGGCTTGTGTACGCTCCTCGATCCGCGTACTCCTTCGTACTAGCCTAGGCCTAGATACAGCTCACGCCGGTCGCATGGCCCCTCCACAACCGCCTAAATTCGAAATACAAAATACCAATTAAAATTCAACCAGCAACTATTACTTCTAAATAATCTTGGCGAACTGAAACTTACCACAAACGTGGAAAAGGATAACCCGAACAAATTGCAGACCTCAAACCAATCACTTTCCCAAAACCTCGTCCTCGTCAAAACACGACTCTTCAATGATTTAATCCAACTCTTTTTACCGTCGCTAGGCAACACAAATCAACAAATTTAAACAGTCACCGCCTTCTCAATGACTATCGTGGTAACAAAACACATGAATACCAACTCACTTAACAAATAAGACCGAAAAAGACGGCACAACAGTAAACTGTAATATAACTGTTACCGATAACAAGTTCCACAATGACGGGACGTCACAAATCGACGTTCCAATTATTAGAAGCTCTACCGCCAATTAACATTTCAATTGTTTATACCTCGAATTGACATGTCAATTGTTTTTACATCAAATTAACATTTCATTTCTTTATATCTCTAATTAACCTTTCAATTGTTGGACACTATCTCAATTTCTCAAATAAGCATTTCAACTGTTTATACCTTGAATTGACATTTTAATTGTGTATACCTCAAAGTAACATTTGAATTGTTGGGGAGACTATCTAAAATAAACATTACAATTGTTTATACCTCAAATTAAAATTTCAATTGTTGAACACTATCTAAAATAAACATTTCAATTGTTTATACTTCAAATTAACATTTCAATTGTTTATACTTCAAATTAACATTTCTACTGTTGGACACTCTCATCTCAAATTAACATTTCAATTGTTGAACACTATCTAAAATAAACATGTCAATTGTTTATACCTCAAATTAACATTTCAATTGTTTATATACTTCAAATTAACATTTCTACTATTGGACACTCACATCTCAAATTAACATTTCATTTCGTTTAGCCCAAATATCAATCAATCTCAACATTTCATTTGTTGGATATTGTACCAGAGATCAAAAATTATTAGACGCTGTACCAACTACTGTGCCAACTCTCGATTTAGTTGATTTTACCCGTACACAAAATTAATTTACTTACCTTTAACGACGTATGTATCCAAGGTGTTTCATTGACTATGGTATTTTTTTCTAAGGCTTGGTTGGTATAGACAATTTTAGCTCAGTCTGATGGGTTTGAATAATAAACCGGGGTTGGGCAATGCTCAGGCAGTATTTATGAAACCATGAACAGATAGGAACTAGTACTAGTCTAATCTTTGTGTGGCTTAAGAAGAACGTGTAGTCCTTTTGGCGCTGGGACTGATCTATTGGGGTGGTTTTCTTTCAGAATGTGATGCATTCTTAGGCGATCCAACCTGCTTTGAGAGAATACTAACCTGGTGTATTTGTTATTGTTTACAGAAGCGCGAGGCAAGAAAATGGCTGTCGACGACCTCTAGAGTACTTCGGAGTAAGCTCTTTTCCCCCAGACTTGAAGGGCGTCAACAAGATCCTAAACTTGAAACTACCCAAGAAGTATAGATTCACCGTCGACAAACCGTGCTACGACGATTTGGAACGTTCCTGGAAGAACAAGAAACAGGCAGTTTCGTGAGGCCCACGGTATTTCGATGGTGTCTGTCACCGACATCTCCAGAACTCAAGGTCATCAAGCCCAATCGACTACGTAGGATCGAGTAACGAGCCGTTAACAAGACCTAGAGATTGTAACTACTTGATTTATTTCTCTGTTTGATCTTTTCGCTTTGTGCCTTTTTGTAAATATGCATCCTATTTCTGAATGTTATTGCAAATAAACTACATAATATATATTCTATCGCTTGAGCACGTTTTATAATTAGTACCCGAGCAGCGATCCGTTTCTTTCCTATCCTCTCATATTAAAGGCAATGGAACCTCGATATGAGTCGTTCTCGGTAACTGATAACAATTGAATAGCAAGAAATGTTAAAAGCTCTCGAATGCTTTGAGGTATGCTCGATGCACAACAAAGTATTAAGCAATCAAGAGCAATATACAGCATCCACAGCACTGGAAATGCCACTTTTGAGGCAAACAATTTGCACTTCGGCCAACAAAAACAGTTCTACGATACCCTCACCATCCGTGAACACTAGCACACACGGAGCTTGAGGTGCGTCACCTGGATATCCTCAGGGCCCACTCCTGCCTATAAATAAAATAAAAAACAGCATTCAAGACATTTTGTGTGAGGTCTGAACAAAAAATGTCATTACTTGGATGTGAATATATTTGCATTACTGTTCAAACCTACCTCTTCAATAGTGGTGCTACGTCGAACCTCTTTGTTTCCTTTCCGGTGCAGTGACTTCTCCAGTTTTGCAAAAATCTCTAATTTTTGTACTTCATTCAGATCGGAATAATCGGTATCAGAATCGTTACTTCTTTCTAAAGTGTTAAGGTGAGGCACCATCTGCACCATATCTAAAAACTTGTCATAAATAGATCCATCCATCAATGAGAAAGAAGTCGTACGTCAACTGGAAAAAGAGCAATTGCAAAAAACAATGCATTGGTGGACATTATAGTTAGTGATACAAACATTTTCTTTAACGGCCCAGTGTCAGTGGACATGCCAATTTTCAAGTAAACTAGAAGGAAAATGTGTAAGATAGAAATGGAAATACTAAAACCCCACTACTCCCACGACCAAGGTGCATAGACGTGGTGACAAGTTATTTACTTGCCCTAGCCTAGGAGTCGTAGCTCTACGTGTCTTCAAGAATCCGGCAGTTATTCTGCACTAAAAATCTTTAAAGGGGTTCTCACCCGCTACACCAAAAAAATATGTTTAACTAAGGCTGATTAGCTATGAAATAAGCGACCAAAAGAAAAAAAATCAGGTTCACCATAACCCGGGAAAAAAATATCAAAGTTAGTAATTTTCGAGCTAGGTCCCATCGGCGAAAATCTCCCATAAGAAATAGCATTGGGACGACCTGTATGCCTTGGGACCTTGGAGGATTCTGCTCCAAAAAAAAATGATGTAATACTGTTCGCAGCGTCTTTATTTTCTGCGTATTTCGTATATTTTAGTTTTGTAATCGGAGCTTCCGTTCAGGTACAACATAAAGAAGTGTAAAGATGTGTAATCGGGTGTTGCATTTCGTTTTGCCGATGCTGTGCGCATCGGCACGTCCAGTCACACGATACTCGGAGGAAGGGTAAACGAGTGGAAGGAGGGGCAGGCAGCGTTTGTAGTCAGTCAGTCAGGGTGACCCCGAGGGAGAGAGAGAGAGAGAGAGAGAGAGAGAGAGAGAGAGAGAGAGAGAGAGAGAGAGAGAGAGAGAGAGAGAGAGAGAGAGAGAGAGAGAGAGAG
>OX246737.1:50396859-50505359 GCA_945910005.1 Isoperla grammatica | reverse complement strand
GGGGGAAGGTCTATAGTTAGGCGTTGGAGCTTGTCTTCCACCAAACCTCTCCAAATTGGATTCAATACAAAAATAATACACATCTCATAAAAAAATGAAAATTATAACAACGACAATACCGGTAATAATAATAATAGTAATAATTATAATAATAAATAATAATAATAATAATAATAATCGTAATAATAATTATAATACTTATAATAATAATAATAATAATAAAAATAATAATAATAATAATTATAATTATACTAATAATAATAATTATAATAATAATAATAATTATTATAATAATAATTATAATAATAATTATAATAATAATCCTATCCAATGATTGTATTGTACTATAGCGTAGATTTAGTACAATCTTGCCTATAGGACTTCATATCGTTCGTCAACTTTAGGAAGTCCAGACTGGTGGAGGAGCAGCCACTTTACTGGCTAAAGTGAGACCGTAATCTATGAACAAAACACGTGTGCGCATTTGTATACTATTGACGCAAGCTTATTGCTCCAATATAAGGCTATTAGAGTAAGCTTAACATTAACAATGTTGTGCAATTTCATTATTGAGGATTATATCAGTGCACAATAAAAAATGGGAAGCATCTAGTCCAAATCATGGTGAGCGACCTACATAACGAATATGGAGACACAGGAGAGGTAACATTGCGCAGATTATAATGAGTTTAAAATAAATGTATGAATAAATTTGTACTTTTAAAATACCATTCAATTACTGGAACTGATTTGCAGTATGGGACCCATGCATACTATGGGTCATTGTGGGTCTGTATGTTCCCTGACCCTTCCACTTTCAGTTTTCTAAAATATTCCCAAAATAGGCTACACCAATTTAACATTGAAGAAGAAAGATTTGCCGTTTGTGAATACCAAAATTATTTTCTTCCAAATTTTCAGCACACGTTACAGTTTTTATTTCCAATCTACCCCGCTTGAGACATCTATAAAAAAATATAGAAGAAATACATGCTGCCGATAGAGAAATATTTATTGTGATCATTATTGAGAGTAATAAGTGGAAAGCGTTTAGTAAAAATCATATTATGGTCTTGATTTCTAGGCTAACAGATATCAAATCATTGACCATCTACATTGGAATGGAAGCAGGAATAAACCCACAAGACCGACGGATGCCCACAAAAAGTATGACTAATGACTTATGAGGACGAGTATGAACCAGTTTCTTAGTCCTCAGGAAGAATGTCTGACAGGTTATGAGCGTCTGGACCTCCTCACTCCTAACGAGATAATTATGCGAACGTGTTGCTGTTGTTTACTGTGTCTCAGAGCCATCTTGTAGGCAGGCCTTCACATGGACGGATATAATAATTTCATTAGCCTCCAACTTTAGTATTCTGAATGCCGCAATCATTTCTTTCCTCCGGATGATCAACATTACCCACAAACTTGAACGTCTGACTTAAACCGATTAAGAAAGGGGTAAAAAATGACAGCGGATCACCTCAGCAGTATTGTTGAGACCGCAGATGGGTAATGCGCAGCGTTTACGATGACCCACTTATTATTCCACCTCTAACTCTGATACAGGGAATCGTGCCCCTCCCCCACTCCCACCCCCCCATTACTCCCACTGACAGAGCGTCAGCAGGTATCCACGAGATTGCTGTCTAACACATGCACGTATTTACGTTTGTGTATGCACGTGTAGTATATATATGTACGGTGTGTGACATACGTGAATCAAGGGTAGGACAGAATAAATACATATTATTTACTGTAATAACTTTTTTGCAGTCATGTTTTATTTTATCCGATACGGTTAGTGATCGTTATTTCTCATGGACGTATGTAGCCGATTGGTTTGTTAACTATTGAGCCAACACATAAGAGAGAAACTGCAGGAGAGTTGTTAGAGTAAAACATATTTTGTCCGACTCTTCATTTGTAAGTATCTGTATTGTTATCAGTGTATCTGACTGAGCCATCTCTATGGGTTGGTCTTGTACAAATACACGAGTGGCAAGTTTTGCTAATACATCAACTATCAAGTGGATAATACAACGTTGGTGGTTTCGTCAGTACTGACTAAGCTAAAGAGTGCTGCGAGTGATAGAACGTCGAGTATTATTTTATTTTATTGTAATTAAGCCCAGTGTAGGGTAAAATGCCCTCTTCAGCCTGATGAGGGATAATTGGTCAATGATAATGAGGAAGAGAGAAGGGGAAGCCTGGTACCGGCACGTAGCCTACTCTTGTCGAACAGTACCAAGGGGACCATCGGCTTTACGTCCCATCCGAAAGGACGGTGTAACTTTACCAGGTTCCTCCACTAACTTGGACTGCCAAGCAGTTGACGAGAAGAACGAAGCTGTTACACAAGCTTTCGAACCCTCCAATCTGCTCTAACCAACGGTAACTAGTGTTTCAGAGGTGAGTGGTCACCCATCCACCTCCTGACCTAGCCCGAGGTTGCTTAACTTCGGTGTTCGTATGAGAACCGGCTAAGCTACCGCGGCTAAACCGTTGGCTGAGTAGCAACATCCTTCGCGGTAGACAGGCAGACAAACACTTCATTACTACAGAAATAATGAAACGGAATGGGCATATCATTCAGTTACATGGTAATTATATCGAAGCAGTTAAATAACCATCAACAACCAACCCCACCTGTTCCTCGCTAGGAAGCTGTTGGCACAGACAAAGGGTTAAGAGAATTAATGAAATGGTTATGACAGCCCAAACATTATCAAAACAATGATGGCACCGGAAATGTCTTCATTTTTAAACACTGATCTACCTAATGTTTAGTAAACGGCCTGTAAATACAGTTAGGGGTAAAACCGTGCAACAGAATGGCTTACAGAAAGAAAAGTAGGGTAATAAAAATGCAAATTAAGTACTCTGAGAACTAAAGCTTTAGTTACGTGTAAGCTTGACTGGCTTAAAGCATAAGTGAGTACGTAAGTAAGTAAGTAAGTAAGTAAGTAAGTAAGTAAGTAAGTAAGTAAGTAAGTAAGTAAGTAAGTAAGTAAGAAAGTAGGTAAGAAAGTAAATAAGTAAATAAGTAAGTAAGTAAATAAATAAGTAAGTAAGTAAGTAAATAAGTAAGTAAGTAAGTAAGTAAGTAAGTAAGTAAGTAAGTAAGTAAGTAAGTAAGTAAGTAAGTAAGTAAGTAAGTAAGTAAGTAAGTAAGTAAGTAAGTAAGTAAGTAAGTAAGTAAGTAAGTAAGTAAGTAAGTAAGTAAGTAAATAAGTTATTAGGTAAGTAAATAAGTAAGTAAGTAGGTAAGTAAATGAGTAAGTAAATATGTAAGTTAGTAAGTAAGTAAGTAAGTAAGAAACAATATTGAACTATTGCAAGTAAAATGGTGTTATAGTTACTAATGTTGGTCATATGTGTACAACTTAATTTATATTTCACATTTTATTATATTGAAATTTTATCAAGCAAGTGTTTGTTTGTTTTGCTTTTTGCTATTTTATGTTCTTTGTTCTTTGTTTGCTTGTATGTCTTGCGGTAGCGGTCAAACGGAGATTCCGATCAAGTTAAAAGTTGGAACATCCACAAACTTCGAAGATGAATGAATAATTCCGAAACATTTTTTTTTTTGTTTTATTGAAGGTTTTTATCGATATTTAACAAATACATGTTACAGCATGGATACTAGCCCCCAGTTGCAGAAAGTAAATGGTCTATAAGAACGACGCGTTAGGCTTATATACTCATACGGAATATCAGTATAGTGTTCGTTGAATTACTGTTAATATATTTATACACTTTCATAAGGATATGTTTTGTTTCGTCACAAGTCATGTTCACACAAGTCCTTGAATTCAAGAACAAGAAATCTATTGTATTTTACCGTGCCTGACAGATGTTTCTACTTTCTATGTACTTTTGTTCTTCAATTGATTGATAAGTTTTTGGTAAAATTGGACCATGTTATAACGCTTCGAGTATGAACACATTTTATTGTTGATTTTACATTGCATGAATTGATTTATTTTGTCATTTTTCATAAGTAAAATAATTCCAACTCTCCTATAATTTTCGGTCTTAACAACACAAGAGATAGAGTTCCTTGGGTTAATCATCTCAATCTGGTAACAGATGCTGAATTAACCGGAGAAACTCGAAACTTCCTGGATAACACTCTGCTGTCCTGTATTATCAGTGTGCGTCTGTCCGTCTGTCCGTCCGTGTGTCTGTCTGTCTGTCTGTTTGGTCACATTTCACAAACTTCTGCAATTTCGATTAAACTTTCTGCCCCGCGTCTGTATCTGTCGCGGATAGAAGGTTACATAAGCATCGGCGCAATGGGAAGCAGAATACAACGGAACCATGCAGGATTGATACACATAGCGATGTGATCCTAGCAATGCTGCAAGTGCAAGTGCAATGTAGCAAATACAAACGGTGAAATGGCTTACTTTAAATAGGGATTTGTGGATTTGAAAAAATCGGTTATGTTTATTCCTAAAACATCAATTGAAAGTGTTATATTCACTATTTTATAAATACAATTGCATTTTCAATTAGTAAAGTTATCTTATTTAAGACATGCCCGTGGTTATTATTGTATTCCTATCATATTATTTTATTCTAACGCAACTAGTCTTAGTGATCATTTTCGATGGTAAATAATTATATAATTTAAATTGAAAAGTACATTTCATATTTCAGCTCAGTGTCTGGTTGAAAGTTGCAATGCTAAGCAGTTTTCACCACCCACCCATCCGTACGAAGCAGATTAATCGAGGTCACGTTGTGTTGGTATAGGTAGAGTTTAAAGGGAGATAAACCAACGATTTCAAATTCAAAAAAAAAAAAAAAACCTTTATGGGAACAGGTGCAATACACTATTCTAGAGCATATGTTGAGGTATTATTGTTTCAGATGTTGTTTGAAAGGTATGTGAGCTAATTTATATCGTACTTTTTTCGAAATTCATAGAAACATTTTAAGTTTTTGTATTACTCTCTATGTTACTGAGTTAAGACGTAAATGTTTGAAATAATTGCTGCGAATAGCACCTGTCTTTTTATTATTTTTGTACTTCTCCACCCGCATCAAAACTAACTTCACTGTAGTTTTCGATTCAAAGCAAAATTCAACGTATTATAAATAAAATGCGTAAAGTTCAGATAAAATACCAACTTAAAAAGTAAAACATATTTAATTTACATGTAATGTATTTATATATTTAATGTCATATGACATTCACTAATTTAACTGATTGAACGTTTATTAATTGAACTTTAAAATAGCTCAGCACTCAGTTTTGTTTACATTCCAATATTGTTTCAGTATTTGTTTTCATAATACATTATTATTCAGACCATCGTTCAAGTATAGTTTTATCATTTACATACAGAATGTTTTCTCACAATTCCCACATTTGAAGCTAGAATCTAGAAGATAAAATGGACTCCTCATCCAAAAAAAAAATGGAATCGCGAAATAACGCAATGTTCGTTTATGTTAGGAGATCCCCTAAAGTATTTTGTGTATACCCGTGGTTATGCGTGGATAAAACGTGACAGGTAAAACTTATCAACATTTTCAGAAAACCTCTGTCTCGTCCAACCGTGTTCATTCAACTTACAAATATCTCGCGTGTAAGAGATGTCGAGTGTATCTAACAAAAAAATTATTTGTAATATTTTATAAAAGCCCGAAGTCAGTTTCTTTGTTGTCTTTTTGTGTTACTTTAATGATAGAAAACGTAAATGGGAAAACTTTTCAAAGATACATTAAGAACTAAACATAAATAAAACCACACTAGTAAAAGTATTGCAGTTAATACCATAGTTCCTTTCAATCTTATAAATGATGTACATTATTGAATTTTGAATGAGGAACGTTAAAGGTATCAATTATATGTACAGCACTTAAAAGCAGATTTAATTCGTACGCTTAAAATATGCCCATCGCACTATCCCATTTGATTTCGAGATCCAGAAACTAAAAAACCCAACCCCGACTGGGAATCGAATCCAGGTCTCCCACTTTCCTGGAGCTCGCTTTGATAAACCACCGTAAATGGCAGCTTAAATCCACCCACGAGAGTGTTTCTCGAATAATATTACTTATCTCTTGTGATGTTTATTTCAATGTTTAATTATAACAATAACCACATTAATCTTCAGCCCGTCCCCTCTCTTTTGATCCGATAATAATGCTGCGGTAAATGTTTTTATAATCGGTATTCACTCTTCTACTTCTACTCTGCATCATAATTACGAACTTTTCATCCGGAGTAGTTATAAATTACAGCAGCGGTGTAAGCGAGCGTCTGAACTGAACGGACATGACGTGTGTGGGTGGTGGTGAACTGTGGCAGCTACTTCCGCTAACAATAACCGGACAAACGCAGACCAAATTTATTAACCGTCCAACCAATTATCGCAAGCAATACCCGTTGTACGAGAATATCGCGGGTACTTGTAACTTGTAAGCAGATGTAGCATGTTATACACAGTTAATGTATTTTCTAGACAATAATTTGGTACTTAGTTTGGCTTTGACACTAATTATTTCAATGGGACATTTTTATAATAAAATTTGGCTTTCACAGATTCAATGGCCTACTATTTGTATGGACAACACTGCAACTTAAATATGTGCTTCTTCCAACTGTAGATAAGAAGATGGAAAGGTGCATTAACATTTTTGTTATTTTATTATTAACTATTATTATTATATTATTTTGTTATTTTTTAACATTGTTATTTTATGAATACATTTTATTACATACATTAGGAACTTTCAATAAAATACATATAGGCTTACATAGAACTAAACAAATATGTTTTTGAAAGGGATTATAACTGAATTATTAATGTTTAATATATGATGGAGGGTATTTCAGTTTGACATTTCAGTACTAACACTGTAAAGTTAGTTTTTATTTTGTCCTTACATATTTTCTATGCATTTATTTACTATATTGGCTATTATTAAATAACATATTATTGATCTTCATCTCTTTTCCCGTATGTATATTTAAAACTTCACATGAAGTCAAACCCTAATAAACATTATGTAAAAAGACCAAAAAAAAGCAAACAACATTCATTAATTTAACCAGCTTTGTTTTGCGTTAACCAACGCTTGTCGCTCTTCCTATACAATTATTTTCTTAATTTGCAAACGGAAGTAATTTTACTTTCCATTAACTAACAATCCCCGGTTCAAGTAAAACATTTAGCGATGCACGTGACGCTTGCACGAGACTAGACAATGGGTTGACTCAAGACAATGTTTTCAGGTGCGGTAGTTGCTGTAACCATCATCTCCACGGACAATTGCTTTGCTTGATAGAATCTCGGCGTTCGATCTGTCACGGGGTTTCTGCATGGTGAACCGAAATGAGTGCAGCATCTTATTGTGTTGAGAAGATAGCTATACCCGCTATCGCATACATTTATCTCAACCCCAGCTCGCAGATAGCAGGGGTTATATACACCCCCCAGCCCTGCCTGCAGGGCACCCTTATATACTCAAGTCTGATCTGAACTCGAACCCAGCTTTAAGGTTGGTAACACTGCTGATTTACAGGGCTGCTGGTGTTTCGAGTAGGGGGAACATCTGGCCCACGAAATCCCTTCTTTTTAACTTTCACTGGGAATGTGTCTACTTTGTTTCTTCTTTTGTCGTTGATTCATGTTCTGTGCCAGGTATTACTACGTTTGTATGAGACCTACTCTTATCGAGGTTCAATTTTGTTTTACTTTCGTTTTATGTGCATATTGAAACTATCATAAAATTTAAAAGCATGTACATTGTTTTCATTGATAACATAAAATAAACCCATACGTTTTATAACAAACCAATAAGGTATTTTATTATAATCCTTACAAAATCCCTAATTGCAACTTCATCATTCATTGTAAATGTTATAACTAAAATGTAAAGTATGTAGTATCTTTAAATATAAATGTATTCAGTTAATCATAGCTTTATTTCAGACAAGTAAGATGTTTGTTAGGAACTAAGTACGCGTCTAGCACATAATACTTTATAAATGGTATCTATTTAAAAATGCGTACCCTATAGTCTGTATATTTATAAAAAATGTAACTTTAACATGCACAATCCATATTGGTTACAAGAGAATATGGTTTTCTGATAAGCAATAAAAGATTAAATTAAGATTGCCCTTGCTTTAATTTTGCTCTTACTAGATGCATCTGGCCCCTTGTGAATGGCGAGATATATTCTTAGAAGAAATGTGAAAGCGACATTCGAAATATTTTGAATTAGAACGTTACTTATGTTGCAATATATTATTTGTGTCAATATGAAGTACTCTCTTTGTCGACTGGTACGACAGGTAAAACCACTACCCTGACCTATTTTACACCGGGCCCAGACGGGAAGGCCAACAATATAGGCCTACTAACTAAGCGAGCGAAGCGAGCGTCTCCACGAGACTCTTATGGCACTTCATTCTGTTTTTGTTTTTGTTTTTTCGTTTGTTTGTTTGTTTTTTGTTTTGTTTTTATGTCCGTCGATAGCGGTCGAACAGAAAGTCCGATCACCTTGAAATTTGGAACCATCCACAAGCCTCGATGTGGATTGAAGGTGTATAGTTTTGAGGCAAAATCGTTCGAAAAGTTACAAAGTTACACCATAAATACTGCAAATTATTTTTCTGAAACAAAATGGCGGCAAAATGTGAGATAGCCATATTTTTTAAAGCTTTTTCCGGTCACGAATATGTTAATCTAATGGCGATATAAGTATTGGCAAAGTTACACGAAAGTTACTCGAAAATATTTTTCTAAAACGCAGTAACGGCAAAATGTGAGGTGGCTATCTAATAGTAAATTTTTGTCCGGTCACGAATATACTAATGTAAACGCGATCCGATACGTATTCGAGGCAGAAATTACATTTCTATTGCTGTCAATAAGTGTTAGTAACGGTGGCGGACCGTGTTGAAAACATGACCACGAAAATTCTTAGCAACGCACATTGCACTGCATACAACAATGTCGGAAAGTATAATAGCCATGGAAATCAGAACAATTTTTGCAATGCGCATTCTTGAATTGTTGTTAATTGTTGTTGTTTATTAGCTTTAAGATCTTTTCGGCAGAAAGTTCGTAGATATTGACGCGCTCGCTTATCAACGCGTCAAACAGAGCGTTTTCCTAGTAGTTATAATTATGCGGATCATCAGGGCCCGGATTGACAAGAGTTCCTGTCTTTTCCTGGCTTAACTTTGGACCTCCTGTAAAACCAGACCCAGGTAACATGAAGAAGTTACTAATTTCTGATTGGAACAATGACACAATGAACATTCCAATAATTATGTTTTAAAGTCTGTTCTAAGATATTTTCCTGGATTTAAAAGAGGTACAAAGTTAGGCCGGTCAGATAAGACCAAAAAAAGACTTGAACATCTTGTGATTCCAGACGCATATCACGCGGTTGCTGTAAAGTACCTTGTGCCATTTTCAAAGATAACTTTTTTACGTGATCTCCACTTGACAAAACAAATTAGGAACCATCAACACGAGCTAATTTTACATAGACAAGCCAACTTTGTGTCAATTACAGTACGATTACAACCAACGACTTTGTAAACTTCATTACCGATTAGTATAAAAAGTTATGTAGAAGCAAACTAGCCTAAAGTGTAAAGAATACATAAGAGCATCAATTTAATTGTATTTTATTGAGACACATTCCTTTGCAGGACTTAGTTATTCTCGGATAAGTCCATCTTGTGAGTACAAGTACTTGTTCCTAGTTACCTTATTACTACTGTAAGCTGTTCTAAATGTTAGTAATTTTCTAAAACAGTTACACTTGCAATGTTATAATGCGTATGTACCATATTCCCACTGTGTTATATTTACTACATACGATTATAGGATTATAGAATACCGCACATGTTAATTTAATTACTAGAACATTACCAATTTTTTGATAGGTACAAAACAATTTTATTTTGTAACACGGCAGTGCTTCAAAGTATTCTTACGTGTGTTTATAGACCCACAACTTAGTTTAAACATTCGGTCAGAGCAGTATGTTTTATATGTCGGTACATGCAGTCACACTACTACAGTGGCCGCCACTTTTAGTCGGAACCAAACCGGACGCTGAAGATGAGCATCAATTCAACGCGCGCGCCTTACAAACTGTCCTCAGTGTTGCCCGATCCACCCTGCCTTCCTTGAAGAGACGCTTGCATTACAGTGCGTCGCCCCCCTCCCCCATATTCACAAGGGAGATGCGACAACACAGCTTTGCGAGAAAAACATTGCTCAAGAAAGTATACTAATTGACTGGTCAGGTAGTGCCCCTCACTCCTAGCGACCATTCGCGGTCCACCGTGATCACGTGCAGTGCACAAAAGTAGCCCTTACGAACACTATTTTCAAACAACCGCGTAGACTAGGGATGGCGAACCTTTTTGAGCTTAAGTGCCATTATTTAGGCCTACAAACTATCCAGGCGTGCCAATTTCTCCAAAAGGACACAGTCAAATTTTAATGACATTTGTATTATAGCTTTTTGAATAATTAATGTGTTTTGCAGGGAACAAATAGCCACTTTATCAGTTTGTATTGATGGAAATGTTCCACGTAATGCAGCATTTAGGCAAAATCCCGCTGGAGGCGAAATTTTTGTACCCAAAATTCTATAAATTCATTGAAAACGGCTGTGAAGTGTAGTCAATAATATCTTTGACACATTTCTGCGTGCCGCCAGAAAGTCTTCGCGTGCTACTTCTGGCACGCGTGCCATTGGTTCGCCATCCCTGGCCCGTAGACAAACCCAACCCACCTCATAAAGTCGCTTCCGGTTTGGTTCCGACTAAAAGTGGCGGCCACTATACCTTACTGTTGGTGCATCAGCTCAGGTACAACCTGTGCTAATACCTACAGCTCCTGCACCGTATTTACAGGTGCCAGGAATGAGCTGCACAACAATCGGCGAGTCTCTATAATACAGTCAGCGAGCGTCGCTTTGTTTCATGTTGAAACGTCGTTCTCGTAAGAGGCGGGCGTCTCTAATTAACAAGATGATTAAAGAAAGCGCCGCGACGCCTGAATGAGAGGGGGGAGGCCCCAGGCTGTGCGAGAAGTGATTCATGGCCTGCTATAATATCGGCCGCTGGTGCGTTATCATGACAAGACTGACAACACGGGGTTTATCATAGTGTTGTTATTGTGCGTAACGTAGATGAATATGAGACAATCTTCATTCGAGGAACGACTCATGTTTACTCACTACAAACATATGGACGTATTTTAAAATGCAAAATGCAAGAAAAATTGCAAACAAAAACAATTTAAATTTAACACTGAAATAATTGTAAAAAAATAAAAAATAAATAACAAAAAATTGAAATAATTCAACATATTATTCTTTATAACAATATATTTCCATCCCAAGCTCTCACAATGAATTTCTAAGGATTAATATCATAAGTAAAGATTCCTTTTTGATCTTTTACGAGCATTATTTAAAAAATAATCACCTACATTTTTAAACTCTGATTGAAACTTTGCGTTTCTACTTGGTTGCATTTTAATGATTATATAAAGATAACTGAACAATATGAAATCAAGTAGAATTAAATTTGAATACCGGCGTATTAAGCCATTGTGGTTTAGGCGTAGGTATAGTTAACCGGGGTTCCTGCGTTCCTGTTTCGAATCCTGGCTTGGGCTTGTATGTCTCGTTGAGTTTTTTTATCTGCGTATATGTGTTTATGTCATTTCTATCGTATTCAGCTATAAATCTGATTTACAAAGGAAGTCAATAAATATGATCAAACAATATGCAATGAAACAAAAGTTAAACCTCTGACAAAATTAAAAAAAGCAATAATAACACAAATAACAATATAAAACTACATAGAAAGAGAGTGAACACAAAACATCAAAACATATGTAAATGCTACGTAGATAGAGCTTTAAGAAAGTAAATACAAAATTGATGAAAGTATAATCATGAAATAATGAATGAAATGATGAAATAATCAGAGATCGAACAAAAAAGGACGAGAGAGAAATAGAAGTTTAGAAATTTAAAGAAATGCTTACTTTCAAGAGAAAGTAAGAAGGAAATTGAAAGGACATAGAAATAGAGAAAAAAAGAAGAAAAAGAAGAAAATAAAAATATAGAAAATAGAGAAATTCATTTATTAAACGATCCCTAGGGCCGGTTTCACCAAACTTTAATCCGGCGATTTTCTGTTACTTGAAGATCAAAAATAACGCCCAGTAGAAACCACCATGCATTTTTTATGTAATGTTTGTTGAAACCATGGTAACCAATCCAAAATTAGTAAATCGACCGATTAAAAAGTTTGGTGAATTCGGACCTCAAACAAAAGGATTGCAAAAAATCATAAACTACAGTTAGGGAATAACCAAATTTCATGAAATAAGAAAAAAGCGGTGTCCATCTTGAATCTTGTAATCGCAGGCGATCGTCGTATTCAAGATCGAATAAAGAAGAATAGAAAGAGTTTAAGTGAAACTGATCAAAAGTTTCAGGACAAAACAAATAATGAACCTCCAGCTGATAAAAACAACGCCTGAAGGTTGGGTAACCTATAGACACCCCTGATAAGATAAGATACGATAAAATAGGTAAGCTCTTTTAGTAACGATATTAAAAGTTTTAGAAAGTGTATACGTAATTTCCTTTTGTACTTTGCGTACTGTAGAATTCTGTTCATTGCTCATTTATTATACATGGGTATATTCGTAATATGGAATGGCAACATTTGCCCCAAAATAACTTTAAAATGAACTTAGGATAATGCATATTATACACGAACATTAAAAAAATAAAATATTCTAAAAGGACTTTTTTACAAATTCAAATTAGAGAACTGAACATTTATGAGTTTATTTTGATCTGGAACTTCCCCAACACAGATGGCGTCTCATGTCTCCACATCCAATGAGATGTCTGGCGCACCTGACGGTCACAATAGGTACTGTGTACTGTGTACTGTGTACTGTGTACTGTACATCGCATTACACCCCAGTTGCGTCAGTCAACAAACAGCGAGTGAAGCTATTGTGGTCACCCATCGGAGCGGAAGGAACAGCCGACTCATATACAAGAAGGGAGCCGCACAAACCGGTGCAAAGGCTTTTTCGAAATCACTGAAACCGAGATGCGAGGCTTTTATCTGGAGTGATGGTCTCCCGACTTTTCTATCTACTGCCCTACTTTCATCAGTTTATTTTTAATATTTCACAATTGTGGGGGATACAATTGTTCGTCTGTAAAAACAAATAGTGGTGATTTCAACTTACTTTCTACGTGCGTGTCACCTTTTGTTACAAGTACAATATTACGCCACGGGATCGCGTCCAGATCGGATAGTAGGTGTTGGCAGCGTCTGGTGTAAAAGCAGGTATACAGACAGTCAAGGCATATGCATACAAAATTATAAATATACGGCTTTATTAGGAAATACGTTATAGGTTTTAATCTGTATTCAAAACAGAACTATTTAAATTTAATACAGTTATGATATGAAATACAATTTAACAAACTTTGCACGTAAAAAATAAACAGATGTAACCAGATATAATCAAATGTATTGTTTGTTGTTTCCTCAAAAATTAGTAAAACTAATTATGTAAAACTAATAAAACTTATAGTAGGTTAACATAATAAGTTGTGTATATATATATAAAAAGGGATAAGTAAAATATGGAAAACTTATAGAGCATGAAGCGTTAGTGAAAACTAAAACGCTAGTAAAATTCAACAAATACCATGAAAAATATTATTATAATAATTGAAATAACTTTTCAGTTTTACAAATAAGTGAACACGTACTTAAATTCTTTACACCTCTTTATCACCGTTTGTTTACGTGTTTGATTTCAAATTATTGATTAAGACATAATATTACGTAAAGATGTTGAAATATTACAGTTAAAATAAATTATTTTCGAATAGTGAATATATCTATATTACTTACGGTACTATATTACTAACACCTAAAAGAATCCGAGTTCTTGCTTCCCACAGTTCAGCATGCATGGTTGCGTCAGTGGATTTTAATGAGGTGAGGCAATATTAAAATCATCCCCTATCACTGAGGGGTCAGAGGTAGTATACCCCACCCACTGCAGGAGCCGTTTTCGGATGGCACATTCGCCCCAAATGAAAAGCAAATAGCTTCATGGAATGGACATTTGAATGTGTCTTGTATGTTGTATCTATGGCTACGGACGTTTCAACTGTTGAATTATTACATTAAAAAAAAAATATTATCGAATAGTCTTTATTGTCATTATGGTTCATTATTGTTAGTAATATTTTCAATATTTTTCATTATATTTAACAGCTTGTTTCAGCCCAGCACTGGAAGCAACTATTCTCTGTAATTTACGGAAACAAATTAATTGTTTTTAAAATCAATTGTTAAGTAAGAAAACCAATATCAATACATAGTTTAGGCGTTTTGTTTTGTAATTATGTATTTATTTTTTTATTTATTTTTAAATATGTATTTAATATTTTATAATTTTATTATATAGAAGGCTGCTAATTTTTTATTTCTGATTTGACTGTACTACTTTTCCTGTACACCCGAAAGGGTATTTTAATATAATATATGTAACTTAATTGTTATGTTAACTTATATTATACTAATATTTGCAAATAAAACTGTACAACAACAACAACAATTAACATTTTAGTAACCATATCAGTGACGTAGGATTACTGTCCTGTTGTTCAGATTTTTAAAGTAGTTGCTGACTTTTTGGGGGATTGACTGTCATAATTTTGAGTTGTCCTACCTTGCGAAACGCCCGTTCTCTCGTTTAAAATTGCTTCAAAATGCATGTATATTACCAAAAATTAACCAAAATATGTCCTCCCATAAAGAATATAATGCGCTTTCTTATTAATGACACTTTGTTTTAATAAATATTTCCGTTTTTTTCAAATTATCTTCTTTAATTGTGAATGGTGTGCAACAAAAGTTTAAATTAGGTAATTTAAAAAATGAAAACTTTTATTTGAATATTTAAACATTTATAAGAAAGAGTATAACATTGCCTAGGGGAGGAAAATTTTTGGTCTATACATTTAAACATTATTTTCAATCATTTCAAAGCCATTTTTACCTTCAGAAATCGGGGGTTCTGCATGCTAGGTCGAGATACAGCGCGCTAACCTTGTGACAGCCAGAGGCGCATGCTAAATGGTATGAGCTTTACACTGTACACTCTACTGTACGCCACCATAGGTCGAGATACAGCGCGCTACCCTTGTGACAGCCAGAGGCGCATGCTAAATGGTATGAGCTTTACACTGTACACTCTACTGTACGCCACCATAGGTCGAGATACAGCGCGCTACCCTTGTGACAGCCAGAGGCGCATGCTAAATGGTATGAGCTTTACACTGTACACTCTACTGTACGCCACCATAGGTCGAGATATAGCGCGCTACCCTTGTGACAGCCAGAGGCGCATGCTAAATGGTATGAGCTTTACACTGTACACTCTACTGTACGCCACCATAGGTCGAGATACAGCGCGCTACCCTTGTGACAGCCAGAGGCGCATGCTAAATGGTATGAGCTTTACACTGTACACTCTACTGTACGCCACCATAGGTCGAGATACAGCGCGCTACCCTTGTGACAGCCAGAGGCGCATGCTAAATGGTATGAGCTTTACACTGTACACTCTACTGTACGCCACCATAGGTCGAGATACAGCGCGCTACCCTTGTGACAGCCAGAGGCGCATGCTAAATGGTATGAGCTTTACACTGTACACTCTACTGTACGCCACCATAGGTCGAGATACAGCGCGCTACCCTTGTGACAGCCAGAGGCGCATGCTAAATGGATGAGCTTTACACTGTACACTCTACTGTACGCCACCATAGGTCGAGATACAGCGCGCTACCCTTGTGACAGCCAGAGGCGCATGCTAAATGGTATGAGCTTTACACTGTACACTCTACTGTACGCCACCATAGGTCGAGATACAGCGCGCTACCCTTGTGACAGCCAGAGGCGCATGCTAAATGGTATGAGCTTTACACTGTACACTCTACTGTACGCCACCATAGGTCGAGATACAGCGCGCTACCCTTGTGACAGCCAGAGGCGCATGCTAAATGGTATGAGCTTTACACTGTACACTCTACTGTACGCCACCATAGGTCGAGATACAGCGCGCTACCCTTGTGACAGCCAGAGGCGCATGCTAAATGGTATGAGCTTTACACTGTACACTCTACTGTACGCCACCATAGGTCGAGATACAGCGCGCTACCCTTGTGACAGCCAGAGGCGCATGCTAAATGGTATGAGCTTTACACTGTACACTCTACTGTACGCCACCATAGGTCGAGATACAGCGCGCTACCCTTGTGACAGCCAGAGGCGCATGCTAAATGGTATGAGCTTTACACTGTACACTCTACTGTACGCCACCATAGGTCGAGATACAGCGCGCTACCCTTGTGACAGCCAGAGGCGCATGCTAAATGGTATGAGCTTTACACTGTACACTCTACTGTACGCCACCATAGGTCGAGATACAGCGCGCTACCCTTGTGACAGCCAGAGGCGCATGCTAAATGGTATGAGCTTTACACTGTACACTCTACTGTACGCCACCATAGGTCGAGATACAGCGCGCTACCCTTGTGACAGCCAGAGGCGCATGCTAAATGGTATGAGCTTTACACTGTACACTCTACTGTACGCCACCATAGGTCGAGATACAGCGCGCTACCCTTGTGACAGCCAGAGGCGCATGCTAAATGGTATGAGCTTTACACTGTACACTCTACTGTACGCCACCATAGGTCGAGATACAGCGCGCTACCCTTGTGACAGCCAGAGGCGCATGCTAAATGGTATGAGCTTTACACTGTACACTCTACTGTACGCCACCATAGGTCGAGATACAGCGCGCTACCCTTGTGACAGCCAGAGGCGCATGCTAAATGGTATGAGCTTTACACTGTACACTCTACTGTACGCCACCATAGGTCGAGATACAGCGCGCTACCCTTGTGACAGCCAGAGGCGCATGCTAAATGGTATGAGCTTTACACTGTACACTCTACTGTACGCCACCATAGGTCGAGATATAGCGCGCTACCCTTGTGACAGCCAGAGGCGCATGCTAAATGGTATGAGCTTTACACTGTACACTCTACTGTACGCCACCATTTTCTTCACCCACGTTGCCGATTGAACCGCCACTCTAGCGTCGAGATGAGATTGCAACCGGATGTCACTGGTCTTTGTGGCGTTTCCCTTTTGTCTTGAGGCATCATTTCTTGTTCCCAGGCGTCAGACTTTTCCTTCTTTTCATCGGGTGAATCGAGACGTGTGCTTTCCTCTTGTACATGATACACGTCATTATTTCAAAATGCTCATGTTCTTTTTTTACGGGCAAATGATTTGTCTGTTTTTTTGTTTTTGTTTACAATGGGGGGGAAATATCATGTCTGGAGGTTGAAAAAGTAATATTCTCCTTGATGTCTACTGTATTGGTATGACGATGCAGCCATATAGATACACACAGAAAATACCATTTACCTAAACCACAGCTGTGCCTAAACAGTCTATAAAATCATGCACATATTTTCTTACCATACCTTAATATAAATTAATAGAATCATGTTCTAATAAACTAAAATGCATATTTTATTGATCTTATTTAGGCTCCATATTAATTTCGTTTTCAATCCTGTGCACAAATAAATATATATGAAATGTAGTGTAACAAAATTCACGATACTCTGCGGCTGGGTGTGTAACGTATAACATAATACCAGAACAATGTTGTTTCTATTGTGTCAACATATTTGCAAGCCAAGAAGCGCATTCAAAATATATCTGGATGGCGATTGGTGACATATTTGTTCCTAAATGTTATTGTGTGTTATTTGTAAGTTAATAGGTTCGTTTTTTATACGAAAGAACAGAAGCATTTTAGGTTATTTCTATTCTAACTAGCACTATTTTTTCATACGTACCTACTACCTATTCTGTCATCAGCAATAGTTTATCTTTGTCTGTATGGAAGTTATATAAAGTTTTGGCTGGGAGGAAATCTTGATGAGTTATACTAGTAGGTATGTAAGAAGTAAACACTGAGAAGAGATATCGATGGAGTGTACGAAGTTGAAGGTCACACAGCTGATTTTATAGAGAAACCTCTTTTCATGATAGGCCAGTCGCACAATCATGACGTCATAGTTCAGATCACCATGGGGCCCTTTTGTGGTGCGAACATGTCTTTTATTAAAGAATATAATAATAATAATAATAATAATAAAATAATTAATAAAAACATTAATATTCTTTTACATGCCTTCCATGTTCTTCTAAATAAGAAAAGAATTAAATTTATCTATAAAGAAATTAATGTATAATTATGATAATACTGCTAGTATCACCTATAGGACGGTAGTTTGGAGCCGTTATATATAAAAATAAACATTAATACTTTTCACACGGCTCAAGGACGTCTACATGAAGTCACTAAACGTGCAGTTTGTTTAAAAGTAGATTAAAAGTAGTATTAAAAGTAGATACGAAAAAAATGGTTTGATATTCTGGATTTTAGAAAACATAACATTTATATTTTAGCGGTTATCTCTATTTTTTTTATTTACACGTTTCTTCTTCACATCTTTGAATTATCAATATGAAAAATGTCCGACATCGATTTCTCGCTGAGAGCAAAACATACTCTCCCATAACCAAAACTCAGTGTCTCGACCGTGTGCAATCTAAAGACCATCTTGTAAATGTAAATGTTCAGTTCAACGGACTCAACACTAGACTGGTTATCTAATCCATTATTAAACCAGGAATACTATTCGGTAGTAATAATGAACATTGCCATTTTAGATGTATCGCATATACGGAGGAAGTTTGCTTTAGCTTACAAGTAGCTGGATACAATTCGAACTGGAATTTACAAGTAGAGTTGCTCCGATCAAGTTTCTAACAACAACTTCCGGCAATGCAACTTCTTGGTACAAACTGTGCGCACTTAGTTCAAGTAAACTTTAGTTACCACAGTCTTCAAGTCTTCAAGTTTACCAACATCTGCTTTGTGGGTCAGCAAATAGCCAACAGATGTTCAATGCTGGGGATAATGCTCGAGTAACCAACCATTCAGATTACAATAATGTTTTTATCTCTGTTTTCGAACAAGAAACGGAATTGTTCAATATTACGTTACAACTTCAGCAACATTATAATAATAATTACAGTTCTGGGTTGGACAAAATACTGAAAATATAAATGGATATTGTCTAACTTTCAAGAAATCTTAGTCCAATTCTCAGAATCATATTTGTACATGCATAAAACGGTTACGAATGAAGTGATAATTGAAAACTCAAATGTTCTTGATCTAACGGTTTTATAAAACAATATCGAATAAGGTGAAGTAGCATACTAGGCCACACAAGTTATTCCCACAACCCTGTCACAACTCACAATGTCCTTGATTACAACATTTAGGTATGCAAGCCCGGTTTCACCAAACGTTAAGTCTTGAGATTAGGCGGTATAAATCTCCTAACATACATTGCTCCTGTTAGAAGACTATGCATATGTTTGTTGAAGATAAAACCATGGTAAGCAATCCTTGATTATTAAATAGGCGTTGTAGATTAACAAGGTTTGGTAAATTTGGATGCTAATAAAATAAAATATTTTACAAATTGAAAGGAGTAATACAGAAATAGACTTTTTTGTGGAGGGGGTGGAATGGTTATGGGCTTAAGTTATTTGATAGGCGTAAAACCTCCTTCAACGAAAAAAACTTCCAAATCTCCTTAATACTCTACAACCGCCTGAAACTAACTTCCAAATTTCAAAGCAAACATGTTGAAAGAAACCAGGACGAATGTGCAGGACCCAAGGCAAGGTTCCCCTCGCGGGTATTTGCAGAGCGATACCCATGAATATCGCTGCATCCCCTAACAATCAACATGTGCCTGCACAGCTTCCTACCCTCAGACTCCACCGGGTAATTGCCCACCTCCTAAAAGATATTTGCACAAGACGTATAAAAATGAAAGAGCTACTTTGATTCAATGGTGAACGTCTTTATCTCGGCGAGTGTGGCGTAGTGCGCTGTCAAGGGAGTGACTATATGGATGGGCTCGATGAATGGGGCATGAATGCTCGAGTGATTTGAAGCAATGCCCGTGATCCTTAACGTCTTATTTGTTGTTGGTACACATTTATTCTGTTGTAGGATCACCCCTGCAACCCCGGTGTAATGTCACGTTCATAATCGGGGTAGTCCGGTCCAATCGAGTGAACACCTATTAGAGGGCACGATCAAAAAATGTGGGAACCTTGGGATGTACAGATTACTGTTGTGCTTCATATTGAGAAATAAATTGAATCATAAAATTACTTTAATGGTTTTATTAGTACGTACAAATTATTACTCTCGATGTTATGAACAATGTCTTCTTAAAATTGTGATGAATAGTATTACTACCTTTTATATTGCGTGATTCTAGCAAGCATTACTTGTTAGCTGTGAGAATCATGTATACGTTACAGTAGAAAACTAAACAGAATGGGGTAAAACAACTAAATAGTCATAATTTAGCATTTACATTTTAAGAGCTTTTTGTGATTATATAATGGTGAAAATCCACAGGAAAGATGTGTTCAAGTCTGGGTCTAGCTCGTCTGTGAGAGTTGTCTAAGCACCCTAAAGAGCCTGCTAGAGCAGCCTAAGTCTCATATATTTCTATATTTCTATTATATAGGAGTTCAAGATTATACATAATAATTTCATACCCTTACTGGGAAAATTCTTTGCGTCCAATAAATTAACATGTGCGAGGATTATGTTGCATGTTATGTGAGTCATTACAGTTAGTATTATCTCGTGACAACTATTATATATCAGTACCATAACTCGTGTGTGAGAAAAATAAACTAAAGTCTGACTGATTTGAATGTTTAGCCCATGTTATGCAGAACAGGGAATCTACCCTCAAAAATCCAATTAAACTAGTTTCCTTCACTTCGGTATTCTTTTGGGAATCGGTCACGAGACAATATATCACAGCTATATCTATTATTAGAGTACATAACCAAGAGAGTTATTGAAATCTATCGTTTTCAAGTCTATAATCCAACATTTCGGCTTTCATTGTGTGTGTGTAGACACAATCATGTCAGTTGTACGTTTTAAATCGCTTTATTGATTTCCCGGCGCGATTCGCTGGCACTGTTTTCAAATCGACTCGGCGCTTCACGTTCGCTGTGCAAACTTTGAAGACACCTCATTCATACACGAGGGGAAATACGGGTCTGCAGTCCCACTATTCCACTTACTAGATTGTGTGAATGTGCGGGGATATTCATGTTAATTATTGGTGAATAATGCACACGGTTTTCTATCACGAGTTTCTGCCTTTATCGAAATGGATAATCATCAGAGAGTGCAAAGATATGATTAAAAACAGATTAGTCTAAGGGTGGTTTAGGTATAAAATAAGAAAACAGTGTAAAAAATGGGATTATAAATATAGAATAGACGAGCATGATATTCCATACATGAATTGAAACATAAATGAATTATTGAGTGTCTTTAAATTTGCTATCAGTGTATTTTAAAGTTCTGTGGTTTGGTGCATACACATTAAATCGTCACTGTTTAGACTGATATGCTAACCCTCTATACAGTTATTATCATATCATACAATACTATCTGGAACTAAGCGCATGTTGTATTTTTAGCTCCCCCGGATACAATAAAATCTGTTGTTTGGTGTAGTAAACAAATATAGAGACGCGATTAGGCTAAGCCTACTAGGGGATAATGTACAAACAATGCTGCTTGTCGAAAGTGTGCGGGTGTGAATACATGAACGCTAACGAAGTGTGGAGTAGTTACAAGTTTTCAAATTACTGTCAAAAAACATAAAACAACATACGAGATTGTCAAGATTTTCCGGCGTATGGATATTTTATAGATGAGTTTAAGGTGTCGTGTATGTTGGCTAGCGCTAGTTACAATAGTTGCATACAACAATGTGGCCAGTATTTGTATGTATCACACAACACTTTGCAATATGTACTGAAAACAATTTTAGTTAATTATTGTAGGGCTGCTCATCAATGAAATTATATCAAGATTGTATTTAAAATTTAACTTTTACTCATTTTAAAGTTTTAAAGTTTTAATTTTTATGATCTTTTATTTTTATAATACATAAGTAAAATACTAAAAATCATGAATATAATTTATTTATTTGTTTTTATGGTACACATATCTCTATGCTAGAAAATAAGTTTTTCGGCATAAGAGTGCATTGCTTTGAATTCTACAGATAATATTAAATGAATACTTAAAAATACTACTACTGAATACTTGTTGTAAGACAGTGTATCTTACAAAACAGCAGTATGTTGCTGTTGTTGTTAAGTAAAAACGTGCATACAAAAATATGAATACATAGCCTAAACAATCATGAATCAATAAATTAGTCAAATGCATTATCAATAACAATTAGTTGTATTTATGTTTGGGAATGTATGTGAGTTGTCGTTGAGTTCAATCTGTGTGATAGATGCCGATGATGACGGGACCAAAACCAATATATTACTCTGGATTCTAACGCATAATTCCACATGACAGCCCTGTCCAGTGTCCACCACTCAGTCTAGCCACTAATCTAGCTATATATGTGATGTGGCTAGTTTTAGGGCGGGATTAATAATTGTTTTTGCGATGTATATTAATCTATTGACGTTATACGAAATGGTTTTAGATTTCGGAATGTTTGACGGACATTTTGTTACTGGATTGCCGGGAATTGACAGTATGTGGTGGTTATGCTTATTTATGGTCGAAATGTCAAATAACGTAAAATCAGGGAAATGTTCGGGCCTATAGTAGAATGCGAACAAACGGCAAATTGTTAACGAATTCTCGGCCACTAATGAAAAAATTACATTTCATAACCAACATACAATAAAACGTTTAGTACTCAACGAACACAGTAAAAACCTCAATTTGGTAACTTCTTCCACTAAGAGTAATTTCGCATATATTAAGCTTTTTATTTCGAAGCAGTTAAATGTTCTCTAATAGATGATTGTGAGTTTAAAATTTGCATTTGTAAAAAACATAGCTAGTAAATTATAATGTACAATGTACGCTAGGAATTACATCAACATTTTGATACATTTACTAAAAACATAGTTGTAATGTGAGAAAAAACTTTGAAAATATAACGCAAACAAACTGTAGGATGCAAACACGAAATTTGAATCGGTTTTTGATTTTGAACATTATATTTCCGTTTTTCTCTATATGTGAGTCTAACGCCATGTGTGAGAACTAAGAAGTGATCGATTTTATCTGTGTTATGATTGTGTGGGTTTTACCGCACTTCATTCACGTAACCCGAATCGAAATTCTTTGCATATTTTCTATTTTCGCGCAGTTGATTTCTGTTAAAATGGACGTAATGATATTTTTTTTAATACATACTTTCAATTGATTTAACCTAAAATTCATTTCACGATTGATGAATGGTACTTTCGAAAGTTTCTAGTTGGATGGCGTTCGTTTTCCGTGCAACGAGTGGCGTAGCCCCGGTTACAGTTGGGTGGACCCACCGAAGCGTCGAGGCGAGGGGCGGACAGGGTCTGTGTTATGTGGATGCACTGTACAGTATACACGACGGCTCGCCAACTCGGTTCACCAGATCGGTTCACCAGGACGATTTTGTACGGCCTGCTTCCGCGGTGCCGGGGAACGGAACGCCGGAATAACATAGCGCTCAAAACTATCAGCACAGAAACCACTAACGTGAAACATTGCTTTGCTAAGCTACAATATGAACTAAAAGGCTTCACTAAAGCAACGACTACGACGTGGTTGAAAATAATATCGGATATTATATATTTTTTTAAGTGCTCGCCTAATTCCAGTTATAGGCTAAATAAAATGACGAACATATCGTTATTGACATGGTTATGCAGAACGACTACGTTAACTAATTGTACGCTGTGTAATTTTGAACACTTTTCAATACAAAAAGTACAAATACATTTTATAATTCATGGTTACAGTTTAATTAAAAGCTTAAAGGGACAATCTCATTTGATCTTATCTTGCTAGAACTATTTATATATCCAAGAAAATAACCTTTTTAAGCGTTTGATAATTGAGAAAACATCCAACACATTTCTGCTGGTCTCGGAAATGATTGCAGTGGTTTTCTAACCATGACGTCACTGCACGGGGAATCTACAGGGTGGGCTGGGCTCTGGCATTGTATTTGCACTCAGTCCTCGTAGTGACGTCACAGCCGGCACTGATTCCGTGCTGCAGTGATATTACTTGGAGGTCTCCAAACCTTTTGAAAAAAATGTGATGTGTTATGTGATGGGCTGTTCCGAATAAGGAACGATTAAAAAAAAAATGGATGGATGGATGGATGGATGGATGGATGGAGGGATGGATGGATGGATGTAAGGAGGGATGTTTCTCACTTACGACAACACAAGTAGGATGTTCTGACTCTGAGCACGACGAACTGCCACTTCAATGTGGAGGAATATCTGGTCAGCTGTGTCACGAGGCAAACTCGCGGATTGCTTGTCTTCTGTTCTGTGACGTCACTGGTGGGACCTACAAACATGTAAACCTGCACATGAAATCAAAAGTTTTATATCCGATGACGGCTAAGCGAAGATATAGATGGTCGGTAAAGTCACAAAGCAATATATATAATTACAGCAAATGAAAGCACGTGTAATTAATGTATTAATCATTTTTATAACACACTAAATGATTGACTTGGTCTGAATCGCTCAAGCACCACATATACATAAAATGAATATTTTTCATCATTCGAGCCTATACCTTGTAATCATCTTGTATGTAATCATTTAATCATTGTAATCATTGTAATCCTCTACACCTATCGTGTGTAGCCACGAATGAAACTGAGTTAAAAAAATTTCCATCACTGCTTATAAAAATTATTCGTTCAACCATTAGGAAACCAAACCTAACGACCGAAATGTTCTGAAATGCTGATATGATAGAATACGCAAAATTTTAAAATGTCTGATGTGTTATGATTTTGACATTGTATTATTTACATTTAATTTCCTCATAGGATTAAACTATGATCTTAATTTAATGGGTGTATTTTTTTATTTAATTTTCTTTCTTATGAATGTTGTTATATTTAAAATTTCTTTTATATCATTTTTTTCAGTGTTTGCCACATTCTTTTTGTGAGACACACTTATCATGAGTCACATATTGTGTACGACTGAACGAGTCTTCAAACTCTGAGAAAAATGATCTGTCTAAATATAGAATAAATAACCGTTAAAAAACGTCAACCATTAGCGCACTCATAAAACACGCTGTTTTTGCAGCGCCATCTTGTCCGGGTGTTTCCGCGCTGCTGAACGCTGGTTTTGTGCATGAGCCGAATGGAGGCTTCTTTACGGGTGCTTTTTACCCTCACGACCAGGACTAATAGATGCGGTACATAGCCGAACAATTGAAACATTTCCATTCGCATTTTAAACGATTTTCAATGTGCTCACCCATGCGATCTGCTGCATTTGATATATCTGTTGGTCCAGCAAAACTATTGTGACGTAAAGAGTGGATGAGGGCATTTGCTGCAAGCTGCACAGTGACCCAGGCTTGTTAAATGTTTGCCGGAGGTCAGAATAACAACCCGAAAACCTTTTAGATCGACAGCCCTCGGCGAGTGGCGGAGTTGAAAACACGGTGAAAAGTGTGTTGATTAGCGGTTGTTTAATGAACGAACGTGATTTTTGGAGTAAGAGCTGTTTTCAACGTAACAGGTAGAATGTTGTTAAACATTGGAAAACACGACGAGTGAAATAAAAATACATAATGGGAAAGTTATCAACGTATCGGGCTGAAAATTCAAACACAAGACCGTAATTGACTATTTGCAAACAAGGTTAAAGGAAACTTTATTTATAATGGATGAAAACGAGAAAAAGTGCTCTGTTAAAAAAAAAAATAGTGTAGAAACGATAATATTAAAACGGTATAAGTAGAGTGTAATAGAGAATATTGGCCATTTTATGGTGTAGGCCTACTCCCGGACAAAACACATTATAAGTCTCTAAATACCATAATTTTATAACCATCTTTTTGAATATAAACACACATAACAATTAACAACTGCATTCGGAACCCACGTTCCACTTATAAAGAAATAATCGTACTTTGTTTTGGTACGTTCCCATACATTTATTTACCCAGTTTATGTAATACATAAACTGGGTAAAGAACTACTTTATTATATATTGCATAGTATTCTAGCGAAATTGCATAAAGTTTTCCACTCAATCTACATACCACTTACTTCTTCTACATACAGTTTTGAACCGAATATCTAAATGGCCCAATGAGGCAATGAATTCAGAGTAAATGTGACCTTATTATGTAAACATTTTCTAGATTTTTATTTTTATTTTTTTTATTTATTTATTTTCCTCTTTTTGTACATTACACATTTGGATTTTTTTCTTGTACCTGCGGAAATACCTGAACCAATAAACATAGGTTTGTGGCGGTTCAGGTTTACATATAATTTACCCTTTTTTTTAATATACAGTGAACATCGACTAAGATTAATTTTGATTGTAGTATTTAATGCCTTAAAGTAAACTAAAGCTAAACTAAACTTAATATTACACTTGTTTGTTTTTTTATCTAAAATAAACAAGCAATTTTTTATATTCTATCTATGCCCTTTGGTCTAGAAAAGGGAACAAATAAATTTTAACATTTATCATGTAAGCAGCTATATATAAGATATGTGAATAATTGCGAAAGTTAATTTAAAAAACTCGGTATTACAGATTTCTTTACAACATTGTTTTAATGTTACCAATATTATGTTTGAAGGCCTTAGTTGGTATGGTGGTCATATGAAATATTTTTCAATATTATTTTGATCCTGAGACATAACCCAGCTTTTTATTTTATGTTTGATTGACGGTGTTAGTTTATGGGTTTGCAATTCTGGCGGTAAATCATTAAATATTTTTGGCCCTAGATAAATTACATGGCGTTGTCCAGCAGATTTATTTTTTCTTATGGATTGCAGGAGATTTTTGGTTTTGTTGCGAGTTTCATGAGTATGGTGAATGTGCTCTCCCAATTTATATTTTATTGTGTAAATGAGCGCCGCTTTAGCGTAGAGCTGGCGTATACTTGGAACATCAAATTCTTGGAATAAAATATGTGAAGGGTAGTCCATTGGCTTGCGCAGGCAGATTTTAATAATTTTTTTTTGTATTATTTGAAGTCTATAAAGATGATTAGGGTAGCAGGCTCCCCAGCCTATAATTGCGTATTGTATGATTGATTGAATAAATGCATAGTAAATTTTCCGGAGGAAGTGCTGATTGACTATTGAGCGAAGAAGAATAAATGTATACATGATTTTTCGTACTTTTTTAACTAAACCATGTATATGATGGTCCCATTTTAATCTTTCATCTACAATAAGACCTAAATATTTTATCTGTGTTGTAGATTTTATTACATTAAGATGTTTTCGGAGTTCATCCGGTGGTGCACCTTTATTTGACAAGTAAAAGGTAATATATTTTGTTTTTTCCAAGTTTAGAGTCAACATGTTAGCATCTAGCCACTGTTGAATCAGTTCGAAACCTAACTTTGCCATTATGAAAACATCTTCCCATGTTTTAGCAATAAATACATAATTATATATGTTTCAGTTTTCAAGCCTACATACTTTGTAATTATAACGTATATTTTATCAAAATTTAGATTAGAATATTTTGGTAGCCTACAGTGAAAGTTTAATAACTAAATAATTGAAATTACTAATTGTATGATATAATAACAAAATATAACGCTGACTGACAAGCTCCTGTACCCCGAAAGGGTACTACCATGTAATGTGTGATGTATTATTATTATTAAGTAATAAAACAAACGTAGCCTAACAAGAAAACCCCACCAAGACGGAAGAGCTATCGAATTAATGCCATACCCCTCATAGTACAAAATTCTAGCACACCACTGTCTATACGCATACAAGTTTGCGCTTCTCTTTCTATTCAGCACTTTTTCCCGTGCTTGTTTCCATCAATTACTGTAATTTGTGAATTTACTCGGTTAGCAAGCACTATTCAATTTAACTATAATACAAGCCATGTACGTAACTTTTTTGTTTTCAATAAATGGATACAATAACAAATCCAACATAAACTAAATAAATTTCACTAAAATTAGCTTGTAATAGTCGGTGTTTCCCTCTGCCTGCTGGGCAGATTCATTGCGTTTGTAGCATACATAACTTTACAAGTGGTCTTACAAATCAAGCAACAATACACAACCAGCTATTATACCTACAAATAAAAATTGTATGTGGGTGCATTTTTGTCGTAAATTTGTTTTTTTCCTTTGATGACAGCTGTAATTCAAGTCGAGTTATTCTACAAACAGATGTGTGACCATCGAATAGTGTCCACCCTCTATTTGTCCTCGCTTGGTGTCCGCGGCACACGCTATTTATCATACGTTTCGGAACTCTCAACACTGTTACTCACGTCTCCTTTTCATGCGTAGCCCACTTTGACAATATGTTTTTTAAAGAAATCTTCGATATTCTATAAAAATCAAATTTCTTTGACCTTTTTATGCCGAAGTTCTCTCGAATGAACCTTTTGTTGACCCCACTTGAATGGCGCGTGGTTTAACGCTGGTTTTAGAAATTTCTTTTGCTCCCCGAGCTATTTGTTGCTATGTAAAAGGTGGGTTGGCACGATCTTTAGAGCGTCAAGAGCTTTGGACATTGATGTATGGGCAGATGCCATTCTAGGATTAAACCTAATTTTATTTGGAAATCTTATCAAATTTCACAAGGAATAATAGAAAACACACAGCATATAGAGAAATGTTTGTAAGTAGGGCCATATTACGTTATCTGAGCAGTTTTGTGTCCATTCATATACCGGCTACTGCACACATTTGAGATTAGATGATCGGATTGAGTAAGAATAAAAAATATGGGTGTGTAAGTATAAATAAAATGTGGTATTATTCATTGTAAGGCAATATAGTAATGACAGTTTGATGCTATCCGAAGAATAGCTACACTCCGTTGGTATGTGTTTGTGTTTATAGATTTGAAATGTCTTTACCCAAATGTAATTACAGTAAACTGTTTTAAATGAACGACTATAGTTAATTATACAATAATTTGAAACTCGAGTTGTTGACTGTGTTAAAAATTTGTAAATTGTTGTAATATAATAATAATTTTTTACTAATATATTCAAGCAGATAGTACAATAAATGTTGATTGGAAATAACAAATGGCTGGTTGTTATAAAACCCCTCTTGGGTGGCGATATTTGAGTGGTAACCATAAATCCAACTCTGATTATCAATAACAATAATTGAACCCAATTTTGGATTGAGCTGGGTGGACGCCGGAAAGTAAAAGTTCTGGGTCAGATTTTGTGAATTCTTATGATTACATGTTTTACCATAATCCCATTTACAAGTCACTATCTAATACTTTGGGAGAGAATGAAAGTGTAAATGTTTCTATAATTTTCATTAAAAATTCCCAAACACGTGTACAATGCGTCGCAATCAATGCACTCTAACAGGTTCACCACCCTTGACAATGTACTACCACCATCACGAGGCTAGTAAACTTATAAATATGCAATTGCCATTATAGATTCCTGTTATGTGCCAATGGTATGGCTTAGGGCTGCATGGTTCAATCCAACGCTATGGAATATTTTTGCAAGTGTAAAGGTGAACCTACAGAGCGGAGCGATCCGGCAATAATTTCCCTTTGTTGTTTAATCCATACGAATGGGAAGGGGTCTGGTCTTTATTTGTGGGTGTATTGGTTATTTACTCAGCAATACGACAACAGGACTTAACCTTTCAAAGCGGTTTTACTCGTTTTGGGCCACATTTTTCTGTATTTGTGTCCATCTGTCATTCCCCGGTTAAGTCCACACATGGACGACTAATACCCGGCGCTGAAACAATGCACAAAGAGAGGTTCATGAAAGAGAGCGGGTCAATCGCTATGAACGATGGCGCATGTTTGCATGAGATCCCAGTCACTCTCAGCATGGAGTATTTATTGCTGCTACAGGAACGAATATCAGCGATACAACGAGATACTTGGCTGGTGCGATAACACGACACAGTTAACGTAGTATAAGTTCAATATTGTAACTTGGTTAGGGCATTTTATTAACCAACGGATAAATATACATATATAGACCCTGTTTATTTGCATATACAATTTTAATTTTTAATAGAGCCATAGGTAACTAAAAAAACTTGTAACTATTTAATCGTCAAGTAACTTGCTTTTGCCTTGACAACGTCCAATCAAAAACTAGGAAATTATTATATGGAAGAATAAATGGTTATTAGATGTCCAAAACACCGGCTTTTTCTAGTGTAATCCTAGGTGTTGTGTGATATTGATAAGAAATATATGTTGTTATACCACCCATCCCTTCCCATATCCATCATCCGATTATAAAATATTAGAGATACTACATTTTTCATTGTAATTACTTACATATTTTGTAATTACTTCATCAATTGACCAAACAGCTTACAAAATATTAAACTATCGTAACTGACCAATCAGCTGCTCAGAGAATGAACTGCCCTAAACCACCTCATTTGACAAATCAGATGGTCAGAGGTAAAGCCAATGAACTGATTTTATTTACTGATATCTTAAGAACTCTCTAGAATCTTGATATATTCATAGAAACCATTTTGTATTCTATCAGCTAATCGATGAATTTACAAATTTGCAAATATTCCAATTGTAACGATGGTTATTTTTTTAATGAACGAATACTTATACATTTTTGAATTGTTTAAAGAAATGACAACCGTTACAATTTCAATATTTTAAAGTTTTCGAATTCATCGTTTAGCCAATTCACCGTTATCAATCACGTTTTCCATACCTTGATACGTTCTCGTGATGTCGTTAAAATACCATTAATTTTGTGTGGTTTAATATTGCAATTATTGCCGTTAATTTCCTTCTCATTCTAAGAATGTTTACAAACTTTACAAAATAATTACTATATATATATAAAGAAAGGATACATATATATATATATATAATTAGGGTTGCTTTAGTCGCTTTAAATTAAAGTCCCCCACTAAGAATCAGTCTTGTTACTGAGTGGGTAGACTATAAACACGAATTTATTTATTTTTTATTTAATGATAAACAACTCAACTACCTAATCAAATTTCTCTAATCGAATATAACATCTTCTACCAGCTCTAGTATACCAGTATAGTATAGTATTTTATAGTATAGTATAGTATAGTTTATAATTGTATAGTATAGTATAGTATAGTATGGCAGACTATCTCACCTCATACTGTGTCTGCCATCCTCTACACTCCCCTAGCTATTTTATGGGAGTGCTTCTAGCCCCACCTCAGTCCAGTGGCGTGATGAGACTGGTAAATAACTGAACCGAAGATGCAGTAGTTACATGTATTGGTCACCATGAGGATCCAAATGAAAAAAAACAAGATTCTTGCAACCCTCTGACTTGTTTGACATCATAAACACATTTTACTTTAAAAATTTCAAATAATAAGTTTACAAAGTAAATGCTTATGAAGGAATAAATTTATAATAAAGTTATGAGTGGGCGTATTCATGACTATTCATTTACGGCAACTATTTGATGGCAATTGTAAATAAATAAATACATTATATATTAAAAATGTATTGGCAATTAAAATCTGCCCCAAATTCTCGTGCACTTTGGTCGGGGATTATCGGTTGTTTTAGCACGAAGCTTCCCTATGGTTCAACCAACAATTACCTTGAATACCACCATTCAGCGCATGGAGAATTCCAAGCTGTTATTATTCATAGGTTGGCAATACGCGACGCGGATTACAAAGGATCAATGGGAAGCTTAACTCCATCTCGTAAATATTCTGCCAAAGGGAAAAGGGGGAAGCCACTGTAACACTCAATATGCAGAGTTTTTTATTGATGATGTCAGGGCATCAACTCATTCGTGTAGCCATTCATTGCGAACCACATCAACTATTCAGATCGATGTGCTTTTTCAATTAGTTTACTTTATTCCCAAAGTTATCGGCATCTTCAGTTTGCCATACCATTGTATGAGTGACTATTTGGTATTGACACTGTTATTAACAACTAACAATAACAACATCAGCTGTAGAAGAAGTTTATACAGACCGGGAATCGAATCTGGGTTATCCTCCTTTACTTTACTGTTTGACCATCATTGTGTCTATAATCACAGAACAATTAATAGTAATTTAGATATTGTTTTGTGGCTCAAAACAGCTGTGATGGTAAGGGAGTTGGTATGGAAGCAGAAGGACCCGAATTCGATTCCCGGTCGGGTAAACTTTATGGCAATTGCTATCTTTAAGATATAGGTATAGCTTTAATCCTGTTTAATCAATAAAAATACTACAGCAATACTCTTGGTAATTGTGTGCGTATTTTGTGTTTGGAACGATTTGATTATTGATTGTTATGTGTTTAAAGACCTATTCGACAACTAGGTCATACGACGTCGGAGCATATTGGAGGAAAGGGATAGAAGGAAAAGATAAAAATACAAAAATATTTAAATGAGTTAATGGGTGGAAAGGGGAAATTCTAAGACCTCGTAGAGTCACCTCTTACAACGCGTAAAGTCACCCTGTGCCAAATTATACCCCAGGCTCACACGGGGCTGTGAATTGTTTTGGAACATTTTGTCATAGACCAATATGTGATTTTGCATACAAAATTACAAGTTCCATGGATTCTACCTCACAATACAAAACGGTTCTCTCAGAATCAAAACTTGCAGATAAGACCACCTACAATAGTCTACGCACCGTGGGAACAGCAGTTATACATGCTTGAAAACAGTGCTTGCATTGAAGCAGTAGACTCAGTTGAGTGGTCATTAGTGTAACCAAGACCTGCGTGCGAGTATACGAGTCTACGCATAGGTAATTACCGCGTCAGTTAAAAGACCGAGTCAGTTGCTAAAACACGTCAAAACAGTAGACACTAATTACATGGCGTAAGTAACACGGTTTATTGAGTTTCCTAATGCCAAACATACGCATCGTGCGTGGAGCGTTTTAGTCAGTTCCCACAGTTCTAACGAAAACTGGTACTTGAAATAATAAATAAATTTGATAAATTTTAATTATATTCAATAGTTCACATGTTAAATCCCATTTGGTCCAGAGATAGAATAGGTACAGGTTAGTCTGTGTTCAGATATTAAAGAAGATTGTACGTTACGAGCATATATCTCATATAAGTATTAATAGAACAAGCACACCACATTTCATATTGGTAATGTAAGGTCAAGGTAATATTTGTTTATAAGTAAAAGCCAAGACGATTCATCTCGTGTAAAGAAGTGTAGGGGATTAGGCTGAAATTATGCTCTCAAGTTTGCATAATGTTGTAGTGACATATATTTATTGATGTTAGTTATAGATTTACGAAGGTGTGTGATTGGTTAATATTGATCAATAAGATTCACGAGATAGTGTCTGACATTTCTGCAAAAATAATTTTAAATTTGGAAATTTGGAGGTGTTTCGAAGTTTAAACCTGGCACCTCCACCAAACGAATGTTTTCATGATAAAATGAAACTTGTAAGCCTAAGCCAAGTGTACTTTCATGAACCATCCGTCATTGCGTCAGATCAACGTCAGATATTATCGTGCCACAGAAGTATTTAATGCTGACAATTCAGGGAAAGTATTAAGTAAAACAAATATATATTTTAAACATATTTTTAAGTTACATGATGAAATTCTATTTAATAATGCACTTTAAATCAGAAAATAGTTTTTTTCTACTTTTCCACGAGAAGCTTGGTTAAAATCTTGGGGCGCCCATGAAATAATTAAATCCATAGTTATGGGAAAAAATCAAAAATTCAAATTTTTAAACGCATAATTGCACAAATGTGTAAGCAAATAGTGGTTTTGACGAGGTATTTTGTTCTGTTGATTCAAGAAATCCACTCCTGTTTGTTTAAGATACATTTAATTTTTTACGGGCGCCACACAATTTTATTTTTGTCCCATATAACCAAGTATGTCGTGTAATACTGAAAAACATTTTCTGCTTTATAGTGCATTGTTAAATATAACCAAACCAGTAACTTCAAAATATAATTTCAATTTTTTTATTTTAATTTTAATTTATGTCTACATTTTTTCCACCACCAAAATTACAACCTCCACCAACGCCCATCAAAACGCTTTTTCTAGGAAATATTTAAGAAATTTATGGTTTTTAGCCAATGCAAAGAAGACTTCGCCACTACCTGGAGAGACATATTTATATAATATATCTAAAATATTAAGGGTACACACGCCCTAAATTGATCCATTAAATTAAATAAATCAGATGAATATTTAACAAAAAAAATCCTTTTTAAAAATTAGTATGATAGTAATCTTAATGAAACTATAAAGAAAGATAATTGATTTAATTCCTAATATTATAGTTGTCCCCCCTTAAAAAATGTGTTAAGAACCCAATAGTATCCATTACTCGGGGTAGGGTCTAAGATAGGGTTTCTGCCCACTACTTGTATACGTCACGCATCATTCCACGACCAGTAGTCATGTAGGTCTAATGGGGTACAAGGGGTTGATTGAAATAGAACTGTTTTGCGTGCAATGCTATCACAAAGCGACCGAACGAATGGAGTGAGGCCCCGGGCTAGAGCAGAGCCCCGTGTTCATGCTGCCTTCTATTTTAAATTGCAACTGTCAGAACAAACTGACAAAGTGTAATTAAGTTGACTTGAGCGTGTCGAAACGAGAGCAAATGAGAACAGAAGAATGGGCTGTTAAAGAGAAAGGGAGATAGATTACTTGTGTCGATGTAGTGTTGGTATCCGTACTTTCAGTGAACAAGGTGAGAGTTCGATTCCCGGTTAGGTTAAAAGGGATGCCATTGAGACTAACATTCAGATGATTGCCTGAGACAGGCAGATTAATAATTGTTGAGTTCCGCTTAAAATGAAACCTACAAAATGAATGATACGTAAGGTTAGCGTAATTATATTCGTGTAAAGCCTAGTTAAAAAAAGAAACGGATTGGTATTTTGTTGGATAAAATGGTGACCATTTGAGGTAGATTGGGTTTTTCCTTGTGGTGACTGGTGCCCGCAAAGAGGGCGCTCGTGCATATCTTTAATCGCTCTATTTCGTACTCATCATGATCTTATTCCTTTTTCCTCTTACCTTTTGTTCTTCTGTTTATCTATTCTTATTTTGTCATGCATCTGTAATGCATTCTCTTTGCGACCTAAACGCCCATCAACCCCACGTGACCAACCGTCAACCCCACGATCCCGGCGGTGTGTGATGGATCTGATTCGGCTGCAGGTTCGCCATTAAACACCAAATAATCCAGAGTATATATAACGAATCATACACATTGTACAGTGTACACTCTTGTATGTGGGGACACACAAGTTATTATTGTGGACTCGACTCATTTAATGAATTATAAAGTAGCTTCAATTAAAAAAAAAAAAAAAATCAGCCTATCTGATTATAATATTATTTTATATTGTGAAGTGTTAGAAATTGTCGAAAAAGTATTCCCTGATAAAAAGCCAAGAAATGAACCTGGTACATTTGAAGGAAGGACCAGCGAGTCACACACAAAATAATAAGAAACAATTCATCTTAATTGGTTTTAAAAAACAATCCTGCAAAATTGTCTCCACCAAATAATTTAATAATCAGTCTTTAATTATATCGTTATTAAAACATCATTCTAATTTAGTGTCGTTAAACCACCAACTTCCTGCTGTTTCATAATGCGTATAAACGGGACTCTGGTTGGAGAGATCTAGACTGTGAGTGAGAGGGGGGGGGGGGCATATAGGCTACACACGCAGTCATTTGTTTGGCTGGGTATTCAGTGAAAATGATGGTTTTCCTGTTGTATCCAAGCCGGTAATTTGAGTAAACTAGCATTTATCCAGGTCATGAATTCAGAAGAGTGAGTCCATATCCTTGCACATTTACCCCCCCCCCCCCCCCCCCCCGGTACGCCGCGGTGTGTGAGACGTGAGCTTCCGGTGTAATGGCCATGCGACCACCTACCGTTTCCTATCCACATCAATACACCTTATAGTGAACGCACCCATCGCGCTGCACGCAAACCCGTGGCCACAGACCAAGTACTGGTTGTGGTTTGTCGAGCGTGATTGCTCTTGATTAGAAGCTTTGTTCACGTTCTTAGATCACTTGAGAAATACAATTAATAATACACAATAAGATAATGATATTTGGGTGTTCCCTTGCGTCTTCGGTCTTATGAGTTCCAAGTTGAGTTCGGTCTGAGGAGTTCCAAGTTGAGTTCAGTCTTAGGAGTTCTTATGAGTTATTTTGGTTGTAAGCTGATTTGATATTGCAGATTCTGATTGGTGGTTATATGGTGAAAACAAGTTAGCGGCGACTAAAATAAATGAGTGGGTCATTAGACCACAAATTCTCAATTTTAAAGCCATTTTTACCCTGAAATGATTGATATAATACATGGAATTCCTAATCAACGCTTACAATAACGTAATTTCTGGTCCACTAGATGTATTTCTTAATTTTGTGTTGTCTCGTATGTATTAAAAAATGTATATGTAAATAATAAACGGCAAGTCGTCACATGTTGTCTTTAACTTAAAACAAACACATGATCCGCGTGTGTGCGTTGATATAGCTTGATACGTTATAAAACTTAAGTTATCTGCGTCAATGCAATCCGTTGCGTTGGAAAAAAGCTAAGCGTAGGAGTACGCTCAGCGTCGTGTCACCGCCTGCACGCCACTGCATGAACGAAGCTGTAAGAGGTGCTCAGCGTCGTGTCACCGCCTGCACGCCACTGCATGAACGCAGCTGTAAGAGTACGCTCTGCGTTGTGTCACCGCCTGCACGCCACTGAACGCAGCTGTAAGAGTACGCTCTGCGTTGTGTCACCGCCTGCACGCCACTGCATGAACGCAGCTGTAAGAGTACGCTCTGCGTCGTGTCACCGCCTGCACGCCACTGCATGAACGCAGCTGTAAGAGTACGCTCTGCGTCGTGTCACCGCCTGCACGCCACTGCATGAACGCAGCTGTAAGAGTACGCTCTGCGTTGTGTCACCGCCTGCACGCCACTGCATGAACGCAGCTGTAAGAGTACGCTCAGCGTCGTGTCACCGCCTGCACGCCACTGCATGAACGCAGCTGTAAGAGTACGCTCTGCGTTGTATCACCGCCTGCACGCCACTGCATGAACGCAGCTGTAAGAGTACGCTCTGCGTCGTGTCACCGCCTGCACGCCACTGCATGAACGCAGCTGTAAGAGTACGCTCAGCGTTGTATCACCGCCTGCACGCCACTGCATGAACGCAGCTGTAAGAGTACGCTCTGCGTTGTGTCACCGCCTGCACGCCACTGCATGAACGCAGCTGTAAGAGTACGCTCAGCGTCGTGTCACCGCCTGCACGCCACTGCATGAACGCAGCTGTAAGAGTACGCTCAGCGTTGTATCACCGCCTGCACGCCACTGAACGTGGCTGTAAGAGTACGCTCTGCGTTGTGTCACCGCCTGCACGCCACTGAACGTGGCTGTAAGAGTACGCTCTGCGTTGTGTCACCGCCTGCACGCCACTGAATGCGGCTGTAAGAGTACGCTCTGCGTTGTGTCACCGCCTGCACGCCACTGCATGAACGCAGCTGTAAGAGTACGCTCTGCGTTGTGTCACCGCCTGCACGCCACTGAACGTGGCTGTAAGAGTACGCTCTGCGTTGTGTCACCGCCTGCACGCCACTGAACGTGGCTGTAAGAGTACGCTCTGCGTTGTGTCACCGCCTGCACGCCACTGAACGCAGCTGTAAGAGTACGCTCTGCGTTGTGTCACCGCCTGCACGCCACTGAACGCGGCTGTAAGAGTACGCTCTGCGTTGTGTCACCGCCTGCACGCCACTGCATGAACGCAGCTGTAAGAGTACGCTCTGCGTTGTATCACCGCCTGCACGCCACTGAACGCGGCTGTAAGAGTACGCTCTGCGTTGTATCACCGCCTGCACGCCACTGAACGCAGCTGTAAGAGTACGCTCTGCGTTGTATCACCGCCTGCACGCCACTGAACGTGGCTGTAAGAGTACGCTCTGCGCTGTATCACCGCCTGCACGCCACTGAACGTGGCTGTAAGAGTACGCTCTGCGTTGTGTCACCGCCTGCACGCCACTGAACGTGGCTGTAAGAGTACGCTCAGCGTTGTATCACCGCCTGCACGCCACTGAACGCAGCTGTAAGAGTACGCTCTGCGTTGTGTCACCGCCTGCACGCCACTGAACGTGGCTGTAGAGTACGCTCTGCGTTGTATCACCGCCTGCACGCCACTGAACGTGGCTGTAAGAGTACGCTCTGCGTTGTATCACCGCCTGCACGCCACTGAACGCAGCTGTAAGAGTACGCTCTGCGTTGTGTCACCGCCTGCACGCCACTGAACGCAGCTGTAAGAGTACGCTCAGCGTTGTATCACTGCCTGCACGCCACTGAACGTGGCTGTAAGAGTACGCTCTGCGTCGTGTCACCGCCTGCACGCCACTGAACGCAGCTGTAAGAGTACGCTCAGCGTTGTATCACTGCCTGCACGCCACTGAACGTGGCTGTAAGAGTACGCTCTGCGTCGTGCCACCGCCTGCACGCCACTGAACGTGGCTGTAAGAGTACGCTCAGCGTTGTATCACCGCCTGCACGCCACTGAACGTGGCTGTAAGAGTACGCTCAGCGTTGTGTCACCGCCTGCACGCCACTGAACGCAGCTGTAAGAGTACGCTCTGCGTTGTATCACCGCCTGCACGCCACTGCATGAACGCAGCTGTAAGAGTACGCTCAGCGTTGTGTCACCGCCTGCAGCCACTGCATGAACACAGCTGTAAGAGTACGCTCTGCGTTGTATCACCGCCTGCACGCCACTGAACGTGGCTGTAAGAGTACGCTCAGCGTTGTGTCACCGCCTGCACGCCACTGAACGTGGCTGTAAGAGTACGCTCAGCGTTGTATCACCGCCTGCACGCCACTGAACGCGGCTGTAAGGTACGCTCAGCGTTGTATCACCGCCTGCACGCCACTGAACGTGGCTGTAAGAGTACGCTCAGCGTTGTGTCACCGCCTGCACGCCACTGAACGTGGCTGTAAGAGTACGCTCAGCGTTGTATCACCGCCTGCACGCCACTGAACGCGGCTGTAAGGTACGCTCAGCGTTGTATCACCGCCTGCACGCCACTGAACGCAGCTGTAAGGTACGCTCAGCGTTGTATCACCGCCTGCACGCCACTGAACGTGGCTGTAAGAGTACGCTCAGCGTTGTGTCACCGCCTGCACGCCACTGAACGTGGCTGTAAGAGTACGCTCAGCGTTGTGTCACCGCCTGCACGCCACTGAACGTGGCTGTAAGAGTACGCTCAGCGTTGTATCACCGCCTGCACGCCACTGAACGTGGCTGTAAGGTACGCTCAGCGTTGTGTCACCGCCTGCACGCCACTGAACGTGGCTGTAAGAGTACGCTCAGCGTTGTATCACCGCCTGCACGCCACTGAACGCGGCTGTAAGAGTACGCTCTGCGTTGTGTCACCGCCTGCACGCCACTGAACGTGGCTGTAAGAGTACGCTCAGCGTTGTATCACCGCCTGCACGCCACTGAACGCAGCTGTAAGGTACGCTCAGCGTTGTATCACCGCCTGCACGCCACTGAACGTGGCTGTAAGAGTACGCTCAGCGTTGTGTCACCGCCTGCACGCCACTGAACGTGGCTGTAAGAGTACGCTCAGCGTTGTGTCACCGCCTGCACGCCACTGAACGTGGCTGTAAGAGTACGCTCAGCGTTGTATCACCGCCTGCACGCCACTGAACGTGGCTGTAAGAGTACGCTCAGCGTTGTGTCACCGCCTGCACGCCACTGAACGTGGCTGTAAGAGTACGCTCAGCGTTGTATCACCGCCTGCACGCCACTGAACGTGGCTGTAAGGTACGCTCTGCGTTGTATCACCGCCTGCACGCCACTGCATGGACGCAGCTGTAAGAGTACGCTCAGCGTCGTGTCACCACCTGCACGCCACTGAACGTGGCTGTAAGGTACGCTCTGCGTTGTATCACCGCCTGCACGCCACTGAACGCGGCTGTAAGTTGCGCTCAGCGTCGTGTCACGGCCTACACGCCACTGCATGAACGCAGCTGTAAGGTATGCTTAGCGTTGTATCCCCGCCTGCACGCCACTGAACGCGGTTGTATGGTATTTTTAGCGCTGTATCCCTGCCTGCACGCCACTGAACGCGGCTGTAAGAGTACGCTCAGCGTTGTATCACCGCCTGCACGCCACTGAACGCGGCTGTAAGGTACGCTCAGCGTCGTGTCACCGCCTGCACGCCACTGTCTCGAACACACGGCCCGTGGGAGCGGCTCTGATTGCGCCACTTGTCACCTGTGGGTTGTGGCGTACAGAGTGGGCAATGGTCGGCCTAAGTCCTCGTCTCACGTGGTGCATTTCATATTGTGGGGAATCACCCCGGATTGATATTGTAATGCGTGAATGAATGAGCCGGCCGACATCGCACCAGGGGTCGGCAACGGAGGACGATTGCACTCATTTACAACTAGATTCGAGCTTACAACAAGCTTGTTCGTTTCACACCCGGGGGGGAAATGAATTTTATGTACAAAAGCTCTGGTCTTAGTTCCTTGTACTTAATTAGAACTGGGTTAGGCCTATACTGAATTGAAATCATTGAAATGACAGCGGTAACTTATACTCGCCGACACATGTAAATCTACTCTTCGGGTTAGTGTGTGATTTCCTCGTTGTGTGATCGTTCTGTTATCGTATTGCTTACTGATTGCCACTTTGAAATATTTGGTCCTAGATGGAGCGGATGTTTAAATAACCTTATAAATTATTTGCTCCGCTAAAACCGCTCTTATGCCTTTTCTACACTGGAGATTAACTCAAGCTAAATAATTTTTAGTCTGTTAACTACCTGTGTACAAGTTGTGCCAATTGGTTAATGAAATGTAGAAACTTAATTGCTAACAACGTTGTTTTGGGTATACGATAACATTGACTACGGAGTGAGTGAAAAAAAGAGTATGTAGCTACATCTTGTTTAGCCGGAAATAAAATGATACTTCTAGTTCAACAAACGCAAGTGTCATTGTTAGAGGTGCGTGGACATAGCATTTACGATTTTGAATAATTAACGCTTTCAGTTTTTAAAAGTAGGTATAATATAGTAATATAACACTGTGTAACGTCTATTTTTTCCCATCCTCAAAAACTTTCTTTGATTGCATTTTTTAATAAAGGATGAAACCACTCAAATTCAATTAAAGGCCCACTAAACCCTCACATTTCGTTTAAAACGTGTAATTGTAAGCCTAATCTGTAACGGTTAGTGCATGTGTCAAGTTGCCTAGTGTATCAGGGCTCTTGCAATCCAAGAAAAAGTGTTTCGCCCCAGGCGTTGTGACGTCGACCAAACTACGCGCTACTCGCTGCATATGGAGCATCCTCTGTGTTTCGAGGCCCGCGCAAATATATCTCGTCGTCCAGACCCACCTAATTCAATTGAGCACAAATCGGACATACCACTGAATTCGTCTTACTTCGGTCTACACGATGAATGTTTAAACAACCTTCTACCATTTATGCAACTTATTCTATAAAATGTTAAACATGAAGCAATTACCACATAATTTAGATGGAAACACAACTAATTTCAAGCAAATGTAATGAGGAGCTCGCTTTAAAAATCAGAATTCCAACCAGCCTATCATGTTAACTGATATGTCAGGATATTATAAGCAGAAAACCAGCAAGAAATTGATGAAAATTTAGCTGATTATCGTATGTATATAATAATGCGTGTTGTCCGTTCACTGCCGCGGAGTACAACTCGGTGAGCGCGGGCAAAGCCGCATGGCCTGTCAAGCTTTTAATAGCTTGGCTGAAAACATCAACGCATTTGTACATTGTACAAAATAAAATGTTTCAACTATAAACTTATTAGTTGTATGTCTCAATCTATTGCTATCGATATTTTAATACAAAAAAAAAAGGGGAAAAAATAACTTAGAATAACTGAACAAACTATATTTTGAATTTGAAATACAAAATAATACTACAGTTATTAAGAAGATACAAAACAGCTTGAACCTGATATTATTCATATAAGTATTGCGGTTATCAAGATTTGTAATGTTAGTTTCCGGCAATTTTTAGTTACAGAATTTCCATTGATGCCAATAATAAAATAAAGTCGATATATATTAATAATAATGTAATGTAATAATGAAAGTAATAATACCACCAATAATAACAATAATAATAATTGTGATGATGCAAACACGAATAATATGTAAATCACGCACACGCACACAACCAAACCATGACACACACGACTATTGTAGTTTTGACGTGTTCTTTAGGCCTATGTAATATATTTGTATCAGTTATTATTTCCAGGCCTGACTGGTAGAAATCCCACTCACTCATTGATATATGACTATACAATATACATATACAACGCAAGACAAAATCAATACAATGTTTTTATAGTTGATAGTAAAGACTAGTAGTTTGACTGATCTCGATCTACGCAGCTCACTCGATATATTCGCGGACGTATCAGGCAATAGGCCGCTACACGCGTTGTTATATACACACGATAATCGGCCAAATGTTCATCAATTTCTTGCTGGTTTTCTGCTTGTAATATCTAAACATATCAGTTAACATGATAGGTTGGTTGGAATTATGATTTTTAAAGCTACTTTCTCATTACATTAGCTTGAAATTGGTTGTGTTTCCAACAAACTTATGTGGTAATTGCTTCATGTTTTACATTTTATAGAATAAGTTGCTTAAATGGTAGAAGGTTGTTTAAACATTCATCGAGTAGACCGAAGTAAGACGAATTCAGTGGTATGTCCGATTTGTGCTCAATTGAATTAGGTGGGTCTGGACGATGAGATATATTTGCGCGGGCCTCGAAACACAGAGGATGCACCATATGCAGCGAGTAGCGCGTAGTTTGATCGACGTCACAACGCCTGGGGCGAAACACTTTTTCTTGGATTGCAAGAGCCCTGATACACTAGGCAACTTGACACATGCACTATAGTAGAGGAGCAAAAGGTAAGATTTTAGTTCTCGTGCGCCTTTCGTGAAAGAGTATTGCGGTAAACGGTATTCTGTTATGGCATTCTATACGAGTATTTTGCACCTACCTGGCACATCCTGGCACGCTGCAGAGGGCGCCAGGAGCGTCGTGACGTCATAGACACGTTTTAATTAATAACTTTTGAACGGTTTATGTCACAGAAAATATCAAGAAAACAATTTTATGAAGTCATACTATGCGAGTATGTTGAAAGTATCTGGCACATCCTGGGGCACGGCAGAGGGCGCCAGGAGCGTCGTGACGTCATATACAAGTTTGAACTAATAACGTTTGAACGGTTCATGTCACAGAAATATGTAGGGAACAATTCTACTATGAAATACTGTAAACGTATTTTGCACCTACCTGGCACATCCTGGCACGCTGCAGAGGGCGCCAGGAGCGTCGTGACGTCATACACGTTTTCATCATTACCTTTTGAACGGTTCATGTCACAGAAATTATCAACAAACCAATAGTGTAGAGAATTTAAAGACAAATCGATTGATTTGTACCAATAGGGTAATCATGTAATATTAAAGGGAGATATTGATAAACAATAATAATAATTAGATGTGTATACGAAATGAAGGGCAACCCTCATCGTAATATTTATTTATTACTATTTGAAAGTTGTAATTTTATCGCTGTGAAGGACTTAATAGTCATCGTGATCCCAACATACCCATGGATATCTGTTATTAAACAATAATAATAATTATTATTATTTTTATACTAGTTACTATTCATAGATTGATTACTAAAACTCATGTTTGCTAGTTCTCTTCATCTTCATCATCATTGTCTTCATCCCCATCTCCCATGTTAACGGTATTGAAGCACTCTTGTTCCTCGTCCTTAGTAGAGCAGTCACAAAGCTCGGTGCAGCTCATGATATTTGCTTTGCAACTGCATCTTGAAACACACCTTGATTTTAAGCAGTTGCACTAAACTTGTTGAGTGACAGCAGCCGGTGCAGGTTCGAGGGTTGTCATGACTGCCACACATACTCGTTGTACTCAAGTAGCCATCCGCAGTTTTTTGGTAATAAGTCGATAGGGTCCACACCCAGCATTGATGGTGAGCACTCAGTATGGCTTGGAGAAGTGCGGCTTTGGTGGGTGGAAGTTTATTTGCTTGGCAAGACGTTTGTGTGAAACATGCTTCATCGAAGCTCGGACACTGAGCACAGTTAAGTGAATGTTCAGAACAGTTTACAAACAAACTTCTCTTGACCACTTATCACGGAGTCTTTTAAAGCAACAGTTGAACCTAGTTCTTGCTTAAAATATTTCACAGTCGGATTCTGTGAAAGCTTTCCAGCACGAAAGCTTCCCTTTTCTTAAAGTCCCCCAGTGTTGTCAGAACCACTGAATGCGTGAAATCCAGGTAGTCCTGAAACTTGATCGTGCCCAAGTGTGTTGTATTGTGACCCAAGTGATATCCTTCTATTATATTCCCCGTTACCTGTAATGAACACAGTATTTTTACAGAGACCGGTGTAACGTCTCAGTACCAGAATAAGGACATCTGTATCTGGGGAAAAATAGATATTTGAGTAGCTCTTCGTTTTGAAGCATCTACTGCATGTAGCAACATATTTGTATCGGCTCTGTTGTTCACTATTTAGGTGTTGTTGAAGTGTTTTTGTACTAATAGTCTTGTTACTCCATGCGACAACTGGTTGTCGCTCCATGGTCTGTGAGGCTCGATTATTATCTTCTGTGCAAAATATTTGGTCAAGCTCTTGCTTGGTTTTGGTGTGACCTAGTAGTTGTGACATGCTCAAGTGCCCGATTGGCGTGTTGTCTGTAATGCGATAAGCTACAGCAGCCTTTCCTCCTTTCCGGGTCTTTCTAGTAGCCGATTTTAATGAAACAGGGATGTCATATCTATCAAATACAACGTGGACCTCTGAACTGAACACTAACTATAACGGTTGTCAATGCGCATGACAAAAAGTTTGGCTAGATCCTCACAAGTGCTGGTGTGTGGAAGTTTAGTCAAAGTCTGAACTACGGCCATTTCGTCAATTATTGCCAATGTTAAATGATCATTGCAATCTTCAATGTCCATTTCCTCTGGTGTCTTCTCAATGAGGTTTTCTACAATTGCCATCAGTTTGCTATTCACGGGGAAGTGGTGTAGCATAGGCACCATCAGCAGCAAATAATGACCGAGGGACGACGGAGAACTCGTTCAGATCTAATTCAGGTCGAGACCTTGCTATCATTAGCATTCTCACTATTAAAGAAGATGTCTCCTTTAACTCAATTACTTCTGATTTGTTGTGTATATTAACCATCTTGGTAGTAAATTTCCACATTATTAGCTTCAGTTTCTTTATTGGAGACCACAAGTTAATTTTGTTACTCTGAATTCGATCGGCAATGAATTCATTCACATATTTCAATACCAATATCATTTCTCCTCGGAACATCACGTACAATATCTTCGGGCACCACTGTTTTTCTTACTAAATTAATAAATTCGTCTGAAACGTGGGTAAAGGGATTAGTATATTCTTGCAAAGCCAAAACCAACCTCTATGTATTCTAATTTTCTCTTTTCAATGACGCTCGATTGTTTCGGTGGTGTTTCAAGGCCAACAAGTGGTCTTGCTTCACTGGATAACCGAACCATTTCTGGGGCAATGAGGAAATATCGAGATCGTGCCCCAGGATTTCGAGTCAAACCTGTAAGTGTTCCATTCTGTGCCATTGGAGGCGACCACGCTCTGAGCAAATAATACGATCATGAAAGTCCACCTTCTGACTTTCATGATCGTATTATTTGCTCAGAGCGTGGTCGCCTCCAATGGCACAGAATGGAACGTTTATATTCTTGTTTGTCCAAACGGGAAGATCTCGTGCTGGAAAGCTCTCACACAATTCGACTGTGAAATATTTTCAGCATTTAAAGAACTAGGTTCAACTGTTGCTCTAAAAGACTCCGTGATAAGTGGTCTAGAGAAGTTTGTTTACAAACTGTTCTGTCCATTCACTAAACTGTGCTCAGTGTCTGAGCATCGATGAAGCATGTTTCACAAAAACGTCTTGCCAAGCAAATAAACTTCCACCCACCAAAGCCGCACTTCTCCAAGCCATACTGAGTGCTCACCATCAATGCTGGGTGTGGACCCTATCGACTTATTACCAAAAAACTGCGGATGGCTACTTGAGTACAACGAGTATGTGTGGTTGTCATGCCAACCCTCGAACCTGCACCGGCTGCTGTCATTCAACAAGTTTAGTGCAACTGCTTAAAATCAAGGTGTGTTTCAAGATGCAGTTGCAAAGCAAATAACATGAGCTGCACCGAGCTTTGTGACTGCTCTACTAAGGACGAGGAACAAAAGTGCTTCAATACCGTTAACATGGGAGATGGGGATGAAGACAATGATGATGAAGATGAAGAGAACTAGCGAACATGAGTTTTAGTAATCAATCTATGAATAGTAACTAGTATAAAAATAATAATAATTATTATTATTGTTAAATAACAGATATCCATGGGTATGTTGGGATCACGATGACTATTAAGTCCTTCACAGCGATTAAATTACAACTCCCAAATAGTGATAGATAAATATTACGATGAGGGTTGCCCTTCATTTCGTATACACATCTAATTATTATTATTGTTTATCAATATCTCCCTTAAATATTACATGATTACCCTATTGGTACAAATCAATCGATTTGTCTTTAAATTCTCTACAATATTGGTTTGTTGATAATTTCTGTGACATAAACCGTTCAAACGTTATTAATTAAAACGTGTATATGACGTCACGACGCTCCTGGCGCCCTCTGCAGCGTGCCAGGATGTGCCATAGGTGCAAAATACTCAAATAGTATTCTGTAATAGAATTGTTTCCTAGATATTTTCTGTGACATGAACCGTTCAAACGTTATTAATTAAAACGTGTATATGACGTCACGACGCTCCTGGCGCCCTCTACAGCGTGCCAGGATGTGCCAGGTAGGTGCAAAATACGTTTACAGTATTTCATAGTAGAATTGTTTCCTACATATTTTCTGTGACATGCACCGTTCAAACGTTATTAGTTCAAACGTGTATATGACGTCACGACGCTCCTGGCGCCCTCTGCAGCGCCCCAGGATGTGCCAGATAGGTTCAACATACTCGTATAGTATGACTTCATAAAATTGTTATCTTGATATTTTCTGTGACATAAACCGTTCAAAAGTTATTAATTAAAACGTGTCTATGACGTCACGACGCTCCTGGCGCCCTCTGCAGCGTGCCAGGATATGCCAGGTAGGTGCAAAATACTCATATAGAATGCCATAACAGAGTACCGTTTACCGCAATACTCTTTCACGAAAGGCGCACGAGATACCTTTTGCTCCTCTACTACTAACCGTTACAGATTAGGCTTACAATTACACGTTTTAAACGAAATGTGAGGGTTTAGTGGGCCTTTAAAACCATGTAGCCCTATAGTTGATATTTTATCAAAATAAAGTGAGAAACATTGTTGAACTAATTGTCAAAAGACGTATATATACGTACAAGCCTTGGGTTTTGAAATAGATATATAAGTTTGTAATGTTTAAAACTTGTTTTAGTGATACTGCTTTATTTATAATTACATACCACCAATTTACATAATACAACTCAAATCGTTTTGTACAACATTTTGTTTGTGTTTATATTGTCGAATTTGTTCCACTATTTCTGTCGAGAGGCTACGTAGTACGTACCAGTGAAAGTTGTAATTTAATTGTTCGTAGGAAACCTGACCCCATATTTAGGTGACTAATTTGTAGATATTGATGTATTTGGAATAGTTGGAAAGGAACGTCCGACGGCTGTTAGTATGACTCAATTCCAACCAACATTCGTCATGTGACTGAGCCTCGGAAAAAATCTGCAGTCAAGAATTGTTGGTATAGCGGGTATCGAAGCGGCAACCTCCCGAATGGGAGCTTCGTGTGCTAGCACTGAGCGACCTCTATCCGTAATCCTATAAGTTAGCTTGGACATAAATGGCCAGTTCACACTGGATTCACAACGTATAGGCAAATTTCCTATGTTGCGTTTATGTATAGGCTAATAAAATGCTGTGATGAGCGTGTGAAGTTTTACTCGTGCTAATCCAACACTTATCCGCGTTCGATATTTGAGACCAGTGGCGCACCTTCGTAAACATGCAACTAAGCGAGTAAAGTGCCGTTCCCTCCCCCCCCCCCCCCCACAAACACCAATTTTAACTTGTCTGTATTATCAAGTCTACTGTTAGTATTACCCGTAGTAAACAAAATCACTCATGGTCTCCAATTCCTAAAAGCTGTACTTCATGACAAAACTCACTTTCAAAGATATCTAATTGTATTACAGTGGTAACCCAACACATAACCTCACTTCTTAGCTTAGTTATACGTAGATATCACTATGCCACAAAGAGGCAAGACTGTCAGAAAAGGGCCCTGGTTGTATACTTGTATAACAATGAGTATTACGTAGATTAATAGGCGGTGCCATATGTATCACCAATTTCTCTAGCTCTAGTTCTCTCTGTGATATACTGCTCACTCACCTCTAACCCCGCCAAAAACGAAAGGATACTTACTGCAAAACCTCACAATGCTACGCAAAATAGCACCATAATAGTACGCATGTAAAAATGAATACGTTTTATAAAACAAAAAAATACAATTTTTGAATACAAATGTCGTGTTTGCCGAAGATGTATGTATAAATATCAATGTAAGCTTTATTTATAGTAATAAGTATTTTGTTAATATTGTCATATAATGCCATGGAGTTTGTTATATCGAAAATGTACTTATTTACATAATCTGTTCTGTATACTTATAATATTATGTATGAGGTAAATTAATTATGTACATCTAGATTTAATTACATAATCGCAGTAATCGACAACTATATACGTGCTGGTAAATAAGATAGTGTATACGACCGAAAACACGGCACTGCAAAGATAAATTATTCACACGAACGCTTACTCATCACTATGAATTGAATGTAGTCGCGGGAATACAAAACACAGTTGTCTCTATAGTTATGTTTTTAACAAGAACATCAACACGTTAATGCACTGGATCGTGCACTGGCTCAGTTTGACACCCTTGTTCCCGGTCTTTGTTTACATTGCGGCAGGACGATATTGATGCCTTGGTAACCAATTGGGGCGGAGGTGGGGTTAACAGACTGTCGATACAAAACTAATACAGAGGACAATCCATTGCTGTATGGCGATTTCACCGAAATCAAATGGGCTGCGTGAGTTTTGCAGGCATGGTTTATTTCATTAGTGGGAACCTTATAAGCCTGGGACACAGTTTATAATTGATTGTCATTGTGGGCGGTATGACGTCACGATTTTGTTTACGCAATGGGGCTTATCGAGATGAGATGGATTGCAAGTATATGTTTTGACTACGTGGCTTTCTTGCATACAATCTATTGCTATGGTATCTAATCAGGCAACTTATTCTTAAATAATTATTAAGTACTTCAATTATTAATAATTTGCTAAATGCGAAAAATGTAAAAAAGTAGACTGACTAAACCTCAGCATTCATCTTGACAATCTGTGGAACAACGCAGGCCTGTACATAATTAGATTGTCCAAATTAGATTGGTTTAGAATATATCGTACAAGAAACGTGAAAATACGAGTTTATGATTATATTTATGTAGTTGATTAATTAGTACTAAGTACGGTATATAGGCTTATACATAATAACTGTTATTTATGAAAGTATAAAAAAATATATTTAATTTGAATTTATATTCTATTTACCTTCACTTTTGAAGACACACTTGAATAAGCCAGTTTTAGGTTGTGAAATACACATGTTGAATATATGCTGATTACACAACTCACATGAAACAACAACTGATTTAACTTGTTAGAATACAACCACGGGAATTTTAAAACATGTTACTTCCAATCTCATAATGTTTGCTACATTGTTATTTTTATCATTTCCATTTTTGAATATACTGTATTTTGTTTACAATTGAGCAAATTCGTTTTCACTAACAAATACACATTTTGGAATATACCAAAATGATACCAATACCATCATTGTTTTTCCGTTGGGTGGCCCGTGTAGCTGTCCATGATAAAGCTGTTTGTATTTTATATATATATATATATATATATAATCTTGCACCAATGAACCCACTACTACAATTTTGTAATTTGGCATACAGAATGGCATATACAATATACATACTGTTTAATGAAGAAAGGTGTTTCAGTTGAATTGGGATTTTGTTCCCAGTCGCAGGATGTTTAATTAATTAATAATGTAATGTATAATGTCCTTCCTTTCCATGAGATAATTTGGGTTTCTCTGAGATCACAAGCAACATATGTTGCGAAGTTGACAGGATAATGCATATTACACTCCTTGTGTAGATAATAAACGTTTAAGATAAATATCTAATTACGTATACATCCTGTTAGTCAGAAATATAATAACCTGAATACGATAAAAGATGAGTAGAATATGTGTAGGTTACGTAAACGAAATACGTCTTATAAACTGTACGTGACCACCGTTTAAAGATCAAACATCTTTCAAAGAAAAACAAATGCTCTTTATTCCTAACCTGCTTTGATCTGCTTACGATGTTCCCCTTGAGCTTCCTATTGTGGGAGGGTCTACCCATTCTAATGTCCCCCACCCCCCACCAGGCCAACCCTCTTACACAATTCTTTTGGACGCCCAACCGGATACGTCAGACCAAGTTTAGTTCGCCGGTTGGCCGCAAAACGCGGGCGGTGGCCACGACACAAACCACGCTACGGATTGGAGAGGGAGGAAACATAGTCGTCGCCGTCGTCAGCGAGGGGCGAGAGGGGAAGTCAGGGGTAACTCTCGCTGCGTCGCACCTTCGCGAGTGCGGGGCCATCTATCTCTCTCGTCGCCCGCATCATAAAATACGTTTTTCAGCCGCAGTCGTGGAGAGGAGAGGGGGAAAAAGAGGGGGGATATAGGGTGGATATTGACGAAAGGAAAAAGTCGTACCTCACACTTTCAGTGCCGCGCTGTTAACCGGCGAGTTCACACGACATCACATTCTTTCGGAAAGTTTGGTGACACTGACGTTTGAAAGTATCGTCTCGGTTACACACTTTTTAAATTGGTTCTTGTCAACGTGCTGTCGTCTTTATTGAACAAGTAGTGGTTATGTAAACTGTTTTACGAAACAATACGATAGTTAATTAGTTGGGTTCGGCTAGGTTCGGTTAAACTCGGTTTTGTGAGTGTTTGTTGGCCACGACGTCTGTGGTTAAAGGCGTCGTGACGGTGGAGCACCGCAACTTTTCTACAACTTCTAAAGACACCAACGAACACTTAAAAGTTCAAAGAATCTCAGTCGGCTTTATTGCGACATATATTTAAACGACAACTTGTTGGTTACAGCGCATGACAGTGATACGATAACAACGTTAGGCCTAGGGCCTATACGCTTTTCATTACAACTTTTTTTATTAACTAGCTATACATGCCAACAGGTTATTTTGACTTGTGGTAAGTGAACAAAGTAAGTTACGAACAACAACAAATAAACACTACATCTTGCCATATTACACCAATTTAAATGTATTCAGAAACTTCAGAAAGTTCCGACAATGAGGAAACATGCAGAACTGGGAAGTGTGATTAATACAACATTTTTTTTTATGACTAGGCATAGTCGTTCAACTTTTTTGCTTTTTTGTCGTGTTGTGGCATGGTGAAGAAACAGTGGAAAGTAAATCTGGATAAAGTTTACATTGTTATATTTAAATAACTACCAGCGATTTAATTGGCCCACCTTTTGAGAACTTCCCCAAACGTCACAAGCCGTGAACTGTCAAACCACAATACTCAGAGGGATATTTCCACGATCGAGTTGTGTTCTTCGATGCATCTTCCGTCCTCGTACGAGTTGGCTGGCTACCCCCCGACCCCCGCGGCCATGTCCGGGGACCCCGGTGACCTCCTAGGCGGCCTCCATGAAGCCCTTCAGGAGTACCACGGCGAGCTCGTGCAGACAGGCAGTCCAGCGGTCCTCTGCTCCGCGCTGCCCACGCACTGGCGGTCAAACAAGTCTCTACCCGCAGCTTTCAAGGTTGGTATTATTGATATAACCACCCACTAGCGGTCTAACAAGTCTCTACCGGCAGCTTTCAAGGTTGGTATTATTGATATAACCACCCACTAGCGGTCCAACAAGTCTCTACCGGCAGCTTTCAAGGTTGGTATTATTGATATAACCACCCACTAGCGGTCCAACAAGTCTCTACCGGCAGCTTTCAAGGTTAGTATTATTGATATAACCACCCACTAGCGGTCCAACAAGTCTCTACCGGCAGCTTTCAAGGTTGGTATTATTGATATAACCACCCACTAGCGGTCCAACAAGTCTCTACCGGCAGCTTTCAAGGTTAGTATTATTGATATAACCACCCACTAGCGGTCCAACAAGTCTCTACCGGCAGCTTTCAAGGTTGGTATTATTGATATAACCACCCACTAGCGGTCCAACAAGTCTCTACCGGCAGCTTTCAAGGTTGGTATTATTGATATAACCACCCACTAGTGGTCTAACAAGTCTCTACCGGCAGCTTTCAAGGTTGGTATTATTGATATAACCACCCACTGGCGGTCCAACAAGTCTCTACCGGCAGCTTTCAAGGTTGGTATTATTGATATAACCACCCACTAGCGGTCCAACAAGTCTCTACCGGCAGCTTTCAAGGTTGGTATCATTGATATCACCACACACTACCGGTCCACAAATCTCTACCGGCAGCTTTCAAGGTTGTATTATTGATATAACCACCCACTAGTGGTCTAACAAGTCTCTACCGGCAGCTTTCAAGGTTGGTATTATTGATATAACCACCCACTAGCGGTCCAACAAGTCTCTACCGGCAGCTTTCAAGGTTGGTATTATTGATATAACCACCCACTAGCGGTCCAACAAGTCTTTACCAGCAGCTTTCAAGATTGGTAATATTGATATAACCACCCATGAGCGGTCTAACAAATCTCTACCGGCAGCTTTCAAGGTTGGTATTATTGATATAACCACACGTTAGTGGTCCAGCAAGTAGCTACAGGTAGCATTCAAGTTTTGTACCTAATAATAATTTGTATCAGTAAAGCAGATCCATCCATCATCATTCGTCGCTGGGATCGTCATAGGTGGGGGGAAACCATTTGGGTGGCGAAGGAGGGGGGGGGGGGGGTGCGTTAAGGTCGTTTGAAGGCACAAGTTGCCTTCAAGTTTGGTACTGTTGATAAAACCAGCCATTAGCGGTCCAATAATTAGCAACAAGTAGCATTCAAGGTTGATATTATTGATTTAACCACCCATTAGTGGTCGAACAGGTACTACTATATTATTGGTACAACCGTGGTCACTAACTGGACAGACGGTGAGACATTAAGCAATATCTATCTGTACATGAAGTAGCCTGTATAATAATAACACTATAATAATATGATACGGCAATACACGTTTTGATTAGTATGTCTGCTGGCTGACTTACTAAACAAGTTTTAATGTACGGGTATAATTATACCATATTAGCACACGCTTATTAGTCCACAATGTGTGTTTTGTAGGTTGAGGTAAGCTTGGAAATCGAAAAACCTTCAGTCAGAATGTTCGCCAGTATTCGATGTTATTTGTTGGCCATCTAATAAATCAATGTTGCTGCGTTTCGGGTTTGAATCCCGGCTTGGTCGTGGATGTCATGATTGTTTGTTTTTCCCATTTTCATGTATCAACCAGTTATCGTCTTGATTAGCATCCTTGCAATCTCCTTTCTATGCCACCTATATGTCGAGAACGTTTGATAACTAGCGAGCAATGAACTATTCGTTGGTACTTCGTTTATTATTAAATGATAACAATTATTCTGTAGTTCATCTGTACCGTCAAACACAATTCACAGTTACAATCATTCAGCACTTACTGTTATTCCTCTTTGTGGGAAATGTTTTCTAATTATAATGAGCGTGAAAAGCATTTCATAAGTTTGAACGTTGAACTAGAAACTATTTAAACTATGTCATTCTACTAAACCACAAAGTATTATCTAAGTGGACGTATTTCTTTTTCTAACAATATAAACCCCGCGAGAGTATTATGGTAAAACGCAAAAAAAACGTAAAACAAACTTAACAACTAATCAGTTCTGTCTTATCACCTACAGAGTACAGAAGCGTAACTATTTTCTTATTTTTTCTTTGCGCTTCTTCTTTTTTTTAACTTAGCACATTATATGTACGTCTATAAACTAGAATTCTTACTATAGTGAGAACGCTGTTAAATTTAAATGTTGTCTGGCAGTGAATGAGCTTACATGTTCGTGATTGGCTACAGCGCCCATAAGCTGTGTTCCAATTTTCCTCCGATAACTGATCCAACTAAGCTAGGAGTAACCCAGTGTTCCTAATCCTATTGGATGACCACGCGAGTGTTCCAGAATCATTCCGATACACCAATACGACTCCCAACCAACTCATCTAACTTCCACAGTGATTAATTGGATGAGAAGAGAAATTAAAACGTTGACGCGCGCTTTAATGATGAGCTTTTAGCTTTCGGTTATAAGTTGGATTGCTTCTATGTCGTCCTAGTATAAAACTGATGTCATCAACATAATGAGTATAATGATGATTCGGACACATAGATGCGCTTTCCTACGGATGTTACCTCTGAATGCAATGCAAACTTTCCCCCATTTAGCGAGCAATTAAATCCCATGTGGTGTCCCTTGCATTTTGTGTCAACCAATATATCCTGACGTCAAAGCAGGTCTATTCCTAGGTTACTTATGAAGTGGAAGTTGGAACACAGCTATGCTCGCAGCCCTGGACTCCAGTCTTGACTGAGTGAGAACTCATACCTGCTCACTCAGAGATCAAAACCTTTTCCATTGATTTAAAAGAAGCTCCCAAACTGAAGATGAAACAAACAGTTTTGGTAGATGTAAATTGTGGCGGGTATTAGATAACATAACGAAAATAACTTTTTGCTAAATATGTTTGCTATTTCTTGAGGCAGTTCTTGGATTCATGAGACGATTAAAGTATTTAGAAGAAAGAGACCATGAACTTTTTCCGACACACATATTTACCTTTATTTTAAATATTGTACACACGGTTCGTGAGGTATTTGAGCAACAACAAATAGTCCTTTGTAGATACGAAACAACTACAAAAGAAACACGACCAAGATGCAAAGGCTAAATCCAAACTAGGTTAAAACTGGAAAAGTAGGTTATGCCTAATATTGACAGGAATTTCTTTGAAATTCACTCTATCCTAATTTTATAATTATTTTGATTTCGTAATGTTGTTTTATGTAAGTAACTTTCTGCTTGGTAACAACATTTTTATAAAGGTGGAGGTACTGGATTGTCAATGTTCACGTACAAATCATTGTAAGAGAAAAAGTGAGCATTTCTACATGTATTGTTTTAACACGGAAATATATATCTTCTTAATAAATATGTAGGTGCATATCAGAAATCATACAATTAATTTTAATATGGCGTAGGTTCAACTTTCAGTGATTCAATATTCAATACTTTTGATTTTAATTTTAACTGGAAAAGTCACACACATAAAACATTTTTAATGAAGCAATTATGCCTATGAACCGGCTTCATTACCATGAGAGCTAAAAGCAGGTCATACAACCCTCAACTTCTCAAATCAGAGTGTTTTCCCCCTGAAAGTGTCGCCTCTGTCTCAACGCCCTATTGACTGAGCTCAAAACAAAAACCAATGTTTTGAGTACGCAGTTTGCAATACAACTATATGAGGTTAAACTGCTCCAAGCAACTTTGTCTTTTCCTTATTGCGTTAATGGAGGTTGTGAAAATCCAGCTAAACTACGCCTCTTTGGCACAAACCTGCGAGGTTTGGCGTTATTACAAGAAGGATAAACAGTCAAAATGAATGAGCGCACAGGGAGCTCACACCTTATGTAAGTACTATACAAATGTGGCCTTTTTACATGAAGTGACACAGTCGACTTGAAATTCTGTGCAGTCTATTCCGAGTTGAGTACTCATGGTGAAAATTATTAATTGGTTTAAAAAATCGGACAACCTCGCGTCCAAAATGGAATTGCCACTTTTCTGTCGTTGGCATAATAAAATCTATTTAAATGTCAACAAAGTGAGAACTTTCTATGAGAGATTGAAAAAAAAAATTAACAAATCCAATTTTTATATTTCACAAAATTGTTCAACGACATTCAAACAAAACAAACCTGAGAATCTACCTTCAGTTCGTTATAGTTTGAAAACCAAATCTGACATAGGCCTATATAAAACAAAATAAATGCAAGTGAATGAATGCATTGGTGGGTCTGTCAGTAGGATGTCTTTGACATTTAGTGAGAGTGTTTTTTTGTAACAGCTTTTTTTTGTGAAACAGTTTTTGCATCTGTAGTTTTAATGTAGAACGTTTAAATTTAGTTAGCAGTCGTTTCACTGTATGGGACGACACACGTCACAGAGCTCTAGTTAAGCAAATACAAAGATTCGGTTACGGCATTGTAAAATTTAAGAGTACAATATCGGCCATACAATAACCCCTTATATTCTCCGTGTCACGTTGCGCCCAAAACCCTTCAAAATGCTACTCGCTAATAGTTCAAAGGAAATTGCAAGTCAATCTTTCTTATTTCTGAAAGCACCTTTTCGCGCGACGCCCACAAATAATAATCGTAGTAAAAAGCTGCCGACTAACAACAGCAGTGACCTTGAAAGCGGCCCTATCGATCTAGAGAACACGTCTAAACGGGTTAATAGGAGTTCCAAAATCAAAAAATTAAACAAATGCCCCCTCGACGAAAGGCCTTCGACGGCTGGGGCTTCACCGCGGACCCCGTCTCTGTCTTGCTGCGAGCTGGTCTCAACATACAAGGTAGTCTAGAACCTATGATAGGATTCTTGGAGGGTTATGGCAGATTCTCATGCTTTTACGTCGGACGCTAACGTCGGTCGAGGGCCAATCGTAGCCATTTACGTCAGGGCCAGCGTTGGCATAAATTGCTACGATTGGCCAACGTCCGACGTCAACGTCCAATGTCCGATGTGTGGGTATGAGAACCGAGCATTACTGAGTGACCAATATCAGTCCCACAAAAAATTCTTGTTTCCTCCTCCGCAGGAACAATATCGGACCCACAATAACTCCTTGTGTCTTTCTCCTCAGGTCGTGGCACTGGACAATACGGCCCCACAACAACCCCCTGTTTCCTCCTCCACAGGTCGCAGCACTGAACAATATCGGCCCCACAATAACTCCTTGTGTCTTTCTTTCTCCCCAGGTCGTGGCACTAGACGACATCGCCGACGGAACTGTGGTGACGGTGAAGGCCGGCAACGACGAGAACTATTGCGGTGAGCTGAGAAACTGCACAGCAGTCATGAAGAATCAGGTGGCCAAGTTTAACGACTTGAGGTTCGTGGGGAGAAGTGGAAGAGGTAAGTTCGTTTCATGAGTTCCTGTTACTTGATCCACGTCTTGAGACGATTAACTTGCTATCGATAAATGGTCAACGGACACACGCACACACAAATCCAATAAAAAAAGGTTTACCCTGTTTTTTTTTAGTTCAACGTGTATTTTTGACTATGGAAGAAAGTTAATAACAAAATGTCTTTTGTCGAGGCAGGAGCCTTGTCTTACATCGAACCTTTATACTAATAACTTTAAAAGTTTTGATATATGGTGCGGACTGCGGAAGTAATATAGCTAACTTTAAATGAAACTAATGCATTACATTTGAGATAATCAAGATCAAACAACATTGCACAGTGCACAGCCGTTTTCATTTGCTTATACGGGTTGGGGTGCAGGTTCACGACCTATGAACCAACGAGTATGGCTACAAATCCCGCATTTGACAAGGATTTTTGTTATAGCAATTTCAAGATCATTACACGCATCATACAAGGTGTCGAATAACATTTAAAAACCGATAGTTAAAACCTAGTATGTGCGTTTTGTTGCGAGAAAAGTATTATTTATTACTGTTTCATGATTGAATATTGAAAATATTATTTCCTCTTTAAGAAGAATGTATCTTTTTCTATATTCCAATTTTGTATTTCACAATATTAATCTGAATTATTGAAGTAAAATAAAAAAAAATAGTTGCAATTAGATTATTAATTTTTGTTGAATCTCTGAAAATGTTAATTCAGCCGACTGTCGCAGAACATAATAATGAATACGCGAGTCATGTCAATGACTTCTTGCTGTCTATAAAGTAGAACAGAACCGTTTTGAAGATTCTAGACGAAAACATCCCGAGGGTATATTCATAATTAATCGCAACCCTAAGCAGCTAAGAAGTCCTTGAATTAAGATTTGCATTCCCCTCCCGAATATAAAGTATGATTGAACTTTAATGTGCTTACTGTTTCTGAAGTTTAGTCGCCTAAAGCAGTGTTGAAATTGTTTGCATCTGGTATGTTAAAATTTTCGAATCGCTGCTGTATTTAATATATCAGTGATTGATGCTAGATTGAGCCCTGCCACCGTTCAGTTTACAACTCTGTATTTTACTCGCTTCTTTATTGGTAATTCGCCATATTGATTTTTATGGCCACATACTCCCCTGGAGCTGACTCACCCCCAAGTACAAACAATATAACAATTGTGCGCCATTAATCCCCCCCCCCCAACCCCCACCGCTCTCATGATGCTGAATTAATCCTGGATTTGTCATTTCTCCCTCCAACCAGTTTTGTCTCAATCTGGCTGAACGGTTACAGAATCGGATGGACGACCTAATACACCTGCGTTGTAGAACGCGGTTCTACCGTGGATTATGTTAAATTGACAATCAAAGTTACTAGAATTTGAGTGTACCTATACTAAAACACTCATAGGCCGTCTATAGATGAAAATGTTCCAATTTGTTCGCTTATAATGGCCAAATGTTTCAGCATGTTTAGTAGGATTATACCGACATAGTTAAGAACTAAGAATTCAATCCTCACGGGATAAAAACATGACTATATTTCTGATTTCAATATCTGATCAAATTATGGTGTCAAAATTAAGATGTTCAGTTGTATTGAACGGTTTGTCATTTTTTCTTTCGAAATATCGCACTTATAATTATTGCGGCCACTATCAAAATCGCTCACAAAATTTAGTTTCGGTTATTTTAAAGTAGGTAGGTATTTTGATACTTTCATAATGACGAAGGTATAGGATCGACGTGTACAGTTGAACTGATTTTTGTTTTGATAATCCTATTCTGATAACATAATACTTCAACATTTCGGCCACGAATTGTTAGGTTATAGTTGATATATAGTATCAAGTACATCGTGTGTACGCGGCTTTAGTTACCTGGAACGGTGGGCGTGGCCAATTAGTCTTTTGCAGTCTCTTATGATACCATTTGTGTATTACAAATTTTATGTTTTGCTGATATTAAAGCCAAATATTAAAACAAAAAATTAAAAAAAAATACAATAGATTCATATGGCAGCATCGTTTTTCTTTTCCAAATAAAACAGTTTACGAAAAATTATTCATAGGCTATATCAAAATATGAAAAATAATGGTTTACTTTGTAAAACCTAAACTATAAGATAACATAATATTAGCGATGGGATCATCGGACGGTTCAAGGTTTACACGTGTTGTGGATAATCAGCGGATAATCAATAGTAATTTTTTCCTATTGCAATTTTTGTTGATTTCGTGTTTACTTTGTGTCTTCGTCCAAAGTTTGATATTAATGTAATTAACCTACTACATCAGTTGAGTAGAATTTCTTATTCCTAAATAATAATTTATAGTTCATTTGTAATGCTGCGGCCAGTAAACTAAGACCTTTTTATAAAATGTTTGCAATACCTACTGGTTTTTTACACATTACATTCGTTTTTGTGGAGGGGTTTTCAGGGTGATCAATTAACCATTTGAAGGTGTTTATTGAGAGGGTTTAAACGTTTAAGATGCCGTAAATTATCCCCCCCCTCCCCCCTCCCCCTAGAACATAAATACGGAATTGTGATGGTAGCGCCAGTTACATAACTAATACATTTTTAAAATTTAGATACTCCAGACGCTTCTCTGTTCCGAATCGCATTCCTCGGCTTCTCAATACCAACACATAGTTAGAATGACTAGGTATAATTTCTTTTCACGTCCAATTCATCTGCAGTAGGCCTACCTTTTTAACGATCCATTCAAAATTTAAATTTTCCTTTCGGTGTCCATAAGAGCTTGTACTGTTCACCGATAAATAGGGAAATTGTTCAAAGAAAACAAGTATCCTTCCTTGATCCTATCCTTCAATTAGCTTTGGCCATGGGTCTACTTGGTATTAACTAATTTAAATATCCCTCGGCATTTCTTCACAACTATCCAAACACAAAAATTACTATTTGGTTTTAAACTTTCTCTCTAAGGTGCATTCACGTTTGATTTTTTTCGAGTACATCCGAATATGTTAATTGTAATTTCTTTTAAAAATGTAGCTTACTTTAGGTTAATGTTTATTTTTCATCACAAACAAAAATTAACCCAAAATATTTATTCTTCAAAAGTATATATAATATATGAACTCCACATAATGTATGTACATAATACATCCCTAAATTTTTGAAGTTTTCATAATGATGCTAATTGTCAATTAAATTGCATAACGGTTATTTTTGTGTTAGTGGCAGAGATTGACGTTTGTTTTGTCCGCAGGAAAGAGCTTCTCACTCACCATAGTCATCAGTTCGACTCCGTTTCAAGTAGTGACCTACAACAAAGCCATCAAGGTCACGGTAGACGGACCGAGGGAACCGCGAACAAAATCCAGTAAGTGTCAACAGAGTTTCTTTTGTATCAAGTTGTCAAGTGTATTTGCAGATTCGCGAGAGGTCAGAGAACTCAACGGAACTTAGGGCTATGTCTACATCAAACGCATACACATACATCGGGTATTATGGTTTGTTTAATTCGCGAATGGTGTTATTTGATTTTCATTCTTTGGGGACTGAAATAATTATTAATTAATGTGTAAACACATCAATCTAAATAAGAATAAGAAGGAGAAATTTAAATTTAGTTTTTAGTTTCGTTTTGTGATTTTATTTGGGAAATAAAAAAACGTTCGATACCACAATACAACTTAACTTTTTCAGTATTAGGCCTATTTAAGTTTAAGTAGAGACTATGCATATATGTTTGAATTTAAGTTACCATGTTACATGGTTGCAATAAATAATATCAACATTTTAAAAGTTCATTTATTCTCATTCAGCACAGATTTACAAGCTTTTGCTGATAAATATTTTTAGTCAATCTACAGATTTTCATATTGCTCGCGTGCTAAACCTTTATTAATTACAGCATTAAAAAATCTAATTTCAACTTCCCTTTTCTACCTTTAAGAGCACGACTTAAATTAATTGGGATCGTAAAAGTGGCTTCGTTATTTTGTCATCGAGGCAGATCTACAGGGCGGAATACCTTTATAGTTAAAAAGCCAAGTTAATAAATCCACACTGTCATATCACGGACAGGAGATGGGTGGACAAGAGAAGTTAATTTCATTCCGGGGAAGTCAGCTGTGCTCTCGTCTGGGCGCATAGGCGACTTCATTGCAGGGGTGGACAAAATGCCAGCAGCCTCGAACCATGCATGTTAACAAGCACACGTAGCCTAACCAGATATAGGGCTGGAGGAGGTGGCTGCCATGCCCATAAAGATATTTAAACATAAAGATGAATTTATACACGAACCGTGAAAGTTGAAACTCTAATTTGAAAAAACGCAAACTGAAAATCTGTAAATGTTAACGGGACAGCAAATTTTGGTAACTCGGTTCGTATTTTATTCTAATAGATAGATACAATTATGTAATAACAAAGTAGTCTAGGTCTACAATCAATACAACAAAGTACAGGTGTAGGTCTGGCCTACATATATCGGCCTAAACTAGTATTGAAATAATTACCGGAATTAAAAACTACCAGCTTGAATTGAAGTATAAAATGTTAAATGCGCGCCCCTTTCTTTTCTATTTTAACAAAGCATTTTCTTTCAGTAGGTTTTGTAATTAGATGTATTTTAGCTTGGTTTCAGTTGCACTTGTTCGTGCTTAGACAAATAACTTTGATTTCTTTATTCACACACCTTAGCAAATTACAATGTGTCACGCGTAACGATAAATATGTGTATAAACATTAAATTTGTCGTTATGTTTAAAACATGAATTAATAGTAATACTACATATGGATATAGCCAACTTAAACAGTTCAAAAACATAACATTAAAAATAAAGCTTTCGGGGTAAGAGAATAGAAAAACATGTTGAGGCTACGTGAAACATGTTGAGGCTATACGTGTTCACAGTCCGCACCCTATAGCAATTTACATATTCATCGTCATAATCTTACCCACTCACTTTTCGATTAACGAAACTAATTCAATGGTGGGATGATAACCAAAAGCATAAAAGTGTAAACGTTGAAGTTTTTATAAGATTAGTAAACATCATTTTTAAGCGCCCAATACTGATTTTTATCAAATACATTTTCATTTGTAAAACTGATTTAAAAAGAGCAATGATAAATATACACGAAACTACTAACACTTTATATACAGTGCAAACATAGTTGCACAAGCCTCACTATTGAAATCACACTATAACGCAATTGTTGGGGCTGCCCCTCCATTTCGCCAACCCTCTGACTTGAATTCCCCAGATCCAACGTTAATCTGTCCCCGTTACCGTAAAAGATTCGATATTCCTATAATTTCATTAACAAAGGACAGAGAATTTTTAAGCCTCTCCACTCTCCCGAACGTTGAACGAATGAAGACCCCTGGGAATCCCCCCCACCACCCAATTCGAGTGACCATGCCCAGTGTGAATTACAAATGCGCTCTTTCGATAAAGGTTATTTGAGGTCTCGACACCCCTGCCACCATAGTGGCCAGCAACCACCCGCGCACGTCTAATTGCCTTGTCCGTTGCTATGGAGATTGCTAACACACACACGACGAGTAATTAGTAGCACATGAGGTGGGGCTGGTCTCTCTCTCTCCCTCGCTCCCTCTCACTCGCTCTCGTTGCTGTCGTGTGCTGCTCTCCCTGTCGGCCTGAGCGAAAGAGAAATCATAGGAGCTGAAGTTCCTGTAGAGCACGAGAAGAGAGGTATTTAATGAATGTTCGCTTTTTCTACTTTAGGGCCTTTTTATTAGCGAGTATTTCACCGGCTACACTTCTAACAGCTGATATACGAACGGAACGCTTTTAACGAATGGGATGTTCAGATAGGGATCATCTAAGCCCATATCATCAAAAGCAAGATTTAAACTTCCAAATGTGGAAATACTTCCTGAAAACGAAGGAGGTAATTGCGGTATTATCAGCTATTTACACGCAAGCCTTTACTTACATTACTAGGAAACTGTATACACAAGTATAAAAAAATCATGTTAGGTAAAATAGGAAACATTTACACACATCACCGTTCCTATGGCACAATGACGTGACAGTGCAAAAAGACCTATACCACAGATAAGCTATAAAAGAAATTTAGAAACAAATCAATACATTTTCCGCATTCTATAATATGTTTACATTCAAAACTAGTGCTGCCCAATGATTAAAAAAAAAATCATGTTGATATCGCAGGAAGAAATATCAATATCGCGACGCGATATCGAACTTATCATGTGACGAATCGATATCGCGATATCGAAACTTTTCTCGTATGTTTTTAGGATTTCCAGACCAGCCAGAGGTCATTCATTAAAAACAATAGTACTGTATTAGGCCTACCTAAATAAATATTTTTACTTTGAAATGTCTTACTGTATGTCAATTTTTGTGGTATACTATTCAAAATTTAAAATATCCACACAAAACAGCGATGTTGTGATTGGCGTGACGTGACGCAATCTCTTTTTTTTACAATTAGTTTACTGTGCTCAAGTTCGATATCGCGATATGTACGATACATCTTTTCTATATCGATATCGAATTATGTTGATATCGTATCGAATTACCGATATCGTTGGGCAGCCCTAATCAAAACGCGATAGTGACAGAGCCCCTCTCACCGTCACCAACTGTAAGACTCCCCCCACCTCCATCATTACCTCTTCACTCGCCACAAGTGGCATACTTCGTGAACAGCTCAAATTAATGAATTTTGAAGAGTCTTAACAAGTGAACAATCATGGTCTTAGTAGGCTGAGGTTTTTAACCTAAGTACGCACATTTACGATTATTTTATTTTATTTTCAGAACTTAGAAATATTCTATTATTAAAACTGTCCTACGTCCAAAATACGTTTTGCCTGCATATACAATGAAAGTACTACCATTCGTATAAATAATTTGAAATAGTGATTAAACCATCAATCAATGAGAGCAGAAATTATATTTTCTCATTTGATTAAGGCAACTGCTACACGCTTTAGGAACGAGTGTAACAGACACAGTTTTTTGTTGCTACAACTAGATAATTATGTCATAGTATAATATTACCCTAATTACTATCCTTTTGTTAAATATAATAATCGTAATGATGCAGGAGTGTGTGAGACGAGACAAGACAACCAGCTGATGTATTAATAACAGTGAATCGGCTCTGCGGGGGGCCCCTTACGCCGCCCTTATGGCTTTAGTTGCGGGTGCCTACGGCGGATTGGGCCGTATTAATTAGATTAGTTTGGCTCCATGAGGGCCCCCTCGCTTCGCACACCGCCTTGCATATCTTATTGAGCACGTGTCTGTCTGTCTTCTCTCGATACATTCACTACCGATCACACTGCAACTATATAGAGCAGGCGGCGTTTATTAAATTTATTTATATTTTGAATACGAATAAGGTGCTCAATCTTACCATGAAGTTCTTATTGTATGGAATTTTGTACAATTGTATTGTACACAATAATAATGCAATATATATACGTTGATTGTTTAGCACATACATCTAATACATCGAATGTAGATAGATGAGTCCAATTTCCCTATCTCGGTTAAAACTATAGTACACTAATCGTAGATTCACTGCTTATTTGCTGTTTAACGTGTTTATTTCATAAACTGAGGCTTTTTTGACACACGTATTAAAGAAAATTTACGTGTTGATTTAGTCAATATATTATGTTAATTCAATTCTTGAAAGTGAATGGAAAAAATATTTCCTTTTGAACATAAGATAGAACTTTTTTAAGGCATTACTATCTCACTACTTTATTAATACTGAAGATGAATTTGCAATTTTAGCCTGGTGAGCGTATGTACTTTGCATTACTCCGTCGTGTTTTAAGTTATGCGGTAGGTTTGAATACCGTATTTCAATAGTACTTCCAAATTATACATTGACATATTATTAAGCTTCTAGCTAATTTACATTATATGGATAACAAATACTAGCTAATACACTAAAATAGAAATACATAAAATTGTAGGGAAATTGTGAATAACAGAAGATCGTTTGTGGATAGATGGCGTCATTCAAGAAGAGCGTAATGACAATGTGGGTGACTGAATGATAACGTGATTCTCCCTGTAACCATAGATGCTGCTTCCTTCTTGTTACATTTTACTGATATCTCTTTCTGAACCATCGTGCATATTTTTCGTTAGAACATGAAATAATGTATAAATTCAACTATAATGTATGAATTTCCTCATCTGCATCCTTCATCAACACGTACGCCTACGTCATCACAGATAATACGTATCCAAACAAAATTATGCACACTGTAAATTGATTACATCAAAGCTCGTCTCCCATTCGATGAAATAGTTTAAATCTCGTCAGCGTGTGTGGCAATGGTGATCGCAAGAGAAGACACATGACACCCCCCGCCCCACCCGGCGACGTCTTAACATGCGTTGCGTTCCCTTTGCGCCCAAGCAAACCGCGTACCCATAAAACCTTTTAATTGTATCGTCCTCTTTGAAGAGAACATAGCGCCAAGCTACTAAAAATCTCCAACACACACAAGAACAAGTAAACAGATTGGGATGGTTTTAGAGCGGCCAAACCACCCTCGACTGTCGGGCGGGTCTTTATAGGCCACAGTTAACACGTGTGATGGAGGCTACCGCCGGCAGACTCGCGACACCCATCACGCGTCGTGCTATAGGTAGTACTAGTACGTACTAGTATAGTACAATATATTTAGTTAGCTCATAATTGCTACTCTCAGTACAGATATTACATTTTTTTGCACCATTACAGTCATTATTTTTGCTTGCAGTTGTCATATAATATTAACAACTATTTTTAGTTATACAATATTATAATTTCTACGTTGCTTTTACGTAACTAACAATTTCGCTTACGGTATTTTGAGTTATTCAGAATATATTTTGTACGTCGCTTAATAAATGTACAGTTTTACATTGTTTTATTTCTAATGGTAACATCATATTCTCTAAAACATTGCAAAAGTGAACCGATCTAAACTGAATGTACTAGACTAATTTTTGTATCCAAGTAGAAATTTTCTTTATTCTTAGTTTTGTGATTTATGAATTGGATCTTTAGTTAACATCTTTGTACAAAACTTCGGTAATAGTTGTAACCTAATTATTTAAATATTATCTAAATAACGTTCACTGGTGGATATATACAAATAAATGGTAATAAAAATATCTTTATCAACACCACTTTGTGTTAGTTCGTGTGTGCATATAGCCCATGAAAGCTATGCGACAGCCTGTCTTGGAGATTCACCGAACATCGCCTAGCCCTAGAACATAATAGATAATCTTGATGAAAATCAACCTTGAAACTAAAAGACTCTCATGTCTAGACTTCTTTGTGTGTTGTTATTGATATTTTTAAAGTTCAGCCGAAATCGATATCATATTCTCCATATAACACTTCCCATAATAATCTTAGATCTGGCGAACGACCTACTACAGTGTTTCCCTACATTAATTACCTGTCAAAACACAAATGCCGGTAATCACAGCCTCTGAATACAGTCTATATCGTAACATGAGAAGATATCGTAATAGCCCCGCTGGCATATTGTAAAAAAACACCTCAGCTTCGACTATTTACTAATGAATCAAGCTTTTAAACGCATCTTTTCAGTTCGTGTATCTCAGAAGCTAACGTGGGCAAGTTCGTTGGTAAACCAACTCCTAAACAGCAGCGCAGGGGTCCGATAGGGGTGAGCGATGAATAGGCTTGACAAGTAATACCTAAGTGGATCTCTTTAAGATGCAGGAGCTGCCTGTCGACATTATAGCCTGGCAAGCAGTCTTTGCAAAGACGAATATCAACTGGTCAATGTACGCGGATTTCGAGTGGCCATGTATGTAGACTAGGGCTATTCAATATTCAGCGTATAGCAAATAGAACTTTGCATTACAATTTACTAAGCTCGTATTTTGCAAGCGTTATTTACGTTAGGTTGTACTTGCACAATCAGAGTGAAGTGTGACAGTGATGCGCAGCGCTGTGGGGGTTATCCTGATCTGAGAGCTGAACGAAGACCGCTGTTGAGAAGAGACTGGGCATGCTAATTAATAATCAGATCACAGGGCATGGGAGCAAGAGTAAACAATACGGTGACGTAGATTGTGGGGCGGGTATGGGGGAAGGGCGGCTGAACCCCTCCCCTATTGGCATATATAGACTTGCATACGTAAGGCATGTGGGATGAAAACATTAGCCGAAGATGTTTATGACAATTTTCTTGGGAAAACAGTAGCATTAATCTTCCACGAAATTAAGTGCAATAAATGTAGTTCTTGTTATTGTGGGGAATGTTAGTGATTGACACATTTTGGCTACGTAGGTCAGAAAAATTATACTCCGTATGAATTAAAATTGATGCTAGTACTACTGTATTTTTTATTAATATTTACTTTAATGACTATTCTATTCAGCTACAGAGTACAGAATGATTACAAATGATGGCAAAAAATACAGTTACCATATTAAAAATGAAAACTAGAAATCATTGAAAATAATTAGAACAAGGATTATCTTCACAAACTAGTCTTACTGATTGTCATGATCATAATTATTACAATAACAACTTCAAAATATTAATTATATAATCTAGGAATTGCTTATATTGAAAACTCACGTTATTTTGAAACAGTACTAAATCAAAAACATTTTTGTAACGAACTCCATTTTCTCTGTATTCTCAAGTATTGTGTTTAGGTCTCCACAATATAAATAAATCCATCAATATTATATTTTTGTCCAATCTACACTAATGTAAAACTTATAGCCGTGGTATAATCCCACGACATATCATAATATAGCCACGAGACAAACAACCGTTTACATAACCGATGCATCCATCTAGAAACCCAGCTCACACATGATGTGTCGTCATAACATCGGGCGTCATCTTGTATAGACATGATGTTTTACCAACATGGTCGCCCCGCAGACATGACGGTAAAGGGAGCCGCGCGGCAATAAACTGTCTGTGGAAGTACCACGCGAGTCATATGACGCTGCTGGCCGGGGCATCTGCTCCGTCGCGAGACAAGGAGAGAATACGGCGCTGATTCAGGCGGCCTCAAAGTAAACCAGCGCGGAGATAAAACAAGAGCGAGCGAGAGAGAGAGACAGATAGTGCATTTATCAATAATTAATCGAAATTATACCGACTTAAAAAAGGAACGTCAAATAGGATTATGGTGGCAGGAATTCAATGAAAAATTCACATTAGGACTAACTGATCACAGAGAATTGAAACGATGAGTGCAGTATTTTTTTTAGTTTTGACTGTGGTTTGGTTTGTGGGAATGTTGCTTGAACACGATCGCTTTGTGTTTTTTAAATGTTAGGAATATAATAACTTTCTTAATCAGACTGCGCTAAACTATCAGATTATATATTTTACAAAACCGGAATTACATAATAATGTTACAATAAGTGGTGTACAAGAGATGTGATGATTGTGTATTTATATTTAATAATACTTTGTGAGGTCTGAGGTGCATTATTCATCATGTATAGTATTGATGACCGTAAGGATGTAGGATTGTAGACTTTCGAGTGACAGCTTCCAATAATTTAATTTTACCGTGTCTACCCCATTGTATTTTAAACTATTTCTACATGTAATATTATACTGTAGTAAGTAATACATTTTATTGTGTTGTAACTGTGTATTTTGGAAAATGCATCTTTGTACAAAATATATTTCCGCATCTCGTAGTGCTAATCGTATCCTACATTATTTCATATTCATGTTTATACCACCACTAACTTCGCCTGCATCGAAATTATCATATGAATGGTGAATAGCCCATGACAAAACCTGTATGGAATAATTGTAAATGCTTTCTATTTTCGAACAAAAACAAAACGTCATAACTCAATACACTCTTTTAGAAGTGTAATGCTTACGACTCAATAATTATTTTGTAAATGTGTTTTGATTTTTGAAAGGAAAGTCTGAATGTAAATATAAGCGGGAGGTGAGGTGAGGAGAGTGGTGTTTTTTTGCATTGCAACGTTGCCGATGGAAGTATTATAGGTTCTTGAAATAAAACATAAAACTAATAAGGTCCTTCCCCTTACTGTGTACGCAGATTTCCACTACCTTCAAGGCCATCACCCAGGGTTCTCGCCCTTCGCTATGTTCCCGCAGTGGTTGGACTCGGCTTGTCTCGGCTACCCGTGGCCCGAGTACTTCCGACGGCCCGCGGAACTCTGCAAGCTGCCGCCCCTGGGAAAAGGTAAGATTACCATAACCTGAGGAGAACAAACTATTGAAAATTGAAATAGCACACAATTAGTGTTGTTTTAGAAATATCTCAAGAACACAACACGCCGATAAGAAGGCGTTGTCAGAAGTGGTGTTTTTAGTCAATTTATTTTATTCTGCAGATGCAGAGTCAAGTAAAGTATAGGATTTGGTTTTGGTTGCTACGGAATTGTTTTATTATATGCTATTTTTCATAAGAAAAACAAACTCCTATATAGCAAAGCAACCATAAACAAATCCAATACTTTTTAACTCGAATGTGCATTTGGTGCTAAATGTTTTATTTAACAACTTCAATGACAACAATATTGTGCAAATTTATTACTTTTGTACTAGTCCACATCTGAGATCGTTCACACTTTTCTTAGTTGTTTTAGCGTATAAAACACGTCATTTTAAACACATAACTTCGTTTAGCAAGGTCTAATAATATTCACACGATTATTTTATGTTCACACGGGTTTTTTGACCCAATTGTTATTATTATTTTTGTAGTTACTCGCATGTTATTATTATGGCCAGCCAAAGAATGCAGCAAGGTAACAGTAATGACACTTTAAAATTGTAAACGTTCAAGTTGTTGATGTACAGTCTTTACAAGTTTCAAGTTGCTTATGGCAACAAGCGAGTGAAATGCTGTGTTGCTGAAGGATGGTCTGTGTACCTTCCAGTGTTCAATGGTGAAAATATCTCCCGGTCATCCGCATTCGTGTAAAGTAGGTAGCCCTCGATTGTTATTTCCTACGTAAATGGCTCAAGAGCTTAATAAAACACTAAATTAAACCAAATGCCTACTAATGGTTGACGGCGCCAGCCTTATACGAAATGGTCAGAGCAAATACCCCATTTACAACCACACTTTGGCGGCCATCTTGGTTTTCCAGCACAGCCGTTATGGGGGGAAAATACACATCGAATTTACTGAGTCATTTTCACTACTGATTTCCACTCCATAAACATCAATAAATCGTGAAAGATGAGAGATAGAGAGAATTCGTTCGTAGGAGGCCGCTTCAATTGAAAAGACCGGGGCTGCGACCCCTCTGTGTACACACAGGCTAAGCTCGCTCAAATCGGATTAAGGGCGGGGGATGAATTTCATACGATGACAGTCGGTGCTCTGGCTAATTCCCATAAGACTTTAAAACCTACTCAAAGAGCAGAGAGGGAAATTTATAGTACGATAGCCATTCACCTCTCTCTGTTGTTTCCGTTCTTTGACACATTTTCCCTCCTCGGTCTCGCTTCTCAAGGGCTTTGGATGGGGGTCGCCTGCTGTGCGGTGTTCCCGTATAGGAGACAAATGTAACTTGGTGACACTGATGACAGATAGGAAGTGATGCTAAAAACAACGTGACAGATATTTAGCGTCAGCAGGATTGAAGCTGACAAATATAGGATACCGATAAAAATGCATCGATAAAATACGATCGTCAGTAATTGAGGTCGTCATAAGAATATCAGAGCATTGATTCTTGGCACAGACGCCCGACCAGGGGCGAGACCCTTTCATCTCCCCCTTGATTATCTATGTTCTAGGCACAGAGGTTAACAGGCTTAACTCATTATGAATCATACCAATCATTGATCTGCTTGTTCTGTCAATAAGCTAACTAGTGTTTTCGTTTTATTCACCAGGCGCAGTTGGTCCCAACTTGGGTGCCGTAGTCGGCTCTTCCACGGACTTCTTCCTGCCCCAGCACGGCAGTCCTACCAGTGGTCTCAGTCTCCGCGGTCCAACCACCGTCCCTCCTGGAACCTACCCCGTCCCACCCCCCGGACCCCACTACCTCCCGTCCCCCCTCCTCGGCTACCCCCACCCCACCGACATGCTACCCACATCGTCAGAGAAACACTCCTCAAAGCCGGGATCTGCGTTCTCCCTCACGTCCCCTCTTTGTCCCCCCTCAGTCCCCGCGCCGCCTAGTCCGACGTCCACCTCCCCTGGAGTCCCGAGCTCGACGTCACCCGTCGAGGAGGTGGTTCTGGTCAAGTCGGCGTTCCAGCAGGTGCGGCCGGCGCACGCGGTGACGGCGACGGCGACCAAGGTGGAGTTGAAGAGTGAGAGCCCGGTGCTCCGGAGTCCTCCGAGGTCCCCGTTGTCGGAGCCGAACACGGCCATCATCAGCTCCTCTGTGACGAGGTCTGGTACCCTCCAGACGCACAAGAACGTCTGGAGGCCGTACTAACCCAGCCTCGAGCCATGACAGTGCAACCAAAGAATACAGTTACCCCGCAATGTACTTTCACCCTGAAGACATGGAGGGTGGTCTATGTGGATATAGTTACTCTGTTACCTACCCTAATTCTGGATGCCTCGAGGCCTTAATACAAGAGTTTTACCAAAGAGACATACGTGAATTAATGATGCCTTACGTATTAGAATTATCGCCAAACCCTTATTACTTGGGTGAAAGTGAGACGTGTGATAGGAATTATTATTATTAGATAGTTGATTGCTTAAAGGCTTTAATGTGTACATCTGTACAATGCCACGCATAATTGAAACATGAAATTCTTCGGGCTCTGGTATAGTAACAACATTTCATAACTGTGAATTTTTGTGTGGAATAATTAATTTCTCATCTTTTCTTGAAATCTCTTAAATTGATAATTTAAATCTTGACATTTTGACTGTAAATGTTGTATATTTGACATCACTCAAAGTATTAGGCCTACCTCGGGTCATTGTACATAAGAAAGTCTGAAATGGAATGATTGCAGAGTTATATTGAGTGAATGTGTTTATGTTATGTTGTAATTGTAAATAGTTTAAAATAATAAAACATAATTGTGTGAAACCGGATATGTGTCTATCATTGTAATTTCAACTTATTCATTTTCAATATGTCAGTCTACTTATTTGTAATTTTGTATTATATGTAGTAGGTTTCCAACTATGGTTGTGATTGTGCGTTGTGTAGATATTTTTGTATATCATGTGTACATTAAGATATTGTTCTAATTGATAACTAATAGTCTTCAAATTAAAATCAATTATAATTCCAAACATCATCAATGTTATTAACATTTCCTCCTGTTTAGGATTATATTATTTGTAACAACAGTTATATAGAAGTATAAATGTCCAAAACGATTAAAGGACAATGCGAATACAAGACATTTCAGTTTTGTTCCCGAAATCATACCATGCATGTTTTTTTTAAATCTAGATCTACCATTTGTTGATATCCTCTGCCCTGTCAGTAAAGTGAAGGCTAACATACATTACTCCACCTCCAATAATGAATATCCTATATTTTTCAAATATTCCTGTCATTAATATGCTAAGAGATAAGTGGAGAAGCTGACTTGGATGAGGGAAGACGGTGAAAAGAGTAAAGTAGTGGAAGCACAGTGGAAGTGGAAGAAGCGGGAGGAAACGCTGAGCCCGGCAAGCTTAGTAATTGAAAGTTTTATGACCTATACACAAGGATTATTATTATTATGTTTAGCAAAGAGTGTCGACCAAACATCAATCTTTTAAAATTGATCAAAAGTCATATTTCACTTATCATGGATCTTCGACAAAAATCATTTTAATACGACTAACCTGTATAATATGCAAAGGGGACGACAAAATACCAACGTTACACCTACCCTAATGCTTCATTCATTGTCTTGCCAAGAGGGCCTAATATTTACTAGTTTGTACTATGGAAGGGTCGTTTAAACGTTTAAGGTCCAAATTCACCACGATCCGATTTACTATAGGCCTACTCTCGGAGTGGTTACCATGGTTTCAACGAACATTACATACAAAATGCGTGGTGGCTTCTACTAGGCGCCATTTTTGATCTCCGATTAAGAGAAAATCGCCAGATTAAAGTTTGGTGAAGCGACAGACGATGGTAGAGAGTTTAAGTTTATATTTGTGAACTAAAAAAATAAACCGTAGTCAAATTGTCTTCATTGCTAAGCAGAAAGTCATAATATCGATTATAGTTTATCCAATTCCTCAAGTCGGCTCAAAATCAAATAGCAATTCCCTGTTCCCACTATGAGTATCAGAGCCTTCTTTTGGTAGTGTCACAACTCAACACACTGCGGTAGAACGCACACTATAGCTACTAGAAAATCAAAATAAAACACACATTTTTCTCATAGAATGGGCTCCCCCCCCCCCCCACCCTATGAGAAAAATGTGTGTTAAAATGGGGGGGCGTAAAAGTTTTGGTATTTTTAAGGGCGAAGCCCGCCGTTTAGAATGGGACGGAAATATCATGTTTTATTTCAACTTCTTACGTGGAAAGAAAACCAGTTAGTACAGAAATAAAAGATGTCTGTAAAAGGTAAGAGTCTCGTCCGTGTGGCTATAGAAAAACATTGCTTCAAAAAGAAATAATTAACAACAAAATAACATCTTAAAAAGTAACGAATTGTCACCAAAAATAGTATTTTTACCTTCGCACTGCTTTGTTAGTGGAAATTAAATTTTCTTTTTTTCTCGTTAGGAACAAAGTACATGAAATCGTCTAGAACTTGGTCGCTGTATCTTTTATAGTGTTCTTGTAAAGTATTGATGAACGAAAGGTTTGCACTAGCCAATTAAAAAATTAATAATTAATTGGATTCCTTTTTAATGACAACCTATAATGAATGTAAATATTTGAAAATTTGTTAGTCCAGTTTCAAGCTCTTAAAAAGCTTAATGTTGCTTAGAAAACACATTTTTAATTTACTGTTTCGATCAATCTTTAATTTTGCGCGGTTGTAATAGTTAAGACTTACCTTTCCCGGTTTGCCCTTGACGCAAGTCCTAAGTGTATGCCACTTAGAGACGATGGCTTAAATCGTGCATAAGGCACGGTTTTTTGTAATTGTCCATCTTCATATATCACTCCTCAAATCCTCATCGTCTCGAATAGCATGACTGTAAAGTCTGCAAGAACAAAGACGTAAAACAACAAGAATCATCATCATCAAGTCAGCAACTAAATCACTTTAGGGGAGACATTGTTAGATACGAGTATTATCTAATAACGAAAAGCTTAAACAAATTACAGTATAATTTTAGTTGTCTCCTATAGATTGAGTATCGATAAATATTTCGGCAATCAACTGCAACCCCTATTTCGAGACAGTGTTGCCACGTCGCCCATACTCCAACGTGGCCGCGATACCGTTTCAAAGCCCTTGTAAAAATATCGAATCGCTAAAGCTACTTCCGACAAGCAATTATGAAACCCATAACAAGTTTTGTGGTGACGTCTACCCCCCACGTTCTTATCGTTCATCCTAAAGAGCTACGGCGGGCGACGGAGGGAGGGGGTAAAATCTCAGCTTTCTTTTCACTCAATTTAATCCAATTTGCTTCCTTCCTCTACTTACTGGCTACCAACCGCAGAATTTTAAGTGCTTTTTCCGTCCCTCACCTTTAGATACTCGAGCGCGGAGCGTCGCGTCGCCTCACCTTGGGCGTCGCGACGACAGACAGAGGGAAGTAGCGCTCACGCCGGGCGCAATCTTACCGATAACGACGAGGAAACTACACGGCCTGGCGGGTAGGGTGTAACGATTAATACAATGGCTTTTTTTTAATACATTCTCAATGCATAACATGTTGTTTAGATAACATACTAGTAGGTAATATATAGGCACTTGTTGAGTTATGGGACGTCATATAATTTGCAGAATTCAAAGCCATTCATTTAATTAAATAAAACTAAAATTAAGAATATAGAATAACTTAATAATAATAATAATAATAATAATAATCGTAATAATAATAATAATAATAATAATAATAATAATAATAATAATAATAATAATAATAATAATAATAATAATAATAATAATTAATAACAGCCGGTGAAGCTAAATAAACACAATCTTATCTTATCTTATCTTATCTTGTCTTATCTGTGGTGCTATGCGTCATATGTAAGATCCTTCTTTCGATCCCGCGTTACACAATGAAGCCCCCCCCCCCCCCCCCAAACACGTCACAGTCATTCGTAACATAGTTTCTTACATGCTATTTACACATGATTTAAATAGTTTACTCTTTACTATATGTATTAGACAAACACGATAGCTAACAGATAAGCATGGATGGAAGCCAATAAGTACTTTGCATCAAAATTACTACACAAAAAGGTTAAACTTTTACAAGATAGAGATTGCGGAACATTTCCTATGGTATGTATTTGCGCACGTAACAAATATTAATAATGAGATCGCTGAAACTTAGCCACGCTTTATCTGAAAATTTATTTAAAAATACATATCTACATTTTTCAGTGAATTTCCGTGCACAAATTTGCCGCCAAGAGGTGACCTTGCTTCACATGATGACAGGTTCAACTAGAATCATACCTAGAATACACTGGTGGCATAAGCTTATAATGCTGTGATATTAATATTAGTGCAACGTTGTCTCGCCCCCCCCCCCCCCCCCCCCCCCTCCCTAGTAATGTGATTGCGACTACAATGATGATCTGCAGAGAATAGTCTCTAAAGCACTCGAAGCACCCATCCATTCGAATGATAAAACGCTACACGCGGCTCTCTCTGAACTTTTCAACAGAAAACCCCTCATCGAACCTGCGTCTACTGAAACCCGTGTAAACAGAGACAGTGTTGAGTGTGACAAGGATGTTGGTTGGTCCGTAATTAGGTCTGTCTGATTGTCAGCCAAGCGTGCTACTCCTCTAACACTCTCTAATGATTCAATGAGCAATAACCGCCTGGCTTGGCCCTCTAAACACGCTGGCCATGGTAACGAAGCCATCTGCTAGCTCGGCGGCGGCACACTCTGTCTACACTTTGAGGTACACGCAATCAAAAGCTCTATTGTTTGACATTTCAATATTCTGTCGAGTAAGGTTGAGAAGCTTTGAGTCGTGACGTATATTCCGTCAACTTTGTATTTGTACCTCTGTTCAGGACACCAACTGCAAACTGAGTACTATTATAGAAATAGTGTAGTTAGGAAGTTTGCTAATACAATTTATTAATAGATACAAATATGCAAAGTATAACATTATAGAATGTAACTAGGGCTGCCCATCGATAAAAAAACATCGATTTTGCGCGAAGAAATATCTAAATCGCCCCGCGATATCGAAGTTTCAAGTGACGTATCGATATCGGTGATATCGCGATATCGACACTTTTCTCGTCTGCTTTTAGGGTTTCCAGACCAGCCAGAGGGCATTTATTATAAACAATATTACGTAAATAAATATTTTAACTTTGAAATGTCTTATTATGTGTATCAATTTGTGTGTTATACAAACTATTCGAAATTTTAAATATGCACATAAAACAGCGATATTGTGATTGTCGTGACGTGACGAAAAAGTTTTTTGTTGTTTACAATTAGGTTATAAGGCGCTAATTCTAATTCGATATCGCGATATGTAAGATATACTAATTCTATATCGATATTGAATTATCGATATCGTTGGGCAGCTCTAAATATAACACACATGATTAAGTCTGGTCTGGTTAAATATATAGAATATGTCTCAAAATGTCTCAAAATTATAGTAGTACCTCGTTTTCAATATCCAAATAGCAAGTAAAAAAAATAGGCAATCATTTATAATTCACTACCATGTCGATTCTTTTATCATTGTCATTTGACAGAAAAACAAGAAAGTATAATGCACTGTACTTTATTTCCAAACAATATTTCCGTTTTATTACATGATTTTATTCAATGATTTTATTCTGTCGTCAGATTTTCCAATCGATTTTTGACCCACTACTATTTTACCGATTTTTTTTTCAAATCTTACATAGGCTACGAGTCCATTTCCAGACAATACATTTTTTCTATTAGCCATGTTCTCTTATGTGGTTTTATTAAAGTCGCGATCTCTATCAGCAAATTTCGCAATCGATTTTTAACCCACTTCTATTCTATTATACTAATTTGCTTCACTTTTTGCATTATTCATATAGGTATCATGATGTTGGAACATCCTATAAAACTAATACACCCAGTTTCCTCATACATGTACATAAATCTAGAATGTATACAACAAACGTTGACCTATATTTATGTTATTCACGTGTTTAGTTCAATGCTGGATATCGGTTTGACGTAAAACCAAGTAATACTGTGTTTATGTTTATATTCCACGACTTTTTAGCTCGTCGTTTACGTTTTATATCGAACCAACTGTTCATTGTTTATGCGCACGTATCATTAAGTATTGTTGCGTGATTTGCGCACGTGGTTACACATTTATATAGGTTGTGTATGATCATACATTCAAACATACATTCACACATACACAGGAACACATTCATTTAATTGCTTACATATATTTATTTGCATGGTTTTTCAGTGTTATTATTATTGTTGTTATTTGTATAGTAAATTTTATGTTGATAATTCTTTCTATTAATTTTAGGGGAATGTAGATCACAATTTACTAGTATATGTGCCACACTTTCCACGAAACCCCCGTTGTTTTGTTCAGTGGGTAGCAGTGATTGATGCTGGTTGGCAGCTTCTATCCCAAGAAGAATACGAACTGAAAATAGAAATATACGTACCCATTGATCCTGATGTTTTTGGAGATTATTGAGAAGTTAATATAATCCTTCTTTTTTATGAATGACCAATAATTATTTGAGATCTACTTTCCAACAACATTATTAAAAATTATTCAAATTCTTGGAATTTCAGGATGAAACAAAACATACCTCATGAGTGATGAAACAATAGCTAAGTACAAGCACAGATAGTTGTCTGTGGTACAAGTCACTAAGTAATGATACATGGGAAGAATATCGTAATATATCGACAAATAAAATACATTTTTCAACCTAGCGAGACCTTCACAAATTGAGTTTAAAATATATGAAAAAGTATTTGTAAATTGTTATGTCACATGCATTGCAACTTTGCATCATTGGTATAAGGTAAAATAAATTCACTAAAATTGCCTTGGATTGATGTTGTAAGGGTAGTTACTGTAGAACGTTAAAATGGATGAGCTTATTTGAGTGTGAGTAGAAGGCCAAGTGTTCTGCATAACCTGATTAGAGGAGAGTCAGAAATCTGAATTTTAAATCCCAGCGTTCCCCAATTATTCCCGGGGTTGTCACCCGCCGCCCATCAAACAGCACCATGCAACCTGCTCAACGAAGCGCGGTTGATGTGCCCTCCCTATAGGGTCCATGCACACCTCCGTATTTACCCCGCTATTGAAGGGGCCCTGCAGTACGCATGCGCGAGGATCGAAGAAGCAACAATGAGTGCATTGGCTCGTGTAATGTGATGAAACACGATGCCTGTTCATAGAGACTCACGCCAGAAAACATTTAACAAAGAGCAGGTTTTAAAGAGAACAGCCAAACAGCTGTCGGTCGCTGGACATGGTATTGCAGGACATGTCTAGTTTGGCTACTTTGCATGCAGAGTAAACAAATCTAAACCTTTACAGTTTTAGCACAGTTCTTTAACAACGATAGTTATTAGACTATCATCCTTGTAGTGAGAGGTAACAATCGCATAGCACAGGAATGAAATGCTTTTGAAATGTTTATTTGTATTTCAAATTATTATTGTGAAATAATATTAAATACCACCATTTTATAATTACGAAATGAATTCATGAATATGAGTATTTGATTTTTTATAGTAGGGTTAATAGCCTATTTGTTGTGCGGTTGAATATATGAAAAACTTCAGTTTTCCTCATATTTATAGTTTTGTACTAAAGAAGCAATTTTAACTAGTATTTAACCATAGTATTTATGTTAAATCACTGTCAAAAATGGGTACTCAAATCTTTATTATACGCATCGTAAAATTTCTAGAAAGTAAAATTATTTCGGGAAGCCTATAACTGAATAAAATGTCTTGATTTGTTTAAATTATTCCGAGACCGGCACCGCCACCAAGCCGTTCAATGTTATTGTCTTACAATCTTTTTTTTTTTTTATCTTATGCCGAAAGTTTGATTTTCAATCATTTTTCTTCCTAGCTATCCAGTAAATATGTGCTTCCTTCTCTGGCCCGCTCAGGTTATTTGGCAGGGCGTCAATGTCAGATTTAAGTGCAGCACAGCTGAGGAGATGTGCTCTGTCCTGAAAACCTAATGTACATAATTTGCAAGTTGCTGGTTCCTTTGTTATTTGAAATCGACTCAAGTGGTGCTGCAGGACATCGTGTCCTGTGGCCAGCCGAAACTGCGCTGTTGCCACTTTTCTTGACCATGATTTGTCCGGCCCTTTGAGCACCTCGTCTCGCCACAGTTTGTGGTTCGTCTTGGACTCTTGAAGTCTTATCATATGATGTCTTGAGGCCCTCCTTAGCAAGGTTTTTGGCAGAGTTGAAGGAAATACTCGCCGTGTCGGGTGCCGATCTAAATAAGGCTACTAAAGCCACCAACATAGGTTTATGAAAGGTGCGTTAACCAAAGTTACGTATTTGGCTAATTTTCTGTACACTAATTTTGTTCATCCCCCATTCGCCTCACAATTCTTTAACATTCATTCAGCATTCTTTAACCTTGACTTTTTGAAATATTAGTAATTGTAATCTTCTATAAATCGGCATTTATTTCTAAATGAAATTACATTGATTTCCTTTGAGCCAATTTTTTTAAATGAGATTTGTGTTGTATGGTTAAAAATATTTTACGTAACTAACTACTAAAAAAACTACTTTTAAAACTCGATATCTTCAATATTTCTGCCAATCGGCTTATGTTGTCGGAGTGATACTGTGTTTGTGACTGTGGGTCTAGAACCATGACATATGGAGATAACTACAATAGCAATTTGCTTCCGACTAAATTCTATATTTTTGTTTACAACGTTTAAAAACTATCTGAAACGAATCTTTGGTACGAGTTTTTCAGTTTTGTTTGCATATTTTATGAAAAATTATTATTTATAGATTTCACTTTATTCCAACCTTTCTACACTGCCATTTTGAATATTCAAAATACCTTACCAGCCATTGGTTATTCTTTTTACCAAAGTAAAAAAGTTTCGAAAGTTTCAGTTTGAAACAAAAATAAGCTGATTTCCTAATCTTTAAGCACCCCTTAAAAGTATATGAGATCATAGAATGTTGATGATGTCCTAATGAGGTGACTTGTATCATGATGTATGCTTGAGATTGAGAGTAGTTTACTGTTCAGCCCTGTCGCTCAAATAAAACGCAATCTCACTGTCTGATGAGGCTACTTGTTGAGTCTCCGTTCATCAGGAGGGGACGGGGGTCCTTTCTTCCTCTCCTCTCTTCGCGAGGAAGACGAAAATTAACTCAATAGTCGCAATTCAATTCCGGATGTCGCGTGAATTCGGTTTTACTGAGATGGATTTATTTTATCCAACATTCGAATACACAAAACAAAAGTTTGGACTTCCCGTAAAATGCAGTTGTTTTGTTATTCGAATAAATAACATTCTAAAAAATGTATTTATTGTTTACACACTAACGTACAGGAAGTGATGGACAGTATTTATTATATTGTCCTTCGCTGATGCGTTGCTACTAAATTTATCCCCAATATTTATACGTGTCTATTTACATCTCCAATATATCATGTAGTAATTTTCCCTGCTCTAACAGCTGTTATTACTTCTGCTATGGATAAATACATGTATTCTCACTTTATTTTTATATACACAATATAATGAATTGAATAAATAACAGGGTAAAGTTTCAATTAAAATTATTACAAATCAAAGTTAAAATGTCTAATGAAATATTAATATAAAGAACTTACAGTAATAAGAATGCAATATACAGTTCTTGCTTCATAACATGAAGCTGTGCTGTGTTGATCTGTATGCATACATCTCTCGACGTATAAATACACACATCAATCCCCAATATTAATCAATAAGCAATCCCGTCTTTCTAGCAAATTAGTCATCGTATGTACAGTTACAGAACATTGCAATTTCCCCTTACGTAGATTGTTTTCAAATATAAATCATTTCAAATGTTATTGAACGAAAGGTGATATAATCACACATTATTTTACTTCCTTGCAACGAAGTTTGTTCTTCTAAACCCGACGAGGTCCGAGCCAACCACTAAACCAGCATCCATATTTTTAACTCCCCCCCTCCCCCCCCCCCCTCCTGCCTTATCAGCGAGCATCTCTGTCCAGTCCGAACGTTTTCCGCCCTCCGGCGTTGAAGCGAACCAACTTCATTTGCCACCGGAAGTTCGCCGGCCGAAGGATAATTTCCCGCCAATGAAGCGCATGGTAATTAGGGCTGCGAGGTCAGTCAACGTGAAATACCAGATACAGAGCCAATACTAATTAAGATAGGCCTTCCTGTGTCAAGAGAAAGCAATTTGCTCTCCCAACGCTCAACTAATGGATTCTGCATGCGTATTTATTCATTAGAAACACATTTCCGCAAGTGCCAATTTAAGGTAATGCATGAATGTATAGAAGGATAATGTTTTTTAAATGTGTACTTTATGTGTGGAAATACATAAACGAAACTAGGACCAAAAGCTTTCGACCAATGTTGTGGTTTATGATGACGATGATGATTTTTGTTGATTTACATCTCTATCATATTATCAGATCTATATAGTTCATAATAGTCAAAGTGTTTGGAAATAACACTAAAATAAAGAAGATCCAACTCCCTTTTGGCACCGGGCAAGGAACAATGTTGCATATGCGTAGGCATTATTATAAGTTCCAAAGTTGACTTTATGACATGAACAATTTTAGACCCTTGTTCTTGTTTACATCTTCATAATTTTTTGTGATTGTATCGTGGAATTATCTAACTAAGTGAGCATAATATCTTTGTACCAAAAAGCCTCACTTTTATAATCTTGTTAGTGCTGCAATCTCAGCATTGCTTATAAAATGTGTGTTTTATCCACACAAAAAACACAACACAAAAAATGAAATAAAAGCTCCGCCAACGACAAGTGTATTGTACGCTCGTAGTAATCGTATGGTCTAGTGGGCTGTAGCAACTGTGGAATGTAATACTCACGACAAAAATTTGGCCATTGGCAAAACAAACTTTCTGTGATATAGGAAATTAAATAATTAGAAACTAAAATCAGTTGGTGCCTGGTAGACCTATTTGCTTCGCGCCTGATCAGTGAGACAGGCTCTTAGTTAGCTAACCTAATTCACATGTGTGCAGCTTTTGGTTCCATTTCTGAGCGGAATAAGTAGAGGTACTTTATTGGTCCTCGACCGCTTCTCATTTTCACTACGTTATTGCTTCACATCTTCAGTTCGTACTCAATTTCAATTACTTACTTAAAGTTAATTTACTTTTGTTATTTATATATTTATTAACGTTCAGCTCAGCAGCATAAAATCTTCATAATTGATAGTATCTATTTTCAACCAATCAATCTAATCAACACACCTAATTTGTAATTCAACACATGTTCTAAAAGCATGATTATTTACATTATAGCACAGACAACGGATTTATACCGTTATCTGTGATTATAGTATTGTACCCAATAAAAGCACTGTGAAGCGATGTAAACTTGCAACATTTCCCTATCTCCATTAAATTGTGCTGTCCCAAATGTTCAGTAATCCAGTTGAAAGCTTCGGTCATTTCATCAAATTTGAAAGTTTGGCTGTGAAACGATTTACGAAGCATGTACATTATATCGTTTATAGTTTTGTGCCCCCCCCCCCCCCCCTCCTCCCCTATCAGGTCAATTCTAAAGCGCATGCCCACTACAAAGTGCGCCGGTGCTCTAGAACCCCGCAATATAACTTTCCCCAAGGTTAATATCGTAAACCGGTGGTTACAAACAGCTGCCATAGCTAAGCACAGCGGACCACAATCTCATGTTAATATCAGACATTCCTACAGCAACAATGAAGGTCATAAATGATTCAGAGCAAAGAATATTGCCACATTTGCAGCCATAAATCAAGCAGTAAGTAGGCCTAGAACTATTTACGCACTTAGGTACTGTAAGTTCCATAATTGTAACGGGTAATTTTCAAAAATGTATTTTGGTGGTTACACTTAAACAGAAACATGCTACAAATAGATAAGATTTATGGACAAGACCTAAAGAAATAGAACACGTGGTTTTGGAATTTGTGTACTTTACTTTCATATTTAGTTATATAAGATAGCCTCCCCTATTGTTATGTTTTATGCAATTAGTGTGTTGTATTTAATTCGTAAGATATCAAAATTGCTCATCAAATGTCATACAATTATTACAACAAAATTTGTTTGCAATTTTGTACTCAGAAAGTAAGCATTGCAAACAATATAACACAGTTTCAATACTTATAGGTAGGATTAAAAATTTTAACTCATCTATGCGGTTTTTGGTGAAAATCTATGTTTTCTGGCAACAACTAAGTCTAAGGAAAGGAACAGGCAAAAGATTTATTTTCTTAATTCTTAATTTACCACAATGATCGATGATGAAAATAACGTACACATTCATGAACGTCTTGGACGTTTACTCTGCCATATAGGAAACTATGGATTCCTTGTTGCAGCCCGGTCAGGCAGTTTCTATTGCGGGTGAAGTTGCTCAATTTATGGATGCCCTAACCTTCTCTCTTGGAGTGATTCTGATTAATGACGTTACTTTTATAGGTGAAGTAAATTTGCATTATATAATGTTTAGGTCTATATTTTACTTTTATTTTAATAGCTCGTATATTTCGCGTAAAACAGGAAGTTCTTTGTCACATCACATTCACAATCCCTAACCTTTGATGAAAGTAGGGAAATTGAAGTATGGATATAATATTATAGCATTTTCATTTGGAGTTCATAATTCAATTTATCTTAAACGCATTTTTCGTGCAGTTGTACAGACTTTTGATTCCCTTTAACTTTCTATTATAAATCTTATGTAATATTAAAAAAAACTGTAGTGTAAACTAAGTCACATAAATAAATAAAATAAATATTCACATCATTTTGATGAAACAAATGTACGTTTGATTAATTCCACCAGTAGGTACGCATGAGCTGACCAGTGAACGTGATCACAAGTCAAAACTAACTGCATTTAAATGGCGAGCCAGCCCATCCCGGGTAGGAATGTGATGTGTGCAAGTTATATGATGGGCACGACGAATTTAAATAAGAATTTGAAGCTTTCACAAATTGACATAATAGACCCGAAATTGTTTACAACCCACTTTCTATATTGCCGATGCGGTTTATTGCATGGGGGGGGGGCAGCAGCCATAACATGACCAGTTGACCAGTTGACCCACTCAGAGTCCTTGAACCAACATTTACTGCTATTCGCGATCTCAAGGACGTTTGAAAGTGACGTCACTGGCCAATGTGGCGGCCGTGCCGGGTTAATTTCTCTGTGTGACATTGGCGGTATCGCTGGACGTTGATCACTTATCTCCTTCTAGCTGTTATTCTATTGATTTTGAAGGAAAAACTTATAGGAAAGCGCAGTTAGTTTACATGCCAATAGTCATCAAAAAGGTTATTTCAAAATTATAGACCCAGTAGTTTACTTGTTATAACAATTCACGCAAAAAATCGGAAAATTAGCAAAATTTCTTATTGTTTTCTCAATTTAAATTGTTGAAAAACTAATGATCGGATTTTGACGAGAGTTCCTTTGGAACATGAACCAACAATGTGAGAAAATAAACAAATAAACTTTCTAGATAGAAAGTGCCCCGAACGAAAATTCATAGCATGCACTAACATGCAGGGTGCAGTGGTTGGACCTCAAAAGCAGCGGTTTTGGCCGTGAAACTACGCACCCTGCATGTTAGTGCATGCTATGAATTTTCGTTCGGCGCACTTTCTATCTAGAAAGTTTATTTGTTTATTTTCTCACATTGTTGGTTCATGTTCCAAAGGAACTCTCGTCAAAATCCGATCATTAGTTTTTCAACAATTTAAATTGAGAAAACAATAAGAAATTTTGCTAATTTTCCGATTTTTTGCGTGAATTGTTATAACAAGTAAACTACTGAGTCTATAATTTTGAAATAACCTTTATGATGACTATTGGCATGTAAACTAACTACGCTTTCCTATAAGTTTTTCCTTCAAAATGAATAGTATAACAGCTAGAACGAGATTAGTACCGCGTGGTTTGTGCGAGAATCGGTAGACAGTTAGAGCGCTAGACCCGTTAGCTTAGGGATAATTTTGTCCGCTAGGGGCGTATCGAAGTTTTGCGATCGCGAATTCAATGTACGAAGAAAAACGTGAATACATAAAGCCCCTTTTAGCTTGTGTTGAAGGTTGTCTGTAACAACAACTAGTGACTCACTCCTTGGTATGGTTTTTGGTTAGTTCTGGTTGACAGTGGATTTGTAGCGTTATTGTATTTTATTCTTTAGCCATTTCTCGAATTATTGCCTTTGTCTATTTTGTTTGTATTTATTCGGTCGTTGGCCCCTATGGAGTCCAGAGAGTACTATACGAACATGTTATAGGAACACATCATACACTTCCTACATGACAGTAGTCTAATTTAAATCAACATGTTAAATACTTATTTATAGTAGATTAGATTGGTAGAATGAAAATAGAATGTGATTAGCAATAACGTCAGTCAGTCCTCCTATCAATTCTTGATAAATCATCAGAAAAAATCCTTTCACTTCTTTCCGTGTCACATTTCATTTGATATAATCAAATAATAAGTCAGAAGCTTTAACTAGATAATTGTAACATATTGTGTCTTTTTACGATAAGAACTATTTAATATCGAAATGCATGCATGCTATGCATCACATTGCCTCGCGAACGTTGGTGGACTGACCAAATTCACAATTTTTCATGGGACGGTATAATAGGAAGACAGAGACACAGTGGTAAAAAAAACACAATGGAGTGCTAGTTTTTTTCTGTATGTTTTTTTTCTGGAATGTATTGTAATTTTTGTGTATATGTTTGCTTTTGAAAGAAAGTTTCCGAAAATTTACAGAAAACATGTAAAATGGCTTGGGGGGTGGGGGGTGGGGGGGGGAGGGGTATGCCTACTTTTGTTTAATAAACTTCGCATCTATCAATTGATTCTGTCCAGTTATTATTTGAATATATTAGCACGCATTCTAATCACTGAACCATATGTAAGTAATGACAGTTTGGATAAGTCATGGCAAGATGGTGCAATATTGATGTACGCTGTTATGGGTACGAGCAAGTGTTTTGAGTCCCCCCCCACCACCCCCCAAGCTCTAAGAGGGTGAGTCACGATCCAGTATGTTACATACCCCACCCCCACCCACTTGCTTACATCGGGCGCACGAGGGATCAAGAAGGGGCCACGAGGTTTTTTATAGGGAGTTAGGAGAACAATGGTTTGTGTTTTCATCTCTTCTAGGAAGTAACGAGATCGATCCGTGATGACAACTGTTCGCCGATATTTTCTAGGAGAGATATATGTCAAGACAAGACCAGATTTTAGACTCGGAGGCTTTTAACAATGCCGTATAATATATAATATACATTTATGGAAGCAATTGCGCAATACAAGAAGAAAATACCATGTACACACTTAAAGTTTTGAGATATGCTTTTACAAAACAAAAAAACAACTATAAATAAAAAATAATTATTTCGCGGCAAGATGATGCGTGGTGACCAAGCACAACGTATTCGGTCGCGGTGCTGCCGCGCGGCAAGATTTGAGGTAAGTCCTGATTGGTCAGCGCGCGGCAAGAGACACGAAAACCCGCCATTAGTTTGTGGGCGGTTTCAATCAAAAGAAATTTCAGATGTTTTTTTACTATAGGCCTACCAACGCTTCCACATTATCAAATAATTGTAGCGTTCACTAGGAATATATACGCTTAAATTTACGGACACAATTTGGGTATTATCATCTTTGTCTGGAAGATATAAACTCATTAAATTTTCTACTGGAAATGATGTAAATTTAAGCAAATGAATATTGCATATTCTTAAATTACCAAATGTTATTTATAACTATAAGATTTTGCTCATTGTGAGATTTCATTTTCACCGCAATATCCCCAAATTAATGTACGGTTGTACCACTTGATGTTAACGTAAATGTCATCAATTATAGCTTCAGAAGGTAAACGTGGTACACTATTTACATGGTACCAAAACAATTGGCCCCAACTTATTATGGCGTGACAAGTAACAATATAACATTCAATTTTACCATTCACAAAATAACCAAGCCATTGTAAAGTAGTAACTGAAGCATAAAATAATGAAACAAATACATTTAAACAAAAAAATTTCAGTTATATTCAGGTTTCCGTTTTTGTTCATAAATAATTATGAGAAAACCACACCTATACGTATTTAGTGCAACATAACGTATTAAAATAAAGAAGGTGTACTATACCTTTAATTTTTTTAAATACATAGTAAATACAAAACAAAAAACAAAAATGTAATAAAATAGAGTTAACATAATATAAAATTTTAAAAAATTATGCTCAAATCTAAATGAAAACATGATTATGGCGAAGGATGTTATAGATAATACAAAATTATAAAGTCGTGAAGGACTCTTAAAAAAGGAGGTATTTTCCGGATCATTATACTTATAAAGTAGTAGCAAAGATTACTGGGCGGGGTAGTCTAGTAAGGTAAGTGTTGTGGTGCAAGAGGTAAGAAGCTCCACATTTGTCAGATATTCGTCGGCGTGTTCGTGATGACTGGCATTTGAACGGTGGTACCACGTCCCGGCCACATTACCGCATGCACTCACACTCATGCCGCAACCCCCTAGGACTACCGCAATCCAGGCTTGCATCCGCGACCAAAAACTCACCCCAGGCCTTCGCTTCTAGCCCTTCTTTCACTCTTTTATATAAAACAACCCCTCATCCCCCAATGATGAATCCTGCCCCCTACTATGCATTCGAAGACTCACCCCTAAAATCAAGTTATTCAGAAGTACAATAATGTACAAAATAAAGTGGTTACTCGAACTCCCTATACAATAACACACAATAGAAATATGTTGAAATAAACTTTTAGTGTAGAAATGGGAGGCCAATATTTCCAAGTTTTCAAGTTTAGCTTTCAAGAAAAGTTTTGCACATCTTCAGAGTTTACATATTTCAATTTGTAACTTTTGTTTGGATGGGAGAAGTATAATTTTCTAGTAAATTATCTATTTATACTTTTCATGTAGTTATTAGAAGTTGTTAACGTTAAATAAAACAAATTTATCACAATATTGATAATTATGTTTTCAGAGGATATAACAATGTTCCACGGTTTTGTAGTTTGACAAATTAAATATTTATTTTAGCAAACGCAAGACCTCTCAATACTGTCATTGACGGGTATACAAAATAAGGGTAAAGTGAATAACAAATGAAAATAATAAATAATTTAAACTTTTTTTGGGGAATGTAATAAACTTTATTTGGCTCTATTCCCGATGGGCGTGCTGGTATAGGTAAATCATCAAATTATATAATAAAGTATATTTTGAATTGAGTTGTTTTGTCCAAAGACACGAGTCAAACTATTAAGAGTATCTACTTGATTGTTGTTGCTTGCCACGCAACAATGCATGAATGATACCACTTAACTATAACGTTTTACTCAATTTAAACAAATATACTGTTATCTGGGACTCTGAAGATCACGGGAACGAAAGAGCCACCGTCAAAATTCAATTATCAACAATTATTATTATCAACTAATTAATTATCAATCATCAACAATTATCAGTGTATGAGTGTCCAGATTTTGTTATTATTTAAATGTAGCTACTTGGTACAGAGGGTCTTGGTAGAGATTTAGGCATATGAGAGTAGTTTGAAGGAAAGTCATAGTACAATGATAGAACCCAATCTTAGAATTTGCTCTAAACACTTGTTCTAGGTTTGTCGTATCGAACCAATGACCTCACTCACGAGTCGTGCGCTGCAGCAACGACGAAACGCTTCTCCTGACAGGATACAAAACATCAAGGTCTTGTTCGTGATAAAGAACTTGTTGGACTGGTACAGTTTAGTATTGGTGATAGTATGGTCTAGTTTTCAAAAGACATGAACAAGGTGAAACCCAATGCACAAATCTAATTTTGTGATTCAATGACCATCTCTCACAGCCTAAATGCCATATTTATTACGCAAAATGTAATCCTAAACAAACTGAAAAAAGTATAACCCAAGAGGGAAAAAAACAAACCATAGAGAGAGAAGAGGATGGGAAGAGAGAAAGAGCAAGAGAGAGAAACGGAAAGAGAGGGAGACCAAATCGGAAAAATAATAGCAAACTAGGGGATTGGTTTGGGCATTTTAATCTAAAGCAAGCCACACAGATGTGTGTATATGTGAGTAGGGAATCAGTAATCTACCCCCTCCTCCACCTCATCTGCATATCCAAAATACTGCCCTCTTTCCTTCCCACCCCCAGAATGCATTACGTGAGCTCTGCATAGACGATATGATTGAGAAGCAATTTGAACAGCATCCCCTTTTAAGGGGGTAGCTCTTGGGGGTTTGTGGATTTCTATAAGCTTTCCTTGGGGTGGGGGAGGGTAACAAAGGGTGACCGGACACGCATTGTGAGGGTGCACGGACTAGAAGCAATATCAGAACTTACCCCATATAAAGTAGGTCCACCCCAACACTATAGCTGCTGACGACGACTAATCAACACTCATCGTCGTAGACATTGCCAATGAGGGGTGTCTGGCAGTGCAGTAGGGTACACGACGGTACAGGAGGAGTGCATTATGGTACAGGAGGAGTGCATTATGGTACCAGAGAGTGCATTATGGTACCAGAGAGTGCATTATGGTACCAGAGAGGGTAACATGTACGACTATCAACACTCATCGTCGTAGACATTGCCAATGAGGGGTGTCTGGCAGTGCAGTGCAGTGCAGGAGGGTACACGACGGTACAGGAGGAGTGCATTATGGTACCAGATAGAGCAACATGGTACCAAAGAGTATATATATATATATATAGTATATACCATGGTAGCGAGAACGGTACCACAATAAAGTGCACAACGGTACACAGAGTGCATGATCGTAGACCAAAAAGGAAAATGCGGTACCAGAGAGTTAGTGATCGAAGTTACCAGAGAGCACAACATGGTACCAAACAGTGTTCGACTGTATCAAAAAGTGAAATAATGTACCAACAAGCGTAGGCGACTACGTTTAAAAGAGTCCAAGATGGTTCTTTTTCAATATCCAAACATACTTATTGGTGGTGTCTCGTCAGCGAGCAGTACAGTGCCAAAGATTGCGGCGCAATGGTGCACAAGTCGTACTCTTTCAGTTTCACCACAGATAACTTGATTAAAATGCGGTATCTGTGCTTACCAAAGCATACAGTTGCAGGTCTCTACAATGTTAGTAGGCAAACCTTTTAGATAGCGGGAATCAGTTCATTGCAGAACATTATCGAACAGTGGACATGGTACAGTAATATTATTTGGATGAACGTATATGTTTGTGTGTGGGGGGGGGGGGGGGGCTATACAAGCAAAGCATACTGGTGTAGACATTACGAATGACGTGCACCGTTGTGGGCCGGCAAGGACTTCTAGGAAAAATATCTCGAAAACCTTTCTACGGGAAGAGGGAGGAGTGTGTTTGAGGCATGAGATCAATATATTTCTTTACTCTTACACAATATTTCATTTTAATTAACGATACGTTACACGTTACTCTTGTTTACACAAACATTCGAAAATTTGTGTATTGACGGCGTAGAAAATATATTATGTACACAATAATACAGAAATTGGCTATAACATTTCTTTTTTAGCTTGAAAGACAAATTGATTGGTTATTTTGTCTTCCCTACGTAAATAAGTCGAGCATATTTGAAGTACAATTCATACACACGTATGCCCGGTTATGGATGGCCGAAGGCAGCAATCAAAATGTCTATTACTATTTTAGGCGAGCATCTCCGCTAATGGAGTGAAATATCGTCCGGGAGCATATTATAATGTAAGCAAATATGAGCCCGGGACACAATGGCCGGGCATAAATGTAGGCACTGTGCCCTGCACACACATGTGCACAGATTGCCAGTTTGCGCGGCGTATTATGCAGCGACGTCTCGTTAAGGGGTGGAATATACGCACACGCACCGTTTAGCCGGGGGTGGAATATTACGGACGTCTTAATAATGGACGTCACACGTCATAGCCGACCCGCGTTACAATGAAACAGCAAGCTTGGCTATAGACGTACTATATACAAAACATGTTTTCTATTGTTTGTCTCTTAAACACGGGTGAAGCCGCTGATAATATCCTGGTAGATCCGGCAACCACATAGATGTCATAAATAGGTTAAGTTGAGTGTTTCTGCTCTTTGATGTGCGTTGAAGTTGTTATTCTGTCTAGGCTACTTTGTTACATGTGCATATTACGTTAATGTTACTTAATTAATGTAGTTATTTATATTGTTTAACTAAGAAGTAGATAGGGACAGTATTTATGTACTTAAATTGGCATAATTGCATTAGAAATGTCCAATCTGTTTATGTGTGTACCGTTGCGTAGGCTACATGTAAAATAAAAAATACATTTTACTTTTGTTCTATGTTATTTTTATTGTTATTGTAATCATTTATTTTTTTATTATTAGGCCCAAATTATTTATTTTCTTGTATTTATTTATATCAAGTAATAATAATATCTCTCAATTGACAGTGTCCTAATCAGGGATGTCACCGGTTCGATTCCCGTTAACTGTAATCTTGACTGAAGGAATTTCAGTTTTCCACAGTCGTAATCAGAATGCTTTGACTGATTCCTTGTAAGAAATCATAATACCTACCCAGTTAGACTTATGAAGATGGGCTAAGAGGTCCGTGGGCAGGCCTTATATAATAGTAAGTATATATACACGATTAACACTGTGATTTATGACATTTTTTTTACTGAATACATGTATTGCATTATATATGTAAGCAATATTTGCACATATATTTGTATCGATGTATAGCACGCCAAGTTATTTCCTTGCGAACGTCCAATGTTTTTCCATACCGCGACAACAATAATTATTCTCCACTGTTGTTAACAATTGTTTGGATGTTTACAATTTATTATTTAAATGTAGTTTACGGTTACTTAGAACTCAATTGTTGGTATAAATATTTCTGAAATTCTTCCAGTCGCGCTCATTTTTCAGATTTCACAAAAGAAATATTTCCTAGTTTCACTTTTCACCACCTGACTTTTTGCTCGTGGAGTTGACATTGTGGTTTCTTGGTTTGTAATAGATTTCACTTTCAAGCCCATCTCGTTCTTTTTGGTCCAAGCAACACAGCCACCTACCTACCCTCTACCATTGAGACGAACGAATCTAGCGTGCGGCATTTGTTTGCTATTGACCTAGAAACATGTCGTTTGGAGTTGACTTATGATTCGGCCAACTTTCCGAGTCATTCAGCCATTGTGGTTGTGTCCACAAAGCATACGCGCCGACCGCTCTTCAATGGAGCTGCGCATTAAGACGTCTGCCGGAGGATTTTGCCTCTGTGCTCCGGAACCGCGGGGGGCAAGAAGATTTAGATGAATCTGGATCGCAAAGGTGCTTCGCTTGAGATCGTCGAGTTACCGACTCTTAACGTAATTGAGCTGTGTCAAAAGCCGAAGAATATCCCTCGCAGAAGGTGATAGAGATAAAATGCAACGGAAGAGGTTTATGTGGAAAGGCGTAGCCTATTTCCTCAAAACGATTTAAATTATTTAGATTACAGTAAATACGATTATGAACATAAGTATTACAATAACTATCCTCTACTAGATGTCAATTATTAAATATCTACTATGTACTAAAATACGAACATTGTTTATAAATGAAATATCAATAATGAAATGTGTATTATAATCACTACATACAATAGTTTATCATGCAATACAATAATTTCAGCAACGTTTTAAATAAACATGTATTTTGCAAAACTCATAACACGATTCTAAATGGATGATTTGATATTCTAGCTAAATGAAGTTATGTTTATTGACCTCGAAACAGGTAACAACTCAATAGTTTTAAATCTGAATTTAATATTACAATCAATATAACCCCAGTTGATACATTTTAATGTTGTTTTTTTTCAATTAGACTTTTGTATTTGAATAAATTTATTTTGAGCCACCCTATATTCAACAGGCAATATAGAGACGTCTAGTGTCCATGTTACCTGTCAATGCTGTTGCTGCAGCGATATAGAACCTAAGCGTTTGACCACAAAACTGAGAGTGTCTATAGGGGAGATGGCACCTTTTAGAAAAGGAAAAGCGAGAATGTCAGAAATTGAGGCTTAACGTTACGTAAAATTCAAAAGAGCAATTCTTATTTTCAGGATGTCTCACTCGAGATTTATTGTTTGTTTTTATATGAATTTTCACGTGGAGGAATCGACACAAGAATGATTTGACATTTCCGCCTGCACTAGGGGGAAGATTTATGTGGAGAATGAAATACGTCTGGAGTCACTGTTAAATGCTAAGTAGTACATAATGTTTGAGTATCTGCCTCTTTGTTGATATGGTCACGTACCGTAGTTGATCCTTTAGGTAAATATCATTAAAATATGCGAAGATGGTTGAGAGTTAATTTACTATTAATTTTGTCTAAGTATGTACGGATAAAATAATAAAATCGTGTAACCATTCTATATAATTTCAAAGAATACACAATCATGAAACTCTAAAGTCTTTGTCGTCACGGCAGTTCCAAACTTTCAAATTATATACCTAGTTAATTTATAAGAATAAACGAAATATACTTTTTTCGTCTGTAAGTGAAGTGTGAATGGTTTAAGTATTCATTTTAATAATACACGTATACTCATTTTATGTGTGAATAATTATGATTTATGATCTAAAATATAACATGTTGAATTCAATGCTATATGCTGATTTCAGAATAATTAACGCAATAATCAAAATAATAATAACTACACTACAATACTATTTTATAAGAATATTGAATATTTCTGGTTGACAATATGGTGGTTGATACAATTTTGGTCCAGGTATCCTGCGTCCAGCATAATAAACACAACGTAATAGTTAACAAAAACAGATGTCATATTTTGACTGAAACTTTTCTTTTCACATTATTTCGTATAGGTACACCTGTATATGTTGATGCACAATTTATTTTACGATGCTTTTATTATCGAAATTCACTTGGAAACACACTGCCCTCCTCATACCATATACTCGATATGGTAACTTCAGGGGTCAGCAACGGCCCCGCACTTTCACCTGCAGATAAACCAACTGCTTCGTCATATTAATAACATTTCAAACAAATTCGGCGGTTCACTATTAACCCCAAATCTACTTTGCTATGGCGCATCGTTGACAACGGTCGAACCACCGCTCAACCCCTTCACCACTTAATAGGCATGTGATTTCTGGTTGTATTACTACTTTATTTACACATGTGAAAATCCATATCGCGTCTCATGGTAATAAATGAATGCAGGTTTGCGTTTAGAGGCGGTGTACGATTTTCAATACCGTTAGGAACATGTTAATACCATCATTAACATAAAATGTCATGCCTGATTACGAGCGTTACAAGAGGGCTACACGTAATGTCAAGCTAGGTTTCTCATGTATCGCATATAAAGATGTTGATACGCGTATCTAGTCAGTTACTCGGTTGTCATGCTACCCTAAGGTCTTCATCGGCAAACCCTTCACAGCTTCATCCACCGGACCTAGGATCTATTGTTGAGCCTCAAGTTGCATGCGTTATGACCGGTGCGATTACAGATATTATTGTAGAAAGTCAAGCTGTTGAACTAATCAGACGTGCAGCATGCTAATATGGTTTGCGCCCTCACCGCGCGAACTGTAATGTTGAAGGAATTACAGCTACGTGACCGTATTCATTCATCTGAGGTGTGTGTTGCATATATCGCACACATGATGCACCGTCTGCACTTTGCAGATTATTTGCTATGCAACTGTATTCAGAGTTAAATAACAGTACTTTCGGAAATAGAAGGGGCGTTTGGTCGTGTGGGAAACTTGGACATTTGAGTTGACACAATGGTTGATATGTTGCATTTGCATCGTTGCAAAGTTGGCATTAAAGGGTACACACATTTATACATTTTGAATGTGTTTTAAATAGGTAAAGTAATGGAACTGAATTGAATAAAATCGTAAAAATTCACTTTTGTTGATTTTCGAGTAATTTCAGAATGCCTAATCTTGGGTATTTTTGTGTGTATTTATTTAGGTGCCTCGCTTTCGAAATATGCCAAATGTATATATGTTTGTTTTACGACGATTCAATGCTTAAAACGACAGTCATTCATTTCTCTTGACTTTCTGACACATATCATTACCCTGGGATTCCAATAACAAATTCGTTATACATGAGCAGTTACTAAATTCGCCGTGAACAAGAACAAGATTGTTATCTCAGGTATGAAGAAAGCAACAGAAAACCACACAATAGCACCTTGGGAAGGGACGAAAAAATGTAACTAAACTACAATTAATGTTCAGTCATAACTTCTAAATTATTAATAAACTGAACTCGTATAATGCAAGGAGCACGGTATTTTTTTTAGTTCATTTGTAATACGAAACAATAGTGAGGGTTGAAGGAATAGTAAAGGTACAGAAAGGGATAATTATGGGAAGAAAGGGGAGGGAATATGGAAGCTGAATGAAATTGTGAAGGGGTAAGAAGGAGGTGAAGGTTGAAATACAAGCTATATTTTACTCCCGGGGTGCCCTTTTTAATAAGTTGTTAGAAAAAAATGAAAAGAATGATTTTATTGGTTCCTCGCAAGAGAAAACTAAAGTAACATAATTAGGTGAAATGGAATCCACGGTAAACGTTATTGTGTATTATGTTCTGTATGACTAGCACTGCTAAACGCTATTGATGACACGTGATAGCTAATCAAATCAAAACACATGCTTGAGTTGATCTGTTTCCTCTTTAAGGTAAACAAGCGATAATCACCATCTCAATGCACTTGGTTTCTTTCTTGGGAATCCTATACGCAGTGTTGCAACCAGGGACAATTCCCCCTCATCAGCTGACAAACATTTAGGTATTATGATATTTGGAATACATTTTATAATAAATGTCCTAGGGCTGTTAGTATATAACAGATAAATCAATCGCAGCATTTTCCTCATGACTGACGAAACCCTTCGGAACAACCTCTGTACATTCAGCATTGCCGATAACTGGGATCAAACTGGCGATCTACAGAGTAAGAGCCTTTTGTGCTAGCACTGATTCCAATGCATATTAATTAACTCCCAGATGAAAAAAGGTTTATTCAGTTTCATGGAAAAATGTAGGTGTAGTTAGTTACATATTATAGACGTCATGTTTATGCAAACCAAACGGTGGCTCAGATAACTTATAATGAGCACATTTAAACCAAAACGTTTATCCTAACGAAACAAAAAACAAAAAACAGCGTACGTGGTACATAAAAATAATAACTAAAGGGCTTTGCATTGGACGCCAACATTTCATAAAATGTTGAACCTTGGACCCCTCTCCATGCGGGGGGGGGGGGGCGGATGAGCGAGCTGTATTTAGACATAAATGCGTGTTATATACATATATTTGTTTTACAATATTGCAGTTTTTGGTTAGCTATTTCTTTGTATGTTTATTATTAAGTTAGGAAATGAAACTAAAAATTCAGATCTTAAAATATTAACTCCTTTGGCCGTAATCTAAGCCTTATTTATGTACTAGGTATTTAAATAAAATTCATGATAAATATTATTGATGACAACATTAACAATTTATTTATACACTGTAATAAACCAGACCAAAACCAATATGATTTTCTCTCCTATGAAGCAACGAATCCTGGCTCACGGGTAATTTCTCCAACGCCCTTTCGCAACATATTTCCTAGGATTTCAAGGAAGGTATTCTAATTTTACAGGACAATGCCAACGCCGTCTTCTAAAGACACTTTCCCTTCCATGCTGAGTCCCGCGTACTGAGTACGATTTTCAGACTCGGTACGCCATGCAAACACGTACAAAATGGGAGCGAACCTACTGGGTCGGTCCGGCTAAAAAGCTATAGACCGTACCGAAGATCGACTCAGTCCTATCATGTAAACGGAGAACGAAATACGAACCCAAAAGTAGTGTACACGGATGATATATTCGCCGTTTGTTAGTGAATAAGGTGGAAAATGATTGTAGCTGCCATCTTAAAAAATCAAGGAAAGTGATTACAACAGCTTGTAACCTTTTGTTCTTCCGGATGCGTTTTATATGGCAGAAGAAAAAAGTAGGGATATGTTTGACCAAAACGAACAAGTGAAAATACCCTGTTGATGCGAGACCGAAATCAAGTTTGAATACACTTCAAGGAAACGTCGGCGTCCATGACAGTTTTAGTCTAGTTCTAAGTTCAGTCTTATATGTGAACATAGCTATAGATTCTGAAGTAGTTACTCGCCCACAAGCGAACGAACTGCCAATGTTTGTAGCTTATAAAATCGGTCCAGACCTAACGTCCGTTCTTTACATTTGAAAACAAAAGGCACTTCCGTGATTTATTCAATTCCGTTCGAAGCCTGTCCCCCGGAGTGACGTCAGGCGTATTGCGGGCAGTATCCTGCCCCGCGTGCACGGGACAAAAGAGTGCGGGATAAAGCCACGAGACCAAACTCCGGCCACGGCCCGGCCCGCAATTCATTCATTAGCCCCCTGAGGGGGCGCCGCCCCCACTACTGCACACTTGCGCAAGCTGGCTCAGCTGGCTTGACTGGCTGGATGGACGGGTCTTATACGCCCAGGCTTCGTTCACATAGAACGATTAGAAGACTGAGGTTTATGACGCGTTTGCGTAGATTACTTATGTGATTAAGGCTAATAGTTGCAATGATTTCATAAATCATTCATTACGAACGTCGATGGGTTTTTATTAAGAAATACGCCTATGATCTACATTCATAATCACTGAACTTGGTTATAGCTATCTCTATAAAACCCAACACGTAAATCGTACACCCCTTACCGATATCCACTGGTCATCATCATCATTTTTAGGGTAGACAAGCTCCCTAAAACTGGCTACGGTAACGGAAAGATTTTTCCAGATTTATGTGAGAGCACGTGGTAACAAACCATTGCTTATAGTTGCACCCTCTCACCCACAACAAATCCAATTGCGCCCGGCTGTGAGTTGCCATTATTATTTACGAGACTGTATTTTTTCTTATTTAAATAAAACCATGGCAATTATCATTTTATTTTTAAATTTTTGATTCTTGAAATGTGGATCCCAACTTACAATCAATGGGCAATTGTTTTCGACACTGTTTTCCCTTCAAAAACAGCAAAGAGTTATGCGCGAATCGGATTGTGCTTCTTTAAAGACGAGACGCCTCCATGCATCTATACGTTATCAATGACGTCACGACCTATAATGGATGATTTGGAACTAAAAAAGATACATCAGACGTTTATAGCGAAGTTCTTAAAGTTAACCGGTTTTCTCGGCGATGTAAAATCCCGCATCTAAGTTATGTTCGACGGGAGCAATCTAGCCCAAATCCCTGCAGCGTCTTCCTAGATGCGGCAACCTTCGCACGCGGCAATTGGAGGAGAATGGATAGCAGCCAAACCATATACCTATCGCGCGCTTAGAGGGTGCACACGCTAAGGGAAGCCACCAAACATCACAATCAGAGCATCAGAAAACACAACAATCTCAAATTATAAATTCTAAAATAAAAGAGGAAAAACTAGTCAATTTTGAATTAAATATACAATAATGTTCGACTGAGATAGTGCAAATTTAAGTCAAAATTGAATACTTTTTAGTTTTTACTCATTCAGAGCTTGGGTTCGTTCTTTGTTTTTCGGGAGTAGGGTAATTGTACAGTCTATACTCTACATAGGCCTACTACTAAATAATTTGCAAATACAAGATAATTTGTTATGTCATATAAGTTACTTGTAAGTTGCGAAGTTTTAAGAAGAGAAACTTTGTTTTGTGGATATAAAACAAAATATAGGAGAATAATAAACATATAGTATAGGCTAACATAATCTTGCTAAAAAGCTGACGCAGCAAAATGTCAACATTAATTATATCCCATTAAATGATTACACAGCCTTTTGAGTGTTGATACTCGAAGATTTAAGAGGACCTTTGTCCTTTTTTCTCTTTGCCGATTATAAACAGTAGGTAGAAGCTACGTTTTAATTTTTAAATTGCAATTGCTACGTATGGAAGGAATCAGAGGAAAAGTTTCAATAGCTTAGTTTCAAATACCTTAATAATAATAGGTTCGCTATTGTATTTGTTGGTATGCGGTGTATATGCCGTGGTAATAAGTACTGTAGAGCGGTCCAAGTGTCATATATGTAATGCATTGTATGTAAGATATTCTATAATTCCTGTTAACCATTTCATTACGGTCATAGAAAGGGTATGATAAATTTAATTAGGTTAAGATTATCATTCTCTCGCTATAAACCAATCAAACTTGCGAATTGTGATAAAGATGGTTCATAGCGCTGTTGTCCAGTTATTCATTATTATCAGAGGTCAACTGTAATAAAGGGATCAAGACCTAATTTTTTTCTCTAAAATTTAAGTCTACAGACGTCACCCGGGATGGAGCAATAACCAAAGATCAGAATTTGGGAAATATTGTGAAATCACGTGGTAGACTTTGACAAGGTGACTTTGCCACACGCGTCTTTCCTCGCTGTTCAAGCCGTATATATACCCTAAGCGGGCAGTAGCTAGGCAGATCTCTCTTGAAGCAGTTGCCTATAAGAAGTTTCTATACTGGACGACAGACAGACAGCTATCTTCAGAATTTTACGTAAGTACCCCATCATGGGTTTTATTAATTTTTATAAGGTAAAAGTTGTGGTTATAAATGCTTAAAGTGTTCAAAGACTTGGTTGTTGTGTCACGTTACTGTTTCCTTGTATCTAAGCCAAAATTAGGAACCAAGAACCCTTGGGTCTCTATTCACATTAAATAAATAGAGTGGTGGCAGCCATCCCTAGCCCAGTACTGAAACCATCTTGGGCTCGCGCCCCATTACAATGACATTACTGAGCCATCTTGTTCATTTTCATTATTTACAGGAGAAACAAAAACGCGTAGTAAAATCTTTCGCACCTGTTTTATATCGATCCAAGGATCATTTTGTTTGGGTGTCTGTCAGTGAACCTATAGACATAGTTATACAATGCCAATCTCAGAACTATGCCAAACCAAAGCCTACAGTAACTATACAAAGATAACAAATGGCACAGGTGCACTTTTAGTTCCGTATGCCTGTTATGTTACAAGTTCTAGATTTATCTTATTACCCCACTCCAACATGAATACGTTTACAGAACGAACCAGTGAAGTTTATCATATACCCATGGTTGACCAAATTTTGTCTCAATGGAATACGAAGTAGGCCTAATGGTAAAGATAAATGAAAGCCAGCACCACAAACAAATTAAAGCATTATTAAATAACGTAAAAGATTTGAACTCCATTCAGTCATCTAATCTGAAAATAAGTGATTTACAAGCTACCTTGGACAATATTAAAGATTACCCCGAACCTCTAGTGACGCATTATCATCATCAATGGTTTACCTTATTTTGCATAATTGGAATTATACTAATTGTTGTTATAAGTTTTATTTTCAGAAGGAAATTCTATGTGTACTACCTTAGAAATACATCGCAGTGTTTCAGAAGAAGAACCGTAACTATACCTGATGAAATACCTGTTTCTCACCTTGATCCTGACCATGAAGTTCCTGACAATCCAGAAATCACAAATCCCTTGAATGCTGATCCTTGAATTCATTATAAATAATAAACGCATCTTCCATGCTTACAAGTAAATGAGTTACAGTAACAAGCATAGCACAAAATTATTTCAGTTAAAGTGCATCATTGAAGTATATAGTAATTTTGCTGAAATTTGCGTAACACACATCTCAATATAAATAGTAATTCCATTAACATTATGTATAGTTGACTATATTTTAGTTATGTTGTATTAAAAGAAAGGTTAAGTTAATAATAAATAAATTGTCAGATAACATGTAGTAAGTTTGCTAATAACATATAGTATGATTAAAGAATATCATTAATATTGGGAATATTTTTACAAAGTCCACTTTAAGGATCAATGATTGACGGCGTAAAACTTGCATATCATAATCTTAATTGCTATTTTAGTTTTCAGTAAACCATACTGATACCACAATGGGAAGCTGTTCGCCTCTATCATGCTAACCCTTGATGAGAGAACGACTTCTGCTGTGACCCTGATAATGATGACTACCGATTACATGGATCGTTACTCGGACCGATAACGACCCCACATGCCGACACATTGCCTCATCTGCTTCCACTATCTACAATCTGCTGCGTCAACATCCACTTGCATCTTCAGATCTTCTCCGGACTTTTATTCCGCAAGATGAAATGCAACACAGCAACCGAAGTACAACCTCTACACCGGAAAGCACGACTCTTCACATAACATTGTGATTAGCGCCCGGACCGGGTAGACATTCTTGAAGTATACAAAGAGCAGGACAATGATGGACAATATTAGGCGCACGACTTAAAATAGCGTGTGGCAGTTTACAATCATTAGCCATTGTGTTAAGGTAATCTAAGGTAGTTCATCTTTATTAACGTTAAAATCAAAATCTCTTATTCATACTGGAATTGAAAACTAATTATTTGTTATAATAGGTAAATGTAAAGTAATATCTGGAATTAGTCAATGAATATGTTGAACCTAATTTACGCCGTGAATCATATGAGAAGTCATGTGTTATAACCAAGAGTATATATCTATTCTCACTCATTATACAAATGTGTAGTCTTCAATACTCGAAAATATTTAAACGAGATTATGTCATCTTTGATATTGCGCTGACTTGTGGCATATAATTATGTGAAATGTTATGCTCAATTGAACTATAACTAATCATTTTGATTGGTAACTGGTATACTACAGTTGGTTCATAATTCTGTTTATGATAATAATGTCATTTAATTTTCAACTGTATATGTTTTTATTTTTGGGTTTTGAACTAAAAGCAAACTTACGTTTTGGCACGTAAGTTACTTTTTTCAAAGGGGGAGCATTGTAATAGAGCGTTTCAAGTGTCATATATGTAATGCATTGTATGTAAGGTACTATTCTATAATTCCTATTTACCATTTCATTACGGTCATAGAAAGAGTATGATCAATTTAATTACGTTAAGATTATCATTCTCTCGATATTAACCGATCAAACTTGCAAAATGTGATAAAGAAGATTCATAGCGCTGTTGTCCAGTTATTCATTATTATCAGAGGTCAACTGTAATAAAGGGATCAAGACCTATTTTTTTCTAATATTTTTAATGAATTCACAAATAAAATACGTGAGTCCACAGTCGTCCCCCATGATTGAGCAATAACAAAAGATCAGAATTTGGGAAATATTGTGTAATCACGCGGTAGACTTTGACAAGGTAACTTTGCCAGACGCGTCTTTCCTCGCTCTTCAAGCCGTATATATACCCCAAGCGGCCTGAGAAGTTACTATACTGGACGACAGACAGCTATCTTCAGAATGTTATTACGTAAGAACCCAATCATGGGTTTTTATTAATTGTATAATCATGTAGTTGTGGTAATAAATGCTTGAACTGTTCAAAGACTTGGTTGTTGCATGTTGTGTCACCTCACGTTACTTTTTCCTTGTATCTAAGCCAAAACTAGGAACCAAGAACCCTTGGGTCTCTATTCCCATTAAATAAATAGAGTGGTGGCAGCCATCCATCTTGGGCTTGCGCCCCATTACAGTACATGGGACCGTAGTCGACCTCTTCAGGTTTTCAATCTCATTTTTGCTATCACCATGATTGTGTAATGTGTTAGGCTTATGTTTTGTTAGCAGTAACATGATTAACATTCACTACTGATATCATTCATAGAACAGTAGAGGGATGTAATTTATGTGTGTATGATAAAATGCATTTGACAAAAATCACTCACATCTCAGATGATTAACAAATATGAACTAAATCCTAAAAAAAATTAATATTTTACGTCTAAGACGGAAGGGTAGTCTACTACCGCGCCACGGTAATATTCTGAGAATTCGCTATCCTATACACAATATTGAAAAAGTGACAAATGAGAAAGATGTGGTTTGTGAGAACTTACCAATTTGACTAACAAAATTTCAAATTTTGTAATCATTACGGTCGCTTTTAGGGAAACTAATTAACTATGCATTCTCTAATTGGCTGGTGAATACGTAAATGGTGACTTTGGAGTCGTTATAGCAATGGAGTATATAATAATTAGGTATAACTGTTTGTTCACCACAGAATATCAGATCTTGTAACTGAGTAGGTATAGACAATTTATATCCAAATATATTTACATTTTATTTCAAATTAATCTCAAACTACAAAATACAAGAACATTTTCTTCATCCAGTTCATTCAACTCCATTATTGTAACACATTTCCCTCGTTCCCAATATTAATACATCTTCTTAGTTCTTAACGATTAAACCAACGTGGAGTTGTTGAATATCGTGATGGGCAATGGCCCTTGCTAGCACAGCGACGTGAAATGAATCGCCATCCTGTGTGTATAGGGATATGTTTTAGTGTGAGCGAGGTATATAGCCGGGCGAGATTGTCCCTATCCGAAGAGTCGAACACTGCGATTGAGGTCGTGCTTTGGCCACACATATAACCTAAAGCTACCCTCGATCATTTTGAAGCCGATACGAGCGTTGTCTCCTTTCCAAGGCGGGAGAAGGAAGAGTTTACTATCTCGTTCTCAATAACAAGACGTTTTAACGGAGTCTGACGAAGAAATCTGTTGTCGATATACATAAAATTAATACTTTATTGATTACTTTCATCGTGCATCATTCTATCTGTGTAAACTATACTTCTCAAGATAAACATCAAACCAAAGTTGGTGGATATGATCTAAATATATTCGATGCGTCACTTGCGTTCCTTGTAAGAATCAAGAACATTCGTTTGCAAAAAATTTACATTCCACGCGTATATTTCTTTCATGTAGGATATCTGTATTATTTTTAGAAGCTGGAAAAAATGTGTTTATGATATAAAACTTTATTAGGCCCTACCATCCTCCGGATGTTACATAGATTGGTAGTAAATATATCGAAAATATGTACATTCAAATTTATATGCTTTCATTCGGAAATAGCCGACTCAATTAAGTTGATTTAACAAAAACGTAAACAAAAAAATATGGAATTTTGTACAAAAAGTAAGACATCAAAAATCAAAGACGATGAGAAACTCACACCATTAAAAAGTTGTAAATTTGAACTAATTGCGAAATGTTTGATTCTATTTTTGTAGACCTACTATATTCTGTACACATTGGTTTCGTCGAGATTTTGCATTGTAATAAACAACAGTGTAACCACAATGGCAAACTCTTGACGCTTTTATAATATTGCAATACTTGTGAGGTCAGAACTCAGATGTCACAACTCTCAGTTACTTTTTACTTAGCAAGAAGTGTTAATATTTTGACCGTGTGGAAATAATGTCTGCACCCAACGCTTTTCAGGAGTGATTATTTACGCTCATTTCACGTATAGAAAGTTTTATCCGAGTAATATTTTCGCTAGTCGTATTGTTGTAAAAACGTCAATACAACACAAATAAAATAGGAAGCCTCCAATTCTATTCCTGTGCCCATGCATAACATTAGTCAAGCTTCCGCCGTAGTTTCAACTGTTCTGTTCTCCATCCATTACCAGAAAGACCAGGAATCGCTATTTTCCCTTGTCAACTAAACATCATCATAACACTTCGTCTTATCTATGCCAACAATGAAGTCCTACCACGCTGCAAGAAATAAATGGTCACAGGCTATTTGAAAAGTTCTGTAGTATTCCAACCCCTACCGTGGTAACCTTGAACAGAGAATGACTGACACACAGGTTCGAAGACGAATCACCACTGTTGTCAAACGCTTGCTGCTTTCCTAGACGAATTAACAAAAGCAAACTAAAGTCGTACAGCAGTAATGTCTGGCAGTAAAGGACCCCATAGGACGTAAGGTGTCCGATTTAACAAGTAGTTTTACAACACTTGTCCTCAGTAGCGTAGCTAAACACGTTGCGGTGCGGGAATGTTGCCATGCAGAACTGTACAGACAGTTTTACAGCGGAAGCTTCTGATTACCATTACACTAAAGTTTTTCTGAAACTTTTTAGTTTTTGCTGTTTCCCACCGTTCATGTGACAGTTAATCTATATTCTATAGTTTTGGTGTGACTGTACATCTAGAACATAAAAATAAGATCAGTTACTGCCAACTGGTTAGAACAGCAATAAAACTCACTAAAACAGGCGTTTTAGGACGAGTCGAATATGCAAAATGAAAGAACAATATCCATACAAACTATGTTACTGATTAGTTATGTAATATAAACTTGAACCGCCAGGAACACTTCTTTATTGGTTCAGGTATTTTCCACTGTATAGATATAAATATATTTGTATCACACATTATGTAAAAAAGGAAAAATAAAAATTAATAATAAATAATAATGTGTCTCACCTAAAGTAGATTTTTTTCTGGTGAAGATGGAAGTGGTTAGAGAAGAGAAAATGTGGGCCCAAAATTAACTAGGCAGCTAGGCAAAAGAATGGCATACCCTTTAACTCTGGGTGTTTGAAAGAAAACATTAATTAGTTTATCAACCATTTGGCACCAAATGAGGCGTAGTTAATTTGTGTACAACCAAAGACAAACTCCATGACCTGTAGTGAGGTGAGTGGAATAGTTATTTAAAGTTCAAACAATATGTTATTTGTATTATTGCAGTTGGGACTTGGATAACTGGACTGCATTGAACTAGACAAGTAATGCAGATAATCAAAATCGAACGCTGCAGTTAACACAGTTCAGAAAATACCTATCCCTGGTAGCTGTCAAAGATTTTAAATTGCTGCTAAAGCATAATGGGATGTAAATTAATTTTAAAATGTTACAAATTAATTAGTTTAGATTAAATCAGAAACTGTTTTCCGCGAGGTTTCATTATTTATGCCAAAAATCAGCAATACCCCATCAGTAGCTGGATCCCAGACCCAGATCTTGTATGAAGTTGGATAGATAGGGTTTCAGCAAACATTATATTCAGTTTTCACACATCTTTATTGCAAATTGATTATGGAATAAAATAATACTATTGAAATAAGGTTGCATTCAACTTCTCGATACTATACCAGTATCCCGTTACAGCAATAGTGACGCTATCCCGATGAACATCAATCAGTTGAGCTATGTTGTTTAATATTTGTGTATTATTGTATTTATGTAAAATGTATTATTTATATATTTTTATTTTTTATCAAATAAATTCGCTAAAATGATTTTGTGTCTTTGATAAGAAATATTGTTTGCTACATTCAATAAAAATCACTCAACAATAATTCTCAGAATAAAACCTATGATGTAAAAAAACTATAGTTATACGCCGCTTTTGTTTTTAACTAACACAACAAAATGCATGTTTCAGATCAACTCAAGCAAACGTTCACCAATCTATTGCCGCATTTGGGCCAGCCCAGAGCTGTACCGGTCATTAGCGCCCGTAGTGCCTGAGAAACATCGAGCATCAGTAGTGGAAAGTAGATGAAAACAAAGCAGTGAGTTCAAAGGTGAATGATTTACCATGGCGTCGAACCTCTGACCGCAGTGGGGGTGCTTGCGGGAGGGGGGGGGGGGGAGGGTAAGTAGGACGATGTTCCCCTATTGTCCCTATTACACCTTCACAGCGTGATTATTACCGGCTGTACCTGTTACCTACCCTGCTTGATGGATCACCCAGTCACCCTCGGGTTACTCAGGTCTACAAGTATAGCAAGGTGGATAACTAGGGAAATATTAGGCCTATTCTGTAACGAATTACATCCCAACAATGACAACAATCAATTGTATAAATTGGATTGTTTGTACGTCACGCATATCCAAATAAAAAAATGTTTATACACCATACTTTCACCATAAACATTCGTATTCTCACCATCCTCGTCGTCGTCATCTTCATCATATTTCATAACGATATAAATAATCTAAACTACAAGAATATAGATTTAAAATATAAATACTTATCAGCAATGAGTTAATGACAATAACAGTACAATTATTATCTAATGAGAGATAAGGGTATTTCGGATGGAATAAAACGTCAAGTCCCTTTCGAAGGAAAAAAGTTTGAGAAAATAACTACATTTTAGTTAATATTTATATAATATTCCTCATTAATCGATGAACCGTTTAAATGTAGTAAAAACTTATCAACTGTTTCAATTATTTCCCAATAATTATGCTCGGCAAGTTTTGATTTGCTTGGCTGTAATCTATATGATTTATCAATTTAAACTACTTCAGATATTAGAATGCATAATAAGAATAATAATAACAATACTAATTATTATTTATTTCCAATATGTAAATTACATTTT